>JARUPZ010000022.1:2680789-3195789 GCA_031213475.1 Nereocystis luetkeana
CCGTAGTAAGCGTCACGCTTCTTGCTATGAAATTCAAAACAGTGAAACACGCTCGCGTGTGTTGCTCTGGAAGCCGACGCTACAAAAACTCATTGTTTGTTGTGTTAACGATATGAGGGGTAAACAGTTTGAACAGGGGCACAGAGCGGGCGGCAAAGTGGACGACAATTAACCGCATACTGACGCATTCG
Source organism: Nereocystis luetkeana (assembly GCA_031213475.1). Lineage (NCBI taxonomy): Eukaryota > Phaeophyceae > Laminariales > Laminariaceae > Nereocystis > Nereocystis luetkeana. The sequence continues at coordinate 2,680,981 of JARUPZ010000022.1, forward strand.
CATCTTCTCGAGAAATATTTCGGCAACAGTGGGTTTCAAACGAGCCACGTCAGAGGCAAACGATGACGAAAATGTGTGACGTATCCATACGAGATATGACGTTAACGGCATCGACAGCACGAATGCCCATTAAGTTGGAGAGTATGTTTTAGACATGTAACGTTGGCAGGTGTACGACGCACTCGCCGCAGGATATGTACAATGCAGTGCTGTATCCGCTTCTTCGACATTTAGATCAATCAAATCACGTGTTTTTCAGATGTTTCGATATATATGTGTAACGCCAGCAGGGAGTCACCCCAAGATTGTGTATGTGGCTATCTGACTGTCATTACTAATTGTGCAGTTCGGTATGTGTTCCGCTTCACGGCAGGACGGAACTGGTCTAAACGATACGTTCAAAGCTGCTGCAGCTTCCGGAGGCGACGGTTCGGTCATTTTGGCTGGATCTTCAAGAGGAAACTGGAGTGGTGTAACCCTCGGAGAAATGGATTTCATCGCCATAAAACTTGACTCGGACGGGAACGAAATGTGGAGGTGGCAGGTATGGCTGCCTGTCTGAACTCGCAACGAGCATGACGTCTCCCTTGTTCAGCGTATTTTCTATCTGGTACGTAGTCTACGGCTGGAAATGTATTTAGGCCCAGTTTAGGACGAGTTTTTACCGACCCATGAATGCAGTGACTGCGAAACGCCTACTACGATACAAACAGCGAGCGCGCTCTCGGAAGGTTCTCACGTGAGCAGCTCCAACAACCCAGTCGGTACGAATCGGATAAGACCAGCCCGACACATTGTTCGGTAGGGTAGGTGTCTAAGGAACACGGACAAAACAATGTTCATAGAATACAGTCGTATTAGGCATCATCTTTGTTCAAGAGCTCAGTCTGTAAGACGTTTTTTCTCTACGAAGTTGTGGAAAAGTACACCCTATTTCAATCCCAGCGACGATCGACCGGACAAGGCGTGTTACGATGGGGGTAACAAAAGTGCGGCAGAAACATTTTATGACCGAACAGACCTCTTAGCCGCGACCCTTTGATGGGGGCGACGGGTGACATTTGTCAAGCAACCAACGCGGGCGCGTGGCCGTGGCTTGCTTTGGCGTGGACGTATCAACGACCGTAGACACAGCACGAACGTAAACAGATCACGCGTATAAAAGATGGTATGATCAGCTGAGGAAGAGCTCCGCGTCGGATCAGCGTTCTCAACGATACACGAATGCTTATCGGCCGGAGAGGACCGGGTAATTCGGTACTTTTGAATATCTGAACGGGGCATTAAGGCTCCAACAGCGACGATTCCACTCTGAAACGAAGACAACATGTACCACAAGTGACCCGACACTGAATATAGACATACATATTTACTATCAGACTTGTCCCATACCCGTAAGGGGTAGGGACGGGTGACATCCTTTAGTTCATAACTTGAGCTACTCTAGTACAACCTAGTATAAATTGAGAGAAGGTGCGGATGATATCGTTACAACCCCTTGAAATGTTGCCAAATATGAGATAATATGTAATACTTTCCAAGTGTCAAGCAAGGCAGACGTTCGTCTTCTCTATAACCTCGACTCCGTATGAAGATGTAGGGGGGAAGAGTACGTCCGATTCGCAACGTTGACCGTGGTTCGGACTTTAGAATAACAAAGCGGTCATGAAAACCATCATGGCTATCACAAACTCAGGTTACACGAAGTTAACCTGTTTATTGGGGCGATTCATCTGAACTGCTTCGGACCGTAGAGCACGGCAGTCAAATGAGAAGCACCATATAACTCTATACCAGGTAGGCTTTTCACCCCTCAAGGTCTGTGCGCTGAACCGACGCTGTTTGCCAAACGTACCGAACGTACAACACGATGAACAATCCCCCAACCTAGGTATTATGCTATAATCTCAGGCAGTTTGGAAACCTCAGTTGTGCTAGAACCTCGCACGTATATATATAATTTAATATATTATTATATGTATGTTATATATATTATGTCGTTGGATTTTTTCCAGCACCGATATCGAGACATTCAGCTCCAGTTCTCTAGCCGCTCCGAGGACGTCCGGCCCGTGGTACCAATGAGAATATCCCGTCATGATCTTGATGACATCGCCAACAGTCGGTACGTTGTTCGTGGATTATGATCAACAGACTCGACAACGAGCATCTCTCACTATCTGGTGTGTGGGAGGAGTACTGCGGTCCGATTATCATTCAGGAATGACAGAAACAAATCTTCAGGGTATTGAAGGGGTGGGTAGGTGGAGAACGGGGTCGCCATTGAGTAGCGACAGCGGTAATTGCGTCGAGTGGACAGCAGTACTATTAATAGAGGCCTGAAGCTTCAGACAACATGATCGGAGTTTTTTTTGTCGTCTCAGCATAACGTGCCGGTGTCTCATACGTGGCGAGTTTAGAACACACAATAATTTTCCGATGCGCATGCCCTCGCGTCTGGTATGTAGTGGAATGTAGGCAAATGCTCGATTATGTTCGACTCTTCGGTCGCGCGGTTTGTGTGACGTATCTTCGTCCGAACACCCGCGACATGGTTATACACCAAATATCGCAGGAACTGTCGAGCGTTGTAAAACACCTACGCACGACATAATACTATCCTTCAGACCCGAGAACTGGAAGATATTTTATCACGGCCATCGTCGGCGGGTCAATAGTTTGTTTCTTCACCGTTGGTTGTGGCCGCTCCCAACCACTCGGACGGGTGGCCACCCTGTTTCTACGCAAGGATATACTCTTATTCGTCTGGTGTACTTAAATTTATTCCCCCGAGGGGTATGACGAGATAGACTACGCCTAACAAAAAGTTTCGGGGACACGTTAGGAGCAGTGCACGGTCGTTCGTAGGACCGGCCGGCTTCAACACCTTAATAAGCAGAATGGAGGCATACTTCCTCCCGTCCGTAGCATCAGTGAAAACTTGGGTCTAGCTTGCCGGTTGCATGTCTAGAGTCCATTGAACCACCCTCAGACATCCATCAGCCGGTATGGCCCGTGGGTTGCTTGGAATGGTCATGCGTAAGCGCGCCCACCGCAGCATGCACGATCAGGGCTATATACTCCTTGGTATTCCACGGTATTATCAACCTCAATTTGAAGTTTCGGGTATCTTGTACCAGGTAGGTACTCGTACGTGTTTCTGCGGTCTCGCAGACCTTGTCCCGTACTGCAACTAAATTGCACAGAAGGAAACTTGGAAGGCTTTCCGTTTACGTGTTCCTAAATGTTTCGAAACGCCCCCAAATGTTGGGCATGGCTAAGAGTACAGAAACACAATAGTTTTTGCTATCTGTCTCTCGAGACCGTTGTTTCCGGATCCGAGCTCCAGAGAGTGAATTTTTTACCGCCTCCCTGTGAAAAGTGCATTTCAACATCAAGTGGACTCAGATACTTCGAAATAATTTGGTCTGTCGGTGTGCGCTAACATTGAAAGAACCGATCGAGAAGGGTTCGTTCTGTGTAGAACGGAACACGTAGACTGAAAACTACGCTTGATCTACAGTACTTACAGTACAACTCATTGAATAGGGACACAACGTGGACTGTCCACGGCATTTTCTACTCTTTGGAAACCTCTGAGGGATCTGTTTGTTTTTTTGCAATGTTTTTCCGATAGGACGGAACAGCAGGTTTCGATGTAATCAGGGGCGTGGCAATAGGAGTCTCCGGGTCCGTCTTGCTTACAGGAACCACTGACGGCCACTGGAGTGGCGTGAACAGGGGAGGACTTGATTTTGTCGCCTGCAAGCTAGACGCCAGCGGCAACGAGCTGTGGAGATGGCAGGTGGAACATTTGATTTTATGGCAACAGTGAACTCACTCCTCTCTGCATATTCGAGGTTGACAGGCCTATGAGTTAATCCTGTCGTTGACCACAAAATCATAGCTAGTTCAGCGTCGGTAATAATGAGTTATCCATCTTTGATATGTCAGGAACCTGCGTTGTCAACTACCAGTCGAACGCACCCCGTCTGCAGCGCTGCGTGACACTGTCTGCGGCATGTGTAGAGTAGACAGACTCTTCGCGCTTTCTGGTTCACCTGAAGGTGAGACCTCCATATTGTGGACAGTGCGTACACGAGAGGGTGTGCAGGACCGAGTTTAGAAGACGTTGTCAACATATTTGTTGCTGCGGACTAAAACGCTATACATGACAACCGGCTACAGATATCATATTTTCCCCTCCCGGACCGCGCTCATAAAAAAAACATTTTTTCATTGGTTCCCGGTTGGTGTTATTTCGTATATAGCTTCGACGGGGGGTTATCCGAGACGAACTACATCGATTTGTCGTGTGTGTCGCACATTCTACAATCGGGAAAGCCTGGCGTGGCAGAACCGTTTAGAGCTGTCTGGGATCCTGCGCTGCAGAACTACATGTATCGTGCCAATCCCGTTACGTTCCACAAACAATATTCGTTCCATCGTTTTTACTCATGGAGTGTTTCGTCGGACTGCACTAGAAGGACTCTCGAGTGGCAGGTGTAAGCGGGCTGCAGGGTTCGTCAAGTGAGAGCTCTCGTAGGATGTACTCGGTAGGTGCAGTCTGGTTAACTAGCACCCGTATCTGCGATGAATGCTGACGGCGGCGACATGTCTGCCGCAAACAAATGCTCTAGATATTTGACAAAAAAGGTGCCGCATTTCCATCATTCATTCATTCGCTCCTTTGGTCTCTCCCTCCCAGTCGTGACTCCTATCCGTGGATACAGAGTGCGAGCTCTCCCCCACGCTCCGCAGTACGAGTATTACTTTTTCACTGCGGGAAGGTTCCAACTTGTTGTCACGTCCTCGACTTGCGATAAATAAGGACCGCACCTACGAGCAAAGTGCGGCAAATCATGTTTTGCACAAATTCAGCATGTATGTATGTATGCGCACAGTTCAATTGTTTTTATCACTCCTTTGATATGGGTCCCGTGCGAGGCCAAACATGATCGAGCTGAGTCGTAGGAAACTTCTACAAGATTTGAAGTGTGTATAGCGCGTCACCCCTCTCCCTCAGGGTGGTACACCTGAAGAAGACCGTGCGTACGGAATTTTCGCAAATGAGGACGAGTCGGTGGTGCTGACGGGCTTCACGGATGGAGTGTGGAGTAACGCCAGCTCAGGTGAAACTGACTTCGCAGCTGTGAAACTGGATGGAAACGGGACCGAGCTCTGGCGTTGGCAGGTAACCCGTTACTCCCGATCGTTTCGTATTCGAAGATGAACGTTTAAGCAAGCAGGCTCATGATTGACCAACGAATATTCCGGTTTTGAACTGAAATACCTGGCTCATTGTTTATCGCATCGTAGAAGGTTTGTGATTCGCCTTGCGTAGTCAAGCTCGCTATGCTATACTGAATAATATACTACCTAGCATGCCTTACTCATGTGGCCTCAGCCATATATTCAGTATGAAAAACCTGACCGCTAAGTGTCGCTCCAACAGGACGAATCATGCGGTATGAGGTACGCCCGATTTAGCTCACACCAACCAAACAAAGAAATATACACTTCGAGCCATCCCACGGTAGGCATTGCACGTTTTGGGACAGAGGTTTCTGACCGAGTTCCCTAAGTGAGGAACCAGCAGTTAGGACGAACATTATACTCGTGTAGTCGTTTCAAGACTAGTGCATACAAGTGCCGATCGGGTGGCGCGAACGAATTTCTTCGAAGTATTGTATCGGGTGAGATATTGAGCCCCTAATGTGAGGGACTCAGGGACTTATGGTGCACTCCTACCGTGGGATGACTCCTCAGTGTCATATATATATATACATATATATATTACATATGTATTATCTACAGACATATATATATATATATATATAGATATTTTTATGTATAAACATACACGTATATAGGATGCCGACCGATTCTTCAGAAAGGTTTACGTGGGATTTCGTGTGGAATACCACGCAACGTGCGAAAGAGGTGAATATCACCACAGGCAACAGGATCTACGGCACGCGCTTCACTGTGGCGACGTCGATCGCACGACCGTATCGCCGATAGTAACCGATGTGTTTCTACGCTCCAGGGGCCTATCGGTTGTATGTAACCGTCCGAAAATCACATTCCGTTGCGTGGGAACAAGGTAGTAGGATTTCGCACTGCGCCCGTTATTGATCTGAGCGTGAAATACATCACATTATTACTGCTCACAGGTATAGTGTAGCACACGAGTCGAGGGCACAGCGCGCGTCGAGGAACCCACAAGAGAAAAAGAAAAACAGCAGGAATGCACTTGAGATACGAGGTTTGCCGCATGGCAATGGCCGTGCCTGAAATTGCGTCAGCACCTGTATAAACACAGCAGCTGCAGCGGCATTCCAAAATACGATAACCTTTCTGCGTCCCAATAGGGTGCTTCCCGCTCGCGCCGTTTATTATGCTATTGACCTATCGAGCTTTCATTTTGCAATACAATGTTGTTACATGCACCCTCCCATGACTGTTTGGGTTGTGTGTCTTCTGCCACCCAATGTGAAGCCCAAGTAACACGCCACCCAATTTTTTCTGGTTCGAGTAAACAACGCGCCATCCTGGAAGTAGTACTGCAGTTGCACGTTGCTCTGTTATAACCTAATCCATCGGCAGTTACGGTACTATTCCAGGAATAATATATTGGGTCCATCTGAACAGTCAGTGGCGAAGACCGTCGAGTAATCGAGTGCGCACACGGTTATATATGTATTTAGCTCGTGCCCAGTATTTGCGAGTGGATGAGATCAACCGATTTAAATATTGTAAATTTTTGGTTAAGGGCTCTTTCCACGTATATCATCGAATTCGCATGTTACCGCCTTGGTCGCGTCGGCAGCCTGCGTGCAAGATCATTAGACTCAACCAATACCGCTAAATTGCACACGCCCGGTCGGCAATTGGCTGTCCTCAATATCGTTCAAAGTGTCCTTTGCGATACTGTTTCAAGCTTTTCTAATATGTTGACGCTCCTCTTTGACCTTCCCTTGCTGTGCACGCTTTACCAGCCCACAACTCGAACAAAACAAAAAGTGTAGGTTTTCAACCTCCACCCCCGGGACCACTACGTTATCCCATAAATGTCCTATGCCTACCAGGTTACTGTACGTGTAATAAACGATAGTACGTTGACGTGATAATTGACCAACATCGAACACACGTCGATTTCACACATTGTGACCTAGGTGTTTCGAGGATGGCGTATTCCTGATCTACATAGTGTAGCTTAGGTTGCCGCGCGGGAGCAGTACAATGTGCCCCGATCTTGGCCAGGGTAGATAGGTTGAGTATGCACCAAAGAACACAGACTCTGCACAATGATATTAATGGTATGGCTGACGTGTACCTTATCTGCTGTATATCCAACTCGTGACAACCCCGCCAGTGGAGCGGTAGGCCCAACCTCGGTAGCATTCTGATTTCGCGTCTGATGGTTAATACCTGCTCGAGCAGAATGGATCATCCGGTATCGACTATGGGGGGGCCGCTGCTTCATGCCCGAAAGATTCTCGTATTATCGTGGCTGGGTCAACGTCGGGATCGTGGGCGTTGAAACACAACTCCGGAAAGTTTGATTTCGCTGCGGTTATGGTGGACGTCAGCGCCCCATCCCCTGCTCCAACGACCAACACCGAAACACCGTTCCTCAGAATGACGTCTTCACCAAGTACCACGGAAAACTTGGGAGGGCTAAGTATCACCACGGTGTTAGCTGTCTTGTTTGGCGTTATGGGGTTCGTTGTGACGGCTGGGTTGGGGTGGATTTGCCGCAGACGAAAGCAAAAGAGTGGAGACGCGGTACCTTCTGGTTTGGGTGGTATCGGTAACCATACAGAGGATTCGGTCTCCCCCCACATTGGACTTCGAGGTAAAGGCGTACCGTCGCGTGTTGAGCAGCCCGAGAGGAGCTTGACAGGAGATATTGTATCTCCTGCGTTCCACTGCACACCTGACGTGGCAGGGGTTTCCCAGGAGGATGGGTCGAATGGGTCGCTGCAAGTGAGCGATGTGCGTCGTAAAGCGGCTAGGGAAGCTGAGAACAGCATGACACCAGAGGTGCATCAGTCTTCCTTGGGATCCTCCGCAGTTGGGGATTCAAGGCTTGCATCAGAAGATGCCGACGTAATCAGCAAAGTTGGATCGGGCTCAAACAAGAGTGGAAACTCGCCGATCGATGGTCGTCGAAAATCGGTTCGTGGTATTGGTGTCGCTCAGGCGGTGCTAGGAGCAGCCCAGGAGCTGGCGCGGATGTCACAATTTCCCGGCGTCACAGAGCTGGCGGGATTGGTTATCATTCTGATGAACATGGTCAGTGACAAATCCGACATCATTGGGGTCGCTGATAACATGGTCAAGCGGTGTCGTTCCGTTATGTTCTTGCTTCAAAGGGCGGCCAGTATTTTTCAAGAGGTGCGTGGCGATGTGCAAAGTAGAGCGTGCAGACTAGGGGCGTTCCTAAAGGCTTGATGGTCCTGGACTTCGATCTTTGTCGTTTGCGTGCAACAACCAGGCCTTGACTCGGTGTTGATGACGGTGCACAACAGTCTGACTATCGACTGCCTCGTCAAAGGACCAACTCAAGCCAACCCTTGAGGGAACTGCACAATATCGTCTGTAAGAAGTTCACGAGGCCACAAAATAGTCGAGCCGTTGGTCAAGCTTCGGCTTCTTTCTTCAACGTTTCCGTTGCGTTATGTAGCTGCAATCAGTCCAGAAAAAAACCAAAATCGTCATATCTTCCTGCCCCGCATGGTGCCGACAGCTTTGATGATACGGACGGAAACACAATCCTTGTGTTGAGGAACACAGTGGAGTTTTATCTTGTTGTCGTGGAGATCATTCATTTTGATCAGACCCTGCGGTTAGGACTCCCGGTTTCAGGCGTGATTCCGACGCCTCAGACCCGTCTTCTGCTCTATTCGTATCCTTTCAATTCAATTTTGAGCATTCCGCTCGCGTTTACTACATATACAAGAAGGTAAATCGCTCCCGCCGTCTAACAACACTTTTCGAATGAAGTGGGGATCCGACACGATTTGTAGGTGTCGATTGGGCTGTATTTATGAAGTGGGGACGATACGGATACTCAAGTCGCGCCGGAATTCGATTATAGCTGTTCGGGCTCGCTGCTAAGATTTGGTTTTGGAACACATTGCTTTCGTCGCTTGAGGAAGTACTTGGCCTGGAGGGAAATGCTTTGTGTGACGATACTTTGCTGACATGGTGAGAGACGCCCGATACGTTTTGTGCCTGCTGTTGCTTAGTAAGCTGTCGAACGATTCTTCAATTATCCTGGTTTGTATCCATTTTAAGGCGTCTTCAACATACACATTTTCGTGTTCCCTTCCCTGAGGGGCTCCATCGAACACTCTAGGTCGGAAACAGCGACGAGCCAGGTCATCGCGACCTGATCGAGGACGTGCGCGATGCCGTCAGTGATCTGGTGGAGATCATCAGAACTTATCAGAGCAAGAGACGACTCTCCAAAGTGATGATGTCGACGTTGTTCAAACGTCGCCAGGAGGAGGCGGAGGCAGTCGTCGAAGCTGCAATATCTCGTCTGCATGTAAGTGAAAACGAAAACAAGTAAAAACAAAAATACTGACTCGTGCGGCAATATGGAGACAATACGTGAGGAGACCTATTTACACACGGTGATCAGTTAATACTAGGCACCAGCCGATGAGGCATCTCACGATATGGATGGAGCGTCAGAGTTCTGGGGTGCAACTATCAACCCAATTTTGAGTGTTTTCTGGATGTCAACCACTCAAACGCAAAAATGGTTCGACCCGAAAACGGGGCAGCAGTCATAAAAGGAGCAGCGTAGTCTAACTCCCACCCAACACATGGACCTGATAAACTGCAGCATGCAACCCGGTAGGGAATGCCATGACCAAAGTAAATACGGAACGTATTAAAAAAGTATACATTATTTCGATAGTTTTTTGGTTGATGAGCCCCGTCGGCCTATCATCGCCTGGGTGCAAAGTGCTACTCTAATCGTAGAACACCTCCACGTTTGGAAGACCATTAAATGGTTTCGATCGGATTTCAGGTGTTCGGTAAACCTTATGCCACCCGGGGGTCCTTTCCGAGCGACTTTTCTTTGGGCAATGGGCGACAGTTCTAATGGGACCTGCAGAAATGAAACCAGCACGGCTCGAGATCCCACCATGAAGTCATCGCTCGACGAAGACATCCTTCCCGTTGTCAAAAGCATTAGCGTGAAAAGGGGGGGGGGGGCAATACCTCGCATAACATGTTGTGTTTTACCAACGACGGCTGTTCGGGCAATGTCATGTAGCGCCAGGCGGGAGGAGCACCACAACAAAACCAGGAGCTCACGTATCCTAGCATGTGTCCACAGCAGGTAACGATGGTGCACACTAGATCACTGCTCCTTACGACAGTGGCATGCCGAACGCGTGTCTGAATGTTATTGTTACACTACCCCTTGCTGTTCACCGAAGCTCCCCGATAATTCGCGTTGACAGTCGTCTGTAGTAGAGTGTTGAGTGACTGGACCATTTGCTATTGACACCTCTCCTGATGTAGAGGGAACGTTAGCGTATACCAGATCGCTTGAACGTTGATATATATTTGGCTTTTAAGCATAATGCTACCTTGCGGCATGAATTGGATTGCTCCGCAATCAAAATTGGTGGGTTGTCCATTATAAATTTACGCTTAATCAAAGTGCGTTTGGCAACAGAAACATATCACGTATACTTGTTCGATGTGCATCATACTCGCTTCCGGTAGAGTAAACAATCACAATACCTACCCTACGCGGAACGTTTGTGATCCGTGCGGGCATCACCAGTTTGGCTTGCAGGTGCAAATTGGAATGGAGTTGAACAAGCTCGGACAGGACCTGAGAGCCGGTCTTCTCAACAAGCGACAAGGAACCGAGGTACGATCGCGGGGCCCTTCTGCGTCCCAGCACAAAGGCAGGAATGGGTCTCTTTCTGCCATCTCATGAAAGAGGACGTAACAAGTGACGAAGGTTCATCATGTTGTTCAGCGCGCGCATACTTGCCGCCACTAAAACGTCGACTTGGCATCAGCTACGAACGGTGGAGACGTTTTACGATAGAGATTCACCCTAAAATTTCGGAGGTTCCTCACTTGAGGAGCCCCATAGAGGCGTTTTACGATAGAGGTTCACCCCAATTCTTTTGAGGCTGCTCACTTAAGGAGCTCCATACCTCACCCCAAACACGACGTTAACAAAAATCAAATTGCATCCCGATTGATAATCCCATAAGGCCCAAGTCTAAAAACCCGTCATATATCGAAACAAGATTGGCATTTCGACGATTTGGGTGAGGGAACTCCGTCATTCAGAAACTCTTTGAACGGAAATGCGCTACCTCTATCGTAGAACGTGGCAGTGGCTGTTTCGACATGAGCTGCGCGTCGGGCGAGGCTCGGATATTCTGTGATCCGTTTCCCTTATGTGATATATTTGCATGTGGATCACCAAAGACGAGAAGATCGGATCCGGACGCGACCTTGCTGCTAGAGGCCCGTCGCCTGCGGCGACAACGCAAACTCGATGCGGTCGAAATCCCAGAGCGTTATGTGACGGTGACGAACGAGCTGCTGGGAAAGGGGGGCTTCGGTGCGGTGTACATGGCCGACTACAACGGCAGAAACGCGGCAGTTAAGGTCAGTAGCTAAATATTTGCCATAAGCCACAACGGTCCCAACTGTTGCTCCGACGAGGCCAGGGGATTGAGAAAGTTAGAACTTCTGGAACCCTAAGTACAAGAGTCTAAATATATACAATGATCACTGTTTCACGAAAACACGTCGATATGATCAACACTGATGATTACAGTGTGTATTCGTATGGTCGTCCTCCGCCTGATTAAGCCGCCGTTTGCAGTGGTTCTATCTTCGTACCACCCCCCGCAGTAAGACGATTGTTCAAGTACCATCTCTTGAATCGACGTCCTCCTACTCCCGTTTCTACTCAATCCTTTAGGTCGTACAGGTCGAACACGAATTGGGGAGACTAGACGGCCTGAAGGAAGACTTGACGTGCGGTATCCAGCACCTTGGAACCATTGTGGGCCGTGGAACCAACCGACGGAAGGCGTTCTGGAGAGAGTTGCAAGCCATGATCCGGCTTAGGAGCCCCCACACAGTGAACGTCTACGGCGCCATCACGTCCCGTAGAGATTGCCTCGTCCTGGTCATGGAGTTGCTCCCAGGTGGAGACCTTCGTGCCTTACTCAAGGCTGCTGTCGAACCGCTAGAGGGAAGCCATGCTCGTCGCATTGTCCGAGATGTGTGTGCCGGGATGTCTTTTTTGCATCATAAGGAGACTATTCATGGGGACCTCAAGTCCCCAAACGTTCTGTTCGATGGAAACGGCAGGGCCAAGGTAGAGTGCGATCTGAAACATGCGGGAAGCCGATTTATGACACCTCAGTGCTTGGGATACTGGTGGGAGTGCTGGGTGTGACTGGTGGCGTCGACCCCTCTAGGGCATGCAGTGCCGCTTGTGCTGACGCGTGCGGGTAGACGAGACGCATGTTTTGGTCAGTTTTCTCGAAGGGGCGGGCCAAACCGTTAACCGACCAGCTATTCAATCTTGTTGCTATGCCATCCCCGGTTTGAACGCGGGAACTGGCTGGTGTTGTTCATAGCGGTCAGCATAGAGGTTTTATCGAAATGTGGATTCGGGCAAGGCCTATAGCTGCTGAAAAGGGGTACCAAGTCTTGTATTGTGCATACCCCTTCCATCACATGTGTTTTATGTAGGTGTATCGAGAAACCACGAAAAGCGTAGGACCGATAATATCGCAAACCGTGTTCCCATCAAATTCACATTTTTCTGAAAGACAAGAAGAGAAAAACGCGAAACACTGGAAACGTGTCCGAAACCGCGAACCTCTACCAGTGCTACGCCTTTTCCTGAATGGAATATTTATTGTACCTACCAAATGGCCCCGATGACGTAGGTATACCTATGGTTTGGCCTAAACCTCAACAATGAGCACAGAACGTAGTTCGATAATGACGCGGAGCCGTTGGGCTTGACTAGGGCCACATTCAAGCACCCAGGCACGCCGTGGTGACTCGCAACGACCACTCTCGACTTCGCCAATGGTAACGAATATTATCGCGTACATCAAACGTGAAACAGTTACACTCGTCAGTCTCAGAAATGCCTCATCCCGGTCGCTTCACAGATTGCAGACTTCGGGACATCTAAATGGCCGCAGCTCACTGACTCCACGTGCTTGGCTACATACACCACCACTTCAAGCCAGAGCACTCGAATGAGTTACGCATGGGCTGCACCAGAGGTGAAGTCTGGTTTTCCGGAAACGTTAGGTCCACCGATGAGGGTGGACACAACGACCAGTGCAAAGTTGAGCAAAGGCAGTCTTAGATGTTACACGAATCAGGTTATTATAAGGAAGCGGCTTAGAACGTGAGTAGTTACGCATCCTGATGTGACTGTACTGTAACAAGGTAATTCTATGCTGCGATAGAGGTAGCTCGAGTTTGGCCAAAGGATATCGGACTAACGGGCCTCGACAACTGCCCGGTGTCCCATTTGCGTGGTACGATAGGTTTATGGTTCGTCTAGGCCATGTGGTTGTTCGTTGGGCTGAGCATACACGTGTATCTAAGGACGAGCATTACGATAGCGTTTGCACGCTTTGGCCGTACGTATTTCTGGGACAGATGAGACATGCCAATGGGGCAACTAACCAAAACATAGGGGCATGCCTTGTCGGATGGAACGCCAAGTTTTCTCGTGCGCCAAATCACGTACAGCAGAGTCTGATATTTTCGTAGAGTTCCACACTAATGTTTCTCACGGTCAGTGCTAGGACGAGGAGCCTTGGTTCAACCACAACCTCAACGCAAACAATCATATTCCATGCACATGACTGTTCGTACGATCTAGGACTTACACCTCATCCTTCCACCTATTTTGGGCTATTATATGTAGCTGTGCCCCATTCGAAGTTGGGCACTGAATTATATTCCTGGCGCCGCGTACGAAACGATCGCAATAGAATCGAAACACCGACTCAACATACAAGGAGCATATCTACTGGCCCCAGAGGTTCAATGCAGCAGCAAGTATAGAAATGAAAACGAGCCCCACACACTCTACCCGCATCATCGAACTAATCGAACGGGAGAACCGTGATTACTGGCGGGGCTTCAGTTCAAGGCCGACCGCCAAAACGCATTGCAGGGGCAGAAACTCCATCTCTAGCGTACATGAACCGAAGCTCAATCCTTTTCGCCAAAGCCTCCCCCTGACCCCTACCGCCGGTCCGTACATCTACCGGTTGCCCCAATTTCCTCAAGGTGCTTGACGCTCAGGCTACCTCCTACAAAAGCGACGTGTACAGCTTCGGCGTGGTGGTCTGGGAAGTACTTTCGCGGGAACTCCCTTGGGCGGACGAGTGTCTCAGGAACATTTACGTGCGCGTGATGATCAAAAACGACCGCCCAGAAATTCCGTTTGGCGCGCCCGGCGATATGGTAGACACCATCAACGCCTGCTGGGCTGAAGTTCCACGAGATCGGCCAACATTCAACGATATCATGGAGTGGCTTCACAGAGGGTAGTGATCATTTGTACGACGTGTTTGACTAGGCGTTTACATCCGTTCCTCGATTTACTGGCCGTGAGTTATACTGACATAGAAATACCCTCCGATTCAGTGAATGTCGAGATGGGTAGGCACACCGGTGCTGTCGGTGCCCGTGAAACCCGTCACACGGTAAGCCACTTGTAATGTAGTCAAGTACAAAAACAGTGCCGAAGTAGGCGTCCGTATGGACGTCGATATGGCGCCTTTATGTTTTAGGTGATCGTGTTGTATGCCTTATATGCTTCCAGTACTAGTAGACATTTGTTCTTATACAATATAAATATGGAAAATATAGGAACCACTTACCACTATTGGCGAGAATGTTAAACGAACTGTTCGCGGTACTCTGTTTCGACGATGCCCCATAAGGCCGGCAGCGCGCTCAATGACACAATCAAGTCACGGGACTCGTTATCGGGAGGTGGTGGGTTGTCCTCATATGATTCATGGCCGTAGTTGCATGACTATAGACCATCACATCCTTACAATCGCGGGGCGGTGCACTCCAGGTTTTGCCCGACCAGGTAGACATTACTAGTCAGCACCAAGCGCAAAGCCCACTGTTGTGTAGGGCGAGTCGCATGAAGGGTGAGCTCCGTCCTGCCAACAACCGCATTTGAGTCGGATTTTCTTCCATTTGTATGACAGCGTCAATAAAATGAATATTGTCCCTTGTGTGGTCATCTTGGCGGGAGCGATGTATGAAAGCATGAGCTGAGGGGTTCCAGGCATACCCGAATCATGTTTGACAAGACACAAATCGCGACCTGACTAGCAGAGTAACTGCTCTTCTGCTCGGTTCGGGTGTGTGAGGAACACGTCCTACTCACAGCCGTACTTGAGTCGCACTTTCTTGCAGGTGTAAGGCAGCTTTCGATTTAGGTAGTTATTTTCTTGTGTGGCCATGTTGGGGTGGACAAACGTAGGAAAACAGGGATCGAGGGGGGTCAGAAACACTCTCATCATGTTTGACCAGACACAATCCGCGATCTGGTTTGCAGTGTAAGTGCTCTTATTGCATGTATGTGTGAATAACACACACATGTCAGCCCTAAAGAGATTCTGGTCGGCAGGCAGGCCAGGGAGCGAATATTGTAATACCTCGTGCCAGACACTTCCCCGGCCCCCGATTGTGACCGAATCCGTGTTTGCAGGCTCCCGATATCGATTTGACATAGATCTAGACCGCAAGGGTTGGATGAGACACATTTTTTTGCGGCGGCGGAGATGGAGCGGTACGCAACTCTGGGGGAGCCTTTGCCAATGCGATCGACCTCACTTACAGGCCTGCTGAAGTGAATTGAAAATACCGCCTGATGTCGGAAATGCAGAGGTTGGTAAAATATATACGATCGCAGGACACACGAGCACTCCCGAGATACATCACAGCAACACAGCAGGAGATAGAAACAAGACCATGTATTAAGGTTGCAACTCCGTTCTCCATTTCCGTTGCCACAATTATGGCGAGCCTTTTGTCACGCCGAATAAGCTCTACCGCCATTATTACTGCGATGGAGGAGCTTACTGCCTGACTAAAACATGATTTTCTGGAGGCATACAGGTTCCCACGCACAAACATATTCAGACTCTATATACCTGGTATACCTTTTCTCGAGTAACTCCAAAGAGGGTGTGGTCCGAGTCAAGCGAATATAGTTAATCGGCCCAATTATCGTATTCGGAGAAAATCTTGTTGATTGTGGGCATGGTGAGGACAGCGCGGTGTGTGGACACCACAATATTGTTTTCATTTCTTGGCGTAAGACGGCTGTGCGCATGCAGTTATACCCAACACAAACATGATTTTTTGAAGAACAAGGAGAAAACGGTTCTGTACCTGGACGAGGGTACAGGGCGTCAACAAGACGACCAAAGTACATCGGGCAGTCAACGCAGGGTCGAGGTAAGGAGCGGTATTTTGGATAAATAATTAGCCTTGTATGACCACTCGATACGACCAAGCAGGTCAGTGAAAAAGAGGGCGTCTACATGACCTTCGGACCGATATTTATGTGCACAAACGTGCCCTATACCCGTGCATTAGACCGCTTGAGTTAACGTGTGATGTCCCACCAGCGAGTTTGGGGGAAAGAGAGTGGACGAGTGTTGCAGACAAGACATGCAAGTTTTGGTAGACTGGTATGTGTTCGTGAGTGTCGTGGATCACCAATCCAAACCACATGCGAGTACATATATATATCTGACGCTTCGATGGAGTATAATTTTCCGCCGGTGGCAGAAGTTGGTGACACGCGTTCCAGGAAAGGAAGCGAATGAGGTTAAGCAGCGCTGTTCTATCCCCAAACTTGCGAGACGTTCCACGATAGAGGTTCAGAAGCTCCTTACCTAGAGAGCTCCATACCTCACCCGAAAACGGACTTCAGCAAAATAAAAGCCCATCTCCGTGAATAATCCCATGGCCATACAAAAAAACAGTTTTTTCGATACAAGATATGCATTCCAACGAGTTCGGGTTAAGTAGCGCCGTCCTTCAGAAAACACTTGAAAGGAAATGACATACCTCTACCGTAGAACGCCTCTCGCTGGGTACATACACTACAGTGACTTGGAGTGCAATGCTGATACATTTTGACGTCATGCAGGGAGGAATGGCTCATGCTGAGTATAGGCATCATGGACTGGAGAGGCGGTCATCACGGGAAAAGTTGAAGGTGAGCTACTTCGGGCTCACCGTAGCTCGGCACGCTTCTTCGAAGCATCTACCACGAAAAACCAGAGTCGGAGAGCTTGCAACCTTCAATCAGTTTCGAGACGTGGGGTACTCTTTACCAGGTAACTCGACAAGATGGCCTTGTATTGCGTGAGACCCATGAGTAGGGCCACTTGCGGGGGGGGGGATTTGTGGTAGATCACAGTCAGGTATGGCTCTTGTGGAACATGTTGCGGTTAAAAAGGCTACATACCCACGATAGCGTATTGGGAACGATGCGTCGTTCGCCGAGAACAAGGTGGCCTGTTGAGTAGTAGTTCTGAGTGGCAATGCTCCACGTCGGTTGACTATGGTATGTGTCCTACTCCATGAAGCTCGTGGAGTGCAAATGGGCGAGAGGGTGAGATCCTCGGGGTCGGGGCGACAGGAAGAAGGTCATTTCGTAATATGGAGTTAAAGTTAACTCGTATCTGAATCACGGCGCAACACCCCGACACGTCGAAGTGAGCCACGGTCAATGTGTTTCCATTGCCAGCGTGGGATGACAGGCGGGGCCGGGCAGCCATCGCCTCAACCGTTTCCTACGCTGGCGCGATGTGAGGTGTATAGTACTATCAAACCGTTCCGGTGAGTAACGACCATTGAGGACCAGCAACGGGCCGTGGCAAACCGCTCGCTTCTAAACGTGGCAAGGCGTTCATGCCTGTGTTTGATCCCGTGAGAATCGAATGTGCGATTCACCAATGGAGCATTTGAGGTGGGTGATATCGAGATGTACTTCGAAGTATGACATCTGGGGTTTGAAACGGTCGGCGTGGCGTGGAGCCTGTCTGTTCCAAACGAGAATCGTGGGTTGCTGTGCTAGTAGCGCTTTTCTACGGCCGGGCACTGTCCGTTTATAGCGACTCAAGACCAAGACCGAAAATGCGTTGTGTTTGTAAAAGGTTCCCACACTACATTCTTCGGTGCGTTTTGTGTCGACGAGGCTAGGATAGGGGTTCACCGAAGGCGCCTATCACACTAACATATCCCGCGTAAGTACTCATGCAGCAAACAAAGATACGCACAGGAAGACGTTTTACCGCTTTCGACACCTCGACCTCGGTGATAGCTGTGTGGGCCTACAGTGGGTGGCACCTTAAAAGTGTACGCCGAAATATTTTTCCTGTCGAGTGCTATAGGTTGACTCTAAGCTTGTCGTTCCTAACGCAGTTGGGCTTTGCTTTCAATTCGGATTGCAGCGTTGTTCGATCTTCAAAGTGATGGCAATGGCACGAAATATACGACCTGCTTTGGATCAGAGAGATTGTGGTTAGAGTGAATACGACCCACTTGAAACAGGTGGGGTAGTCTGCGCCCACTACAGGCTAACCACTTTACACCCTATCATAAATCTCAAGCATACACACGATTCAAACGTTAAGGGTTTCCACGGAGTCTAAGAAGGCTTCAATGCTGTTGGTGGCCGTCATGGTGGTGAGCGTACAACTTATCTATTACGGGGGACCATAGTTAACAGGACCTATGGTATACATAAAAACCTATATGTTTAACCATTTTTACCAACAATATTTGGTCCTGTTAACTATGGCCCCCCGTAATAGTAAATCCCATGATAAACCACACACCGGGTCCAAAAGGGTTTAGGAATCTTCTTCCTCCCTTCCGCAAGTAGCCGCGTCAGTGGTACGTGCTAGGGTTCAAGGTCGGATTATCTACCGTAGCGGTGGTATATTACATGTATTGACTGTGCTCAATAGACACGATGTAGATGTTTCATTTAGTATCAGGGAGTTCCATATATTGATGTGGGATTATAAGAGCGGGAGATTAATTGTGCCTGCAATGTGATGGATAATCGTGTTGATGCGCCGCCACCTGAGTCACTCGACAGCACTGATGCGTAATAATATATATAAGAGAAGTTCCGTGTTATTGTCTGGAGTCAACCACGCGTTCCCGTGCCAGCTGCGTCTATACCTTTAGAGATCAATCAACACACTAGTGAAGAACCGGTGATCTTCTATTAGCAAGCGTAGCCGAGGCCAACCTAGAGAGATGGGAACCTTCCGACATGTCTGGTTCAGATGGCATGTCTAGTCAGGAAACAAGCGTGGCCATGGAAGAGATGCTGAGGATGAAAGAGAAAATCGAGATCCTGGAGAAGATGATAGAAGAGCAGAAGCTGGGCGCCGAGAGGAACGCGCCGCAAGAAGGAATGGAAGGGGGGGCCGGTGGGGGGGCGAGAGGAGAAGCAGCTGCGAGGGAACCAGCAGCATCGACGGTGACGACACCTGGGCTGGGAGCCCGTCCAGGCATGTCACCAAACACTTCTTTATACCGCCCTAGTTTGTCCCAGTCGAGACCCCCCAAATTCGATAACAAAGAAGCCCACTTTAGTATGTGGCGTAGCAAGTTCGAAGCGTACCTGTCATCCCTAGGGTACGTTCATGTGTTAAGCACGTCAACCCCTGTAATGGTTGGTGACGTGAGGGTGTCGGAAGAGGAGCTAGCATCGAGGCATTCTCCTCAGGAGATTAGGGATGCCCGATTAGTTTATGGATTGATGATGGAAGCAATGACTGGATACGCAATGGCTGAGTTCAGAATGCAGAAGGCGATGTCGCCAAGTGGTGCATGGAAGGAATTAGAAGATTACTACATGCCAAGGACCATAGCGGCCATCCATAGACTGAAGAGAGAGTTTACAACCATCAGAATGGTCGAGGACGAAAACCCCGTGCTGTTCCGAGGGAGGGTGGATAAGGCAGCAGATGAGCTGGCCATGCTTGGCTGTGGGATGAGTGTGGAAGAGGTTAACCGACATATCGTGACGAACCTCTCGCCTCTATATATGATCCAAAGCAAGTCCGTTCTTTCCCGCCCGTCCATCCCCCGTTCCGAGATCGATGAGATCATCCGCGATGCGTACGCAAACGATAGGGCAGATTAAGAGATGGTTTCCAAGGCGTTGGGTGTGCAGGGAGTGGGAAACCAGCATGCTTTATACGCCGGAGGTGCGCAGCCTGCCAGTGGCGGAGGTGCGGGTCCAGGAAGGGAAAGGAGGGACAGGAGAGGCGGGAGGTACAAGGGTGGGCAGCAGCCGCAGCAGCAGCAGCAGTATCAGCAGCAGCAGCAGCAGTATCAGCAGCAGCAGCAGTATCAGCAGCAACCGCAGCAGCAGCGGCAGCAGCAGCAGCGACCCCAGCAGCAGCAGCAGTACCATCAACGGCAGCAGCAACAGCAACAACCCCAGCAACAGCAGTACCAGCAGCAGCAGCATCGTCACCGTCGGCATGATGGCAACCGGGTAGGAGCTTCGCCCAGGGGAATTACCGGCCCCAAATGGCGTTGGGATGCCGTGGCCTGCAGGTACCGTTGGGATAACTCCGGTCCCGACCCCTTCGGTGCGGGTGGGGCGGTCCCGCCCATGGGTTGGGTACCTACCGAGCCACCACCAGGGGCAATGCTCCCTATGCCCCCGCCGCCCGTAATGACTCCGGCGGGCTGGGGTTTCCCGCCGAACAACACGCAACCGAGGAGCAAGGGAGTCTGTTTTCGGTGTGGCAAACACGGCCACTACGTCGCAGCCTCCCCGGTAGCCGCCCCGCAGATGAACGTCGCAGTCCCGAGTACTGCTGCCTCTCCCCCTCAACAGATATACTACGGAGGTGGCTGGCAGCAGGAGACGCCCTACGGAAGTGGTGGGTATACCTCAGCCGGAGCTTTCCCGTCACAACAACCCTCCTCGAGCACTTTCCCTTCCCCTGGCCCAGCGAACAACGGCAACCCTACGCCTACGTTCGACCTGCACCTCCTCACCGCGCAGTTTGCGCACCAAGGCAAGAGTATTTTTAGCGACGATTTGTTTTGGGCTAGTGGGAGGAAGAGTGGGTAGCGGATTCGGGAGCAACCTTTCACGTAACTGGTAACCCCTTTGGTATGGTAGGCTGTTACCCCCCTCCCCCCGGTAAGAGTAGTTTGGTCGTCGGTGACATGTGGTCACTGAAGGTCGAGTACTTCGGACAAATTCCGATGGTAATGCACAGCCCGCAGTGTGATGTCCAGGTTAGGCTTTTGGACGTAGCCTACGTGCCCGGTGTTCGGTTCAACCTGTTTTCACTTCACGCAGTAATGCTGAAATGCCCGGTGACTTTAGATTCCCAGGGAGCTCACTTGTTGCATGGGCAATTGTCCTTTATGCGTAAGGACGCAGGTTCGTACGTAGACGCCACGCGGACTGTAGAGACCCCGATTGCTGCCGCTGTTTTGGCTCCCGGAAAAATGCGGAGGATTGATATTAACGACCTTCACGTTTCCCTTGCCCACTCCCATGCTGATACTCTCCGTGAGACGGCACGCCAGATGGGCATTAAGGTTTTTGGGGAGTTGGTTTCGTGTGCTGGATGTTCGGAGGCGAAGGGGAGGAGGATGGCGGTACCGTGGACGACCGAGTGCCGCTCCACCAGGCCTCTGGAACGTCTGTTCTTGGGTCTGTCGGGACAGCAGTCGACGTCTGCTGGCGGTGCACAGTACATAATGATGATCGTCGACGACTACTCGCGACTGGGATGGCCGTATTTCTTGAAGCGGAAGTCCGACGTCCCGAAGGTCTTCGCTGGTTTTCTGGCCGACATCAACGCCAAGGGTGTTCCGTCCATCGTGGAGTGCCTTCGCTCGGACAACGGCACCGAGTCCACCAAGGCGGAGTTCGTGGAGCTGCTCAACCACCACGGTATCCGTCGCGAGCACACGCCCGTCGATTCTCCGAAGCATGACGGCGTGGTCGAGCGGCGAATTGCGATGACGCTGGAGCTTGCAATGGCGTCCCGCCTGGAGGCCCCCCGCCTGTTCGGCGATGCAAGGATGCCGGCGATGCAGCCCCTTTGGGCTGAGTCCTGCGTGTACGCGACCAACGTCATCAGCATGACGGCAAGGGTGAGGGACAAGCCGGAAATGCACTCGCCGTACCGCAAATGTTACGGGAGAGCACCGTTTGTGCGGCTGCTCCCATTTATGAAGCCAGGTTTCCACCACGTCAAGAGGAGCTTGAAGACCGAGCCGATTTTTTCTACCTCAACGGCGGCAACCACCACGCAGCTGACTGCAGCAAGACTCTGCTGGCATCTGGCCGGAGGTCGTTCTCCCGCGACGTCACTTGGGAGCACCCGAGGAAGCCGTTTGTGGGGTTACTGCCTTCGGAGGAGGAGAGCTCCCCGCCGCCGCCGTTGCCGTCACCACCGCCCCCGGGTACGCCGGAGCCTCTGAGAGGCCCTGACGTATTGCCCGAATTACCGTCCCCATCCCCACTGCTGCCGCCGCTACCGCCGTCATCACCGCCGCTACCGCCGCCGTCGCCGCCGTCGCCGTCACCGTCGCCGTCACTGCCGCCGTCATCGTCACCGCCGCCGCCACTGCCACCGTCACCGCCACCGCCGTCGCCACCGCCGCGGCCGCCGCCGTCGCCGTCGCCGCCGAGATCATCGCCGTCGCCGCCGCAGCAGTCATCGCAGCCACAGCTTTCGCAGCGTGCTGCTCGGGAACTGGGTTCTTATATCCCGGACCCGGAGGATGGCGACGTACTGAGGGGGCGGACCAGGGGGGAGACTGCACGGCACCAGGAAGGTGGCGGCGGTGTGCAGGATGGTCGGACAGTGGGGGAAGCTGGACGACACCCGGAGGAAGGGGACGTACTGAGGGGGCGGACAAGGGGGGAGACTGCACGGCACCAGGAGGGTTGTGGCGGTGTGCAGGGTGGTCGGACAGTGGGGGAAGCTGGACGACACCCGGAGGAAGGGGACGTTCTGAGGGGGCGGACAAGAGGGGAGACCGCGCGGAACCGCGAGGCTATGGGGCATGGGCTGCTATCGCTGATGGCAGCACGGGAAGGTATAGGCCATTTACTTTTCCACCAAGCCACACCGCGCGAGAATCCTCCCCTTCCCACGCGCCCGGCAAGCGAGCTTTCGACGCCGAACTCGTATGCTGAAGCGTGTGTGGACGAGTATTTGACGATCTGGAGGCAGGCGATGGACAAGGAATATCATGGACTGGCGGACGCGGGGACGTTTGGAGCGACGTAGCAACCAGAGGGGCTCAACGTCATCTCGGCGAAGTGGGTGTTCGCCTGGAAGTCCAACGAGCATGGTGATGTGATGCGGGCGAAAGCAGGGCTGGCGGCACGAGGTTTCAAGCAGCGTGAGGGTATTGATTTCTTTGAGACTTTTGCTCCAACCCCTGCAGCGTCTTGTTTCCGTTTGTTGGGTGCCGTTGCGTGCGAGTCGGGTCTGGATTTGTGTCATTTTGATGCTGAGCAAGCGTTCGTGCAGTCGAGTTTGGATGAGGATGTTTTCATGCGACTGCCCCCTGGCTGCGTCGAAATGTCCGGTAAGGTAGTCAAGTTGAACTGCAGTCTCTATGTCTTGAAGCAAGCGTCGAGGTCGTGGCACAACCACCTTCTCACTCACATGAAGAGTCTAGGCTTTGAGCAGAGACCCGCTGACGCGTGTGTCATGAGGTTGGTCGAGTCGGGCTCTGTCTCCATTGTAACAGTGGTTCATGTGGATGTTATTGTTTCCTATAGGGCGCAAGGCTAGGTGCAATCAGTTCTGTGAAGACCTGAACAGCCTTGTTCCGATCAACAATCTGGGCGAGTTGCGGTGGTATGCTGGTTGTTGTTTTTCGAGGGATTGGGATACTGGTACTTTGACGATTTCGCAGCAGGCGTTCGCTGAAAGGACCGCGGCGAGGTTTGGTGTTAGTTCTGGGAGGAATAATCCGCTTTCGACTGGTGTCAAGCTCGAAGCGTTCAACGAGAATGAACCCGTGGGTGATTGGCCTTTCCGCGAGTTGGTGGGGTGCTTGATGTGGCTTGCGAACCAAACACGACCGGATATTGCGAACGCGGTGAGGGCGGTAGCGAGGTACACGAATAGGCCGAGGGAAGTACACTGGGAGACAGCGGTCGGTATTTTAGAGTATGTTTTTTCTACGAGTGATTTCGGCATTACGTTTCAGAAGGGTAGCGGGCTTGAACTGGTAGCGTTTGCGGATGCGGACTACGCCAACAAAGCCACTGACAGAAGGTCAGTTTCAGGTGGGGCTATCATGTGTGCTGGGGCGTGTGTGTGCTGGTTTTCTAGGACGCAGAAATGAGACACTCTCTCAACCACTGAGGCTGAATATACAGCACTAGCAGACACTATCAAGGAGGCGATGTTCTTGCGCTACGTTTGGAGTTTCATTTTTCCGGGGTTCCGGGAGCGATGCATTACAGTTTTCGAGGATAACGAGGGGGCAAGGCACCTGGCACAAAACCCAGTGTGCACGTCAAATTCTAAGCACATCGACGTTCGACACCACTTTTTGCGAGAGCTTATTTCCAAGGGGGACTTTGTTATTACCCATGTAGAGTCGGAGGAGCAGCGCGCAGACTTCTTAACAAAGCCGCTCAACAACATGGTTTTTCGTTACCACCGGGATTTTCTGATGAACCTTTGACGCCTTGTTTCCGAGATGTTTTATTTTACTTTTTTGAGTGAAGAATGTGTTTGAACTATAAAATCGTTTTGTTTCTGGTAACGGATTTAAAAAGTTTTTTTGTTTTTTTCCGAGTGGTCACGACGTCAAAACCAATTCTAGTGGGGAAACCTATCTGCTATCTCGCATTACCGTCGCGATCTGTATATCTATGGCGGGAGTAGGGGATAAGGGGAGACTCTTGTCCGGAGGAACGGTGTTCCTCGCGATCTCTGGCATTAAGTTTCTTGACTTGGTTTTATTTTGATTGGCATGACCACTCCTGTGGTATTTTTCTGATGATACTTGTGATTTAGGTTTTTGACAAGGCTGAAGTGAGACTAGGAAGCGCCTGGGGGCGTGTACGGTCCACATGAAAATGTTTTCCGACGAGGGAAGGTCTGGATAGTATTCGGAAATTGAGAGAGGTCGGTAGAACTGAAGAGACACTGTGATATATTTGAATCAATTCCGCGGAAAATGCCGTTTTACCTGGCTGAATCCGAGAAGAATGCCGTTTTACTTGGCATTGGATTTCGGTATTTTTATATGTTTGCAACGGAGAGAGGCTATGGATCTAAGCATTTGAATACTGGTTTGAGGATTTGAGTGTTGATTCGAGAATTTGATTTTTGAGTCACATGTTGGGTATTTGAGTTTCTGAAGTTCATATGAGTTGGTCATAAAGAAGAGATATATCGACCCAGCGAAGTCGTACATTGTCATGTTGCCGACCTGGGGGGATATTGAAGTATGGTCCGTGTATAGTGAGCAGGGGGGATATTGACTGTGCTCAATAGACACGACGTAGATGTTTCATTTAGTATCAGGGAGTTCCATATATTGATGTGGGGTTATAAGAGCGGGAGATTAATTGTGCCTGCAATGTGATGGATAATCGTGTGGATGCGCCGCCACCTGAGTAACTCGACAGCACTGATACGTAATAATATATATAAGAGAAGTTCCGTGTTATTGTCTGGAGTCAACCACACGTTCCCGTGCCAGCTGCGTCTATACCTTTAGAGATCAATCAACAACATGACATGCATTTCGGTGCGAAACCACTTGCTTGTACTACAGAATGACATGTAAAATAGTGCCCTTGCCATTGGCCGAATAATAGGTGAGATGACCCCAGAGATCTCGTGTGGTTTAGGCGGTTGCCCGAAAATCAGTTCTTCGTTGGTTCTTTAGTGTAATTACGTCGTGCGCACTACACCTGTCGAAAACAACTAAATCATGCCTGATGCTCCTGAAATGGCCAACTACAGCAACTACACCCGGCTTCTAGCCCATGGATGGTTGATTGAAGACTGCCCGCGTGGTTGTTTTCCTCGCCTTCTCTGTTTCCGCTGTTTAGAACACTTCAGGTGGGCACGAACGTGCTCTTGCGGGTATCGCACGTCGGGGTTCACTGGAAGTTAGACGGGTTGAACGGGGCGATGCTCGGGGAGAGTAGCGACATCCACTGCTTGCGGCAGGTAGGCAAGACAATAGCCTGACGCGATTGCGAAACGCACCGAAGATCTCATGGTACTCAACATGCTCATGGAACAGGGGTAAGCAACTTACCCTGGACACAGACGGCACGGGATGTCCGCCGTCTTTCTGAAGCGCGTGATATGCGGCATGAATGTGTATCTTGGGTCAATGCCCCTTCGTCCACGTGGAGACGTTCCCCCGGTTGACCCAACTTCGCAACCAAGACTGAAACTCCTCAATGTATGCAGTCGTCCACCGTTGGCATGGCCTTTCGAGCACGAACGGATTGATCTATCGGAGGCCCGTGTTGGGTATGATCGAAGGTCAAATGACACACCCAGGTGACGTAACACTTCCGCTTTTTAATACTCCAAATGACCAACTGTGTACGGCAGGGACCTGGACAACATGGATAGCAAGCTTTGGGAGGGTTGCTTCACCGAAAATGACATCTGTGACGTGAGCCGGCGTCAACCCCGTGTATCCTGTGCTGCTGTTTGAGCATTGTGTCTTTGGGTTCCTTTCTGTTCGGTGGGCTACTGAGGTAACATTGACGGGTTTGTGGGTGTACAATATATACCCGGTACCCTGTTTTCATCGGATGCAAAACTTCCTAGGATTGCAGGGCATGCACCATACGATAAAAAAGATAGTCCGCACTGCAGCAGGCGGAGTAGAAGCACGCCGAGATTTGAATGACACAATGTAGTCCGGCCTCGTTCTTACCAGACTACTATCCCCGCTGCACCGCGTCCAAGAGCCGTTCAGTATGTACAAGAGGACGCGTTCGACGCTTTTGGCGACGATGCTGTAGAGCTTGAGTCCTTCTCCACGGTCATAGACGAGTCGTGGGGGGCTTGTCATGCACAAATCACCCTCGTAGGGTATGCCTGGTTGTAACGTATTGGTCGCGTGGTGCCTGCATTTTCGCACGAGACGTCCATCAACCTCTGACGATCTATGATACGATCAACAGGGAGTGGGAGGGGTTAGTTGGGT
Organism: Nereocystis luetkeana; assembly: GCA_031213475.1. NCBI lineage: Eukaryota > Phaeophyceae > Laminariales > Laminariaceae > Nereocystis > Nereocystis luetkeana. Next base: position 2,708,287 of record JARUPZ010000022.1, read on the forward strand.
GTTTACCATTTTCCCCGGGATACGGTTCGTAAGCTGAGCAACTTCTTGATGCCAGTTTGAACACAAGTGTTTTCACGATTCGATACTTGAATGATAAGGATCATCGGATTGTTCGGCGTGTTTAGCGTATCACATGTGCGCCCTGAGGTCTGGGGAGGTAGAGATCCTTGTGCCAGGAGTCCCAGGCAAAGCACAGCAGGTTTACCCTCGCAGAGCCTCAAGCAGCCACCTGAATTATATTATCGTCGCTAGCGAGATTCGACTGCCGAAAGACGGGGGGGGAGTCACATCTTCGCGTGCTTCATAACCCCAAAATTGAGCCGACGTCGTGGTTGTGTTGAAACAGAAGGGCGACGAGAATGTCGTGCTCAAGGCTTGATTTGGCCATACACGTGACCAGTGCGTGGGATCACAAGTCCGGGCATCGTGTGAGCGCCGGAACCCGAGAGGGCATCTTCCGGCGTCGGTATAAGCATAACCGTACGTGATTTCTCGTGCTGCTGATATATGCACCACCTACCTGCAATAGCGTACAGGAAACGTTACCTTGATCAAGGTGTACGCTACGGCCGTGCTCGTAGTGCACACCACGATTGCAATCGGATCAGAAGCTATAGTTTTTGGCGTATGCATGGTTTCTCTACCTAAACGTCTTATCAATGGCGCGGCCGTATGTACAAAGTCGCGATGTGCGAAATGAAGGGGGGTAAGCGGACGCTAGCCAATGCCAAGGTGAAATACTATCTGATTGGTTAGGACCCGGCGTACCGTAGGTTGCGCGCCTGGGCGAATGCGTCGATACAATGAACTCACTGCTGCGGGTTCACACTCTACCGGCAATTGTTGCAGAGCGAGGGATGCCATTCGATGGCCATTAACGACATCAACGTTATTGAGGCAGATGTGATAGGGACGTTAACCTCTGCGCATGGTCTGACGAATCTTTGGAGCTTCTCTTTCGAACACGTCCCGCTATAATATGCTGGCATGCAGCGCACAGCATCACCGGGTTTGAGGGCAATCCCCCGTGCCACACGGCATCTTTGGGGACCTACTACAGGTTATGTGGCCAATATTTAGGACCCTTTCATACATGCAGGAGTGATTACAGGACACAACGAGCACAAAGTTGAGTGTCCAGTCTCAACGAATGCGCCCCGATTGGTACTGTTGTACCACGATAAGGTTGCACGTCCTTGCGGTATCTACCTTCTAGACACAGGTTTAGGAAGTCGGTACAGTGCGAAGACTCCAGCGTACAATGCGTTTTCATATAATCGACGAATGAGTTTCGCCCCGAGAGCACGACTTGAGGTATCGGCTGGTCGGAGAGAGCAAAAGGCCAACCGGCGCCGTCAATAGGCGAACGAAAAAAACCGCCTCAAATTTTAAGCCAAACGCGCACCGAAGAACGAATGTTATCAATCTTGGCGAGGTTACGAATAACGGGGAACACAGGTGTCGAGCTTATCGCTATTACGGGGGGCCATAGTTAACAGGACCAAATATTGTTGGTAAAAATGGTCAAATATATAGGTTTTCATGTATACCATAGGTCCTGTTAACTAGGGTCCCCCGTAATAGTACACGGTAAGTAAGTGCGTGCTCAGTGGAATCTTAACTACTAACATTGCGTAAACGCCGAGAAGGTGGGGAGGAATCCAATCGGCGTAAGGATGCCCGTAATTTGTTTCCCGTCTTTTTTCACAAGACTGCTCGAGGTGGTTTCGCGCAATAGCGTGCAGTCGAACCTTGCCGAATAATACTACCAGGTATGTGTCATGGGGCGGTGTTTCAGTTTCAGGTCCCCGATAGCAACCGTTGACGCATAATCCGTTAGTGGCGTGAATGAGTGCTTTATTTACTGCAGCTTGATGGTGATGACGTGGTCAGGCGCGACAAGTTCAGACAGTGGAAGTCAGACAAGGCTCGTGGTTGTCTTTGGCTGGTGTGCGTATCGCTCTTAGTTTGTATGACCGTATACCGACGGACGCTGTCCTACAAAAAAAACAGAGAAACAAGACCTGATTCGTGACCGGTCAATCTACCATACGTTTAGGTTCTGTTCACGGCACAGCCGAGCTTTGGACAATGCACGAACACGCGCAACTCTCTGTATTGGTTTTTTTCCTTTCAGGCCATTGGTTCAGAACAGCAACGACAGATGGTTTTACCACTCCATGCCAAGTAGCGACGCTCAGTAGAGTATATGAAGTGGTTGATGCTCCGTGTTTGGTCTGGTTAGCCGACGATGCTCTCCCAAACCTTTTTGCTCCTATTCCTGCAAGTGGGTCAGCATTCCGCAACTGTTTACTGGCGTGTAGCAAGTCTTCCAGGCACACGCTATCCTATGGGACACAGGTTGCCAGCCAGGATCTATCTAGGAAAACTGTTATGCTCTTCGAAGCACGTCTTGTACACTCAAACGTTTTGCAGAACAGCACCGGTATAAACCTCAAGTATTGTGTATAGCAAATCAAGCCGGGCTGCGGGAGAAGATGGGTTCTTGATCCCAAAAGGTGGAACAAGGACGCGCCTGTACGACTCACAGGGTTCCCCAAACTAGAAGGTACCCCGACGCATTGTAGATTCTATTTGTGCTTCGCTGCATTTCTCGTGATATATAACATTGGTGAATACAGTTAGAATCCCTGCGAAAGGTTTCATCGTTTATATGGGATTGGATGCGGAATTGCACAGCTCTTGCGAGAGCGATGCAGAACACGCTTAACCTGTATCAATCCCGATCGTTCGACGCATAAGACTGAGCCACTTTGGACGACCACGCACCCTAAAATATTGTCAAGCAAGCTCTCTACTCTGGTACTAAACTAATGATGCATCTGTCGAGGCTTTGTCTCTATGAGAAGAGATGGCACAGGAGCCACCTACGTGCCTGCAAGTATCACTTACTTGTGAAAATAAGAAAGGAGAAGGTTAGAAACTGGGTTTACACGAATAACCAAACTAAGACACTCGTATACTATCAATGCTTAGTGACCGCACATAACAATATGTACGTACGTATCTCAACCTTCATCTGCTAACGGAGAATCGAGTCAAGGTCGATCGTCATAGAAGAATCAAGCGTATTTTGATACCCCGCCAAGAAATAAATGCAGCCAATTTCGATGCTCGCACTGAAACGAGGTCATTGGAGGCGTGCACAATAAACTAAAGTCCGTTTCGACTCCAGCAAAAAATCATCTATCAATTTGGATACTCGCGCTAAAAGCGAGCTTTAACTTTACCGTCCCCTACAAATACATATTTTTCAACTTCAACCCCACTGAAATCGAGTCGCTTTCTACCTTCACTCTGCACCCAGGCGATGTCCGACCCCCCGACACAGACAATAATAGTCGATTTCGTGTACCAATACAGATATTTAATCAATTCCTGTCAGCGCACTCAACTCGAGTCCATTTCGACCCCCAACCCCGAGATCAATCTAGTCTGAACCCACCAACGGAATAAACATGTCATGTTTGATCACCGCACTAAGGCCAAGTCGTTCCCGATGCTCGTGGAAACGTACAATGTCAGTTTCGATCCTCACACACTGCAAAAACGTCGATCTTGATCCCACACACACGAAAGCTGAATCAAATTTTCAGGTGTCATCGAGGGTCCGTACCCCTTTTTGGGTGCGTCCTATGGATTTCTGCGATAATTATCCCAAAACCCGCGCACTAGATATTTTCGGAATTTATTTGACGATTGTATCATAGATCAGGGCTCATCGTGTTCAATGTCAGATATATCTTTTTCGTTGCCGAATTCAACGCCTGCTATACACCTTGAACGAGAATATCATGATTCATACTTCAATTGGCAGCTTCATCTACTATGCGTGCTTCGTACGGGTGAGTAGACCTTCCAGGTCGTGTTTATTACAGGTGCAATGTATCTGTGTTCGTCGTGTATAGTTTTACTCATAATTCGTTCAACGCCTACTATACACCTTGAACGAGAATATCATGATTCATACTTCAATTGGCAGCTTCAACTACTATGCGTGCTTCGTACGGGTGAGTAGACCTTCCAGGTCGTATTTATTACCAGTGCAATGTATCTGTGTTCGTCGTGTATTGTTTTACTCATAATTCGAGGTATTTTGCACTGGATCGATTGCTCGTAGCGGTAAGCATTCCCAACGAACTTTAGGCTCCGTCCGTGCCGCGTATAGGGCATTTGAATTTGTGCATACCCAATGAGCTGTTGCATCGTATCACTTTTAGTCGTTATGGGGGCCTTTAATAAGGGAAAATATTGTCAAGCTATGTGCACCGATACATCCGCAGGAAACGAAACAATTTTCAGCACGAGCTTGTTCGAGGGTTGTTTCACTCAGGTATTTTCATACATAAAAATCTCACGGCATTTGTTTAGGTCGAATTTTGAAACGCACACCGCCTCCCCCCGCTTTGAACCGAGGGTTTGTGGAGAGGGAGACAGCATGAAAGCCTAGGCTAGTAGGTGTTGGATCATCGTTGACCAATATCCCTACGGACTGAGACATTGACATATAACGTTTATCGGCTGGACATAGATCGTTGGTCATGCTTTCAGGAGTCAAGTTTCACGCCCACCACCAAAACGCTCGTTGTAGAGCCGTGAACTTTTTGGTGCCAAGAATATAATAAAACACTTTTCCGGAGTCCCCAGAAGTTGCGAAGAACTAACTGCGGATTAGGCACGTGGGGTTCCACAGGAAGACCGGCGACCCGGCTGTACCGACGGGGGAGAGAGTTGGTATAGATAGGGCATATATTGGGTAGGCCATTCGTTAACCTTCACATATATTATGCATATAATATATATGCCGTTTCATGGGGATTTTGTTTTGTCTGCAGTTTTTGCTTTCTGCTATCTTAGACGTCGCCTGTAGCGAAAAAAAGCAAAAATCGCACCCCATCCACAAACCCTCCGGCAGACAAGAACAAGCATTGTGTTTTTTTTCAGGGACGACGAAGCCAGAAATACGTGACCCTTAGGGTTGTTATGCGGGTATTAAGACAGACTCATGTGGTACGCATGTCACAGGTTACATTGAAAGGTTACCATCGAAGGAACTGCAAACTTGTGTGGAGTCATCCGCCAAGGGGACAACGCGTACGCCGGATGGTGCGCCGCTCGACCCCGCCATGAGACGTGGGAGCAAAACAAGATACGTTGTTGGGAAGCCTCGTATTAAACTTGTAGTTCCCGAAGCCCATAATGGAGTAGAATATGAGGAAGAATAGCTGATATAAGTGCGAGGTAGGGCGTCCCCCTTCGGCTTCTCGGACCCTGAGGAATCGTCTACACATTTAACAAGTCACTGGTGGATATAGAGAACTGCCGCCGAGGGTCCCTTACTTGCATTGCCGCTAAACGAATCACACCAATCGGCCAATCAAGATGTATAATACAGTTTTGCGCGACTTTGAGGAACTCCTATATCCTACAGCCCCCCCATTCGCGGCACACTGCCATGATCATAGAGTAACTTACTGCCGTCCTGCCGTAGTTCTACAATCCAACACACAAATCCTGTCGCCGTGGCACTACAAGTGTTCGTAGTGCTATCAATTCAAAAGCATAATGTCCAAAACCGGAAAACAGCTGCGTGCTTACTTGGAAAAAAAACAAACTCGTCCAGAATCCGAACACTCAAGTACAATGCAAATTTTCCGAACAGTGCTGTACTAGCGAAAGCTACAACAATCTCCCCAACACTCAAATGCCACAACTAGAGACATCTGTCCTAGATATTCCAATGGTGATCGGTTCAAAACCCTACTACATACGCACAACTGCCTCCCAGCTGGGTACCCACCGTCCTTCGAATTTCAAAAACTCCAAGAAAGCAACAATATATTACTCCTCCAAGTCCGCAAAAAGGACTACCCGAATACCTCGACAGTGAAGCTTAAACCACCACTATGTTTTCCATGTAAACCAACCGCGAAAAACACCCTTTGCATACCACTAAAACTCAAAGCAGTAAAAAGCAGTGAATAAGTATGCGCACGAACAGCCGAACCAAAATATATGGATATTCTCTACGTACGTGACCATACCTTATGCACTTACATCAAAAACAGAATTTAGACAAAAAATGCATGATGGGGGGGCGGGATATCATATCCAAACATGACTTAACCCCTTTAGAACCGCAGTCCCGTTTTGGGGACAAACTACTTGAAATTTGACTGGTTTGTCCCCAAAACGGGACTGCGGTTCTAAAAGGGTTAATGAACACACCAAACAATCTATCACTTTGCTGCTCGCCAAACAAATCGAGAACCCCCGCAAACAATTACATTGTTGCATACCGTACATATACGCACGCGCGAGCAGGGGGGAGGGGGGGTATACAGGCAATTTACGATACTACAAATGAAAAATGAAAACGAATTCATGGGTTTCGGCTCCCAGCCCGTACGTAGTTACGCACGGAGGTACACGTACATCGTCTCCGCCCCTTTCTACAAATAATCTGAGAAGGATGCCTTCGCCGCCACCTTCGTCATCCAACATGATCACCGCCCGCGGCCAAGGTCATATCGTCCGCGTTGTTGGTGATAGCAATGCCGCTCTCGAATGATTGATTCCAAGTAAAGCACGATCAGGAATCCTCTCGGTCGGTTCCTCATCGGAGGGACACGTGAGATCGCCATACATTAATTTCTGCTCGTCCAGTCTAACAATATGGCAATACCTCTGCTGAGCGTCGGGTACATCGGGGTACAGCTGTCGTAGTGGTATTTTGAACGGGCCTATGTATACCTCTGCTGTCCTTCCTTCCTCCTTGGTCCTCCACAGTCACGAAAATATATAACCAAAGTAATGAATGGAATCCTTCAACCATCAAATCAAATTTCTAACATATATATACTGACCTTAAAGCCAATATCTTTCCAGTAACATAATTTCAGACTTTGGATCTCGTCAATAGAAAGTAATCAAACCTCAATCGAACTCCAAAAACTCAATAACCAAAAAAAAAATCAATTAATTGCCGAAACGTCTAAAACCGGGAAACCAAAACCCGTGTAACCATAAACCCCGAAAAGAAAAATAAAGAATCAGGAGGCAGCGCCGTAAAGGCTTAAAACGAAAAAGTCAGAAGCCACAATATCGAGAAATCCAAACGTAAAATACAGATTCAGTGCCCATGGAACACTTTCAGCTTTTCTAACAGTGTGACAACCACAAATGCTTCGCAAGGCTACTACTTACTGTGGAACTCGAAAGACTCCTGCGACATCGCTTCGGTTAGGAAATCCGTATGTTGAACAGGGGACGGTACGTGGATAATCGGAATAGCTTGCGTTACAACCAGTTCGCCGAGGAAGTGGTGTGGCACCTCGATGTGCTTGGAGTTTAGGTTGGTCATGGGTTCTGCGCAAGGTGAACAGTGCACAGACTATCCTTGAACACCGGTATGCTCGGCATTCCGAATGCAGGCAATATGAAACCTTGAACCCGTTTAAAAAAACCCGTCTTCTTGATCACGTCAGCAAGCGCCACGTACTCTGCCTCCGCGGTGGAGAGTGTGACGCACTTCTGTGCCCAAAAATAAACAAGTTGCACAAGCACCAACACACATTAGCTGGTACCTCTTACACCCGCAGCATGCTCTCAACCACAGATATCGTTTCGGATATCCTGTCTGACGAATGGAAGAAACTCTTGTCGCCATTACCCCGACCCCGCCGCCCACCCACCGAAGAGGGCGAAACTTTCCATCTGCCTTCAACTGCAACGCAATACTGTAGCGTAGATCTCTCAATGACGTAGAAAAAACAAACGTCCTGGAATATTCTCCTTACAATGCGTGAAAATAAAACAGCCCCTTGCTTGGCCTTTCTGGTCCCACCCCGACCTGATCCTGCCTGGATCTGATATCACCCGGATGTTTTCCCTTTTATCACCCTAATCTCACCCATATAATGCGGAAAATATAATTAGCCGTCCGCGGGTGCCGCCGGAGACCGTGAGCGCGAAGACCAAACTGGTAAACGGCCAGAAGAAGTGGTCGAACCGTTGAAACTATCGGATGCAAAACACATACCAGGTATAGAGCGTCTCAACGAGGATGTCGACGCCAGTGTCCGAGTCAATTTCCAGACCTCCACCATCTCCGCGTTATGTAGCAGGAAAAACATTGTGGTAGGACTGGCACCTACCTGTACGCATTATTTCTAGAGCGTAGGCAATACGAGGATTTGTTTTCTTCTACACGGTGGCGACTTCGCCTCAAAACGTACGAGCACCGAGGATTGAGCGGAATACTCGTTCTTCTACGAGCAGACGCGAACGTAGCTGGTCACAACGCCCACTCCCCGCAAACACCTACACAATGCAACGCAGCGCACCGCAACGCAGCTTAACGTGACGCAACGCAATGAAACCCACATAACATAAATTTATCAAGAGCACACCACCACTCGAATGACCGCCCCACCTCTCCGGACACCTTGGGGACTTTCTTCCAATCTCTGAGGCGGAAGACGATATTTGGACAGGGAGCCACCCTCCCACGGACTACGTCAACAACGCCTGCAAATCTAAACGATTCATTCACGCCCCATCAACCGCGGATTGCCAAGAATTTCGAGGGTTTCCCTTAGTCCTGTTGGTATCTTAAAATTCAGCTCACACAAAAAGCCAAAGCAGTTGGCCCCCCGAAAGGAACGTGCACTTACTTACTTGTGATGGTTGATTCATCAGAAACCTTTTTGTGACGAAGATTGACCAGTGGCCAACGCCGATTCTCTTCTGCGACCGCGTACCCGCTTTACGCACAAAACTCTCAAAATTCAGGCAGCCGGGTTGGAAGTAGCACGCCCTCATTAAAAAGTGTCCTTGAAGGATCTTGAGAGTTTTTGAAACAACCTGTCTCACGAGTATCATAAATCACTGGCCAGTATCTCCTCCCTGATTGGGTGAATGACGCAACGAAATCTCCCTGTCTAAATTAAACAACCGCATTGTCCTTGATGCTGAAGTTTTGTTTTCGGAGGAATTGGCTGGTGAACAACAAATCCATTGGCCAGCAGAGAAAATCATAAACGTAGTGGAAACGATCAGCACAAAGCACGAAGCAAGATCGACCAATCAAGCCCCTGCACTCTACGGCGGCGTTATGTATTTCGATCTTTGCATTTCTCTCAGGCCTGCCTACGTACGACATCATAAGCGTATTGTGCACACCACGGCGGAAACAAGCACAATATCAAAACAACAGTTTCAGATTGGTTATCGGAACCACGTGGGAACGGTCCTAGAGGCAACGGGCGGAAACCAACGTGTCACGTACAAAAACAAACGGTCGTCCTGCCCACTATCAACAAGAAACCAACCAGACGCAATCAACCAATAGCCTCCATCGATCGTAACATAACGTGCAGCTGTATAGGGCTTGGAGCATTTTTCGGAGACCTGTCGGATAAACAGAGGCCATAGGGGTTGCCCTCCAACACCTTTTTCGATCAAACCAAAAACGGAAGGAAACGAAATCAACCGACAGCTCGAAACCGACTGCCTACCAATTGGGAGTATATCGCTTGGAGTCATGTCAACGGACGAACGGGAGGGTCCCGGACCGCCATGCTCTTCGTCGGCCTCGTACATATATGCTTTATATTTGCGTATATATACGCTAGGTTGGACTCGGTTGAGGACGACGCTAAGAGCACGCCTGTCCCTGCGTACGCTAGACTGGCAGGACCCCGTAACGCGTTGTCGTTGTATGATCAAGGGTCATCACAGCTGGTGATCGGGTTAGATCATTTGTGTGGGGTGGAAAATCTTTATTCCACCCGGGGGGAAGAAACGTATGTCGCGGTTTGTGTATACGGTCCATATAGGGTACCCACAAGGGCGATGCGTACATACATAGTGTTTCCAATTTCTTTTTGTAGCAGTGGCCACACAATAAACCACAATGAGGTCGAGGCTGTCATCCTTATGAGAGTCTGTCTGACAAGCGGTTCTTGGCAGGATGCAGCTCACTCTTATCCTGACTCGCCTAAAACCTCACAGAGCTTCGCGCTCGGTGCGAGCAATGGTGATTTGGTTGGTGGAAATCCACGTACTCCATCCTGAAATTGTACGTTCAGGGTTCTACGACAACGGCCATACATGCTATCGAGTACACCGACTCCATCCCCCCCACAAAACATTGAAACAAAACCGGGTCTATTCACCACCTCCAAGACAACGGCGGCGTCTGTTCAAAATTGAGGAACTTTGCTCAAGCCTTTCACCTGTCGGATATATTCCGTTTTGGATCATCTGCAGATATATCAAGTATATCACGTAGATCTTAACGTCACGATCCGATATGCCATGCAAACTCTGTGCAGTACAGGTGCATCTCTATTTTAGGGTTAGGATATGCGCTAAATCGTCCCCTCTCGGCAACCTGAGCAAAGTGATACAAATCATGGATACATCTGCCCTGAATAATATACATGCTCAACTGGGGGGGGGGCTCGATGGTTTGTGCGACGCGTTGCTCCATTCACTGCTCCTAGAACCGTGACGACACACAAAACCCATTTCCTGTGACCGAAATAATGGGCATGCAGCTTCACTATATTCAACCATTTTACCGCTGTAGCTTATCAGCCTACCACAAAGCCGAGTAATTTGGTCCCACAAACGTCACTAGCAGAATATAGAAAATACAAACCAAAAAGGAAATTGTTCATCAACAGCGTCATGCTCACGCGTTTAAACTAGTTATTATATAACTGTTCGTGGCGAAGACAAAAATCTTTGGTCGCTATCATCATCCCATAAGCAATGCCAAGAACCGATAATACAAACAAAAACGAGCACCAATTGCGGCGTGTGTTGACTGCGTTGATTATTTCCCAATAAACATGCGGGGCAAGCACAAGATATCCCCGATCGCTCTGTCCACCAGACGTTCCTGAAAACAGGAAATATAGAATCAACCACGACGTGCCTTCAGAATGTCGACGAGTTCCGTCAGCACCTGCTTTACGAGCGAAATATCGTCACCTCGTCCAACCCTGGCGTTGCTTACGTGCAAGTGACGGTCGGACCTAACCGCTCCACTCGGTCGCCCATCGTCTCCCAGGCTGATCGAAAATATTCTTGCGTCGAAAGTGTTGGCCACCTCCACCGTGCTCTTCAGTACTGCCATAGTGTCAGCGTCTTCTCTATTCGCGACCATGCAGAGCCCACCCGTTTGATGGAGGTCTCCAATTTCCGCACAAAGGTTTTCCAGGTCTTCGTCTTGGGAAGCCCCTTTTATATATATCACGCATATCCAGTAGTTCGCCTCGCCTAACTGTGCCCCGAAGTCGTGGATCGATGTCGTCTCTTGTCCTGGCATTTTTGGGAAAGTGTAGTCCTGGAGATGTAGTCGGTGGAGCTGCGGTAATGTTGTTGCTGCTGTTGCTCGTGTGTTGTTCGTGGGGTGGTGGTTGACTACGTTGTCGTGTTGCTGTTCTTGTGTGGTGTGGTCGTGGTGGCGGTGCTTGTGTGTGTTGGTTTGCGGGCGACTCGGGAGGCGGTGTGTTGTTGCTGCGTCCTTGAAGATTGTTGTTGTTGTGGCGATGTTCATTGCCGTAGGGGCGGGGTGTTACGTTCTGGTCGTTGTGCTCGTCATAGTGATTAGTTTGCCGGTCCTTTGTTGCTGGTGATTATTTGATCGTATTGGACGACTGAGGCGCGTTGTGCCAAACAAGCCGTGGGGTATAGGTATATTGTGTGCATAGGCGTCTGCGTCTTCCCTCGTCACTGCGGTCAACCTTTATACCATCTCGAGGTGAAGAGTGATGTCGGTGAGTGACGATCGCGGGATCGGGTTACCGCTTGCTCCGAGGAACGAGGTACGTGCGTAGTAAAAGTGTTTCACTAGGAAGACTACAACGTTCACGGCCACACGTGATGATAATATTCAAAGTCGGGCACGACGAACAACATCTACCTGCGACTACAAACGACGACGGTGGTCAACAGCGTCGAAAGCGAACTCCGCCCGTTATGTGGTGTGTCGCAGGGGTTCTGCGGTCAAACGTTCTTTGAATATATATATTGTACCATGTGTAAAGTTTATTACTACTACTGTTCGTTTGCTGTCCTGTTTAGGCGCCTGTGCTGATCATGCTGATTATGATATCATATTGTTTAATATACGAGTAGCAGCTCATTTACTCGAAATACACTGTGTACCAGCGTACTGTAGAGTGTGATCACAAGAAAAAAAAAACTAAAAACGGCGCGTCGATGGAACAGAGCAACTACAATGTGATGCGTAGACGCTAGTAGTGTCAACCGTCAAGGGTACATGTCCAAGTGAGCTGTTGTATACTATCCCTTCTACGAACAACGAGCCTGACGAACATCGTAATCCATCGTCAGCATGTGAGCCTCGCTACTCAATCAGTCAATCAAAAATATTGGGCAAGCATTGCCCTCGAATAGGTTGGTTAGTTATTCTGAGAACCTGGCGGGTGAGCAGCGGATCCACTGGTGAGGCACGACAATGCCCAGACAAATTTGAAACGAGCAACTCAGACCACCTCCTATCGACCGTGGGGTATATTCCTTTTCTCGCTAGAATGGGACCAACATTATTACTACAAGCTACGACAACAGTATAAAGGACGATCATCAGGAAAACTGATCGGGTCCCACGGTATCCGGCAACAATTGCAAGTAGGTCATCGAAAACACGTAGGAGGTTTCCTAAAGCAAAAGTCTATAATAATTGTGCGGGACGTATTGTACCGGTCGTCCTGTGCACCATTAACAAACGAACTGACGAAACGCGATCAATCAACCACATGCATCAACTGTAGAGTAAGGTACACCAGTAGCAAAGCGCTTTAGGTTTTTTTCCAAGGACCTGTCGGACGAACAGAAGTGGCACTGTTTGACATGCACCCGACCCCCCGCCGAAAAACTAACAAAATCGAAGAATAAATCCACCACTTGGCATTATTAACCGCGACGAAATAACAAAACACGATGGAGGATTGAGCTAAAAAACTATTTCACGTACTGAAGCGTCACTGACTAGTAACCACGCCCACTCCATCTCAAACGAAACCACGCACAACGCGTAGCAACGCAACGAAACGCAACCGGACGGAACGAAATGCAACGCAATGAAACCAAGTGAACACATAAATCGGCTTGAGCACACCACTAGTTGCATCGTCACCATGCTTCAAGACCGTTCGGGGGCTTCTCTTCAACCTGTGTGGTGTAGACCATGTCGGACAGGTAGCCACACTCCTACACACTACGTTCACAGCAACTACAAACATAGAACGAAAAATTCGCACCCAATCAACCACGGCATGTCTAACAATGTCCAGGATTTCGATCGATGCTTTCGGTACCGCGAAATCAGCCCCCTCAAAGACAGAGTATTTCAGGGCCAAATGTTAAAGTGCAGTCTTGAGGGAAACAGCGTTCGAAAGCTTGTCGTGGCGAAGGTTGACTAGTCTCCCAAGCCTCTTCTCGATTGGGCCGTGGTCCCGTGTTGGAGACAAACGTCTCACAATTCACGTAGCCTAGTAGCAGGTAGCTTTGCCCCCAGAATGGGGCTGCAGCCGAAACATCGTTAACACTCAAACCAAACCGAAACCATACCAACCAATCACCCGCATTCAACCATGCAGTGTCCTTGAAGGTTGTTGAGATTTTTCAAACCAACTTCTCTCACGAACATCGTAAACACTCGGTCAGTATCTCCTCCCTGACTATAGATAGGTAAATATAGGGACGAAATCTACTAATCAATATCAAACTACGGCGGAGTCCTTGATTTATATGTTGTGTGTTTCTCAGAACCTGCCTGGTGAACAACAGATCCATTGGTCGGCAGGGCAATAACTAATCACCTTGGAAACGATCGACCCGAAAAACGAAACGAGATCGATCAATCAACCTTCTGCCATCGACCGTGGCGTATTTCGTTTGTTTTTCAGGGTACCCCTCGGCCCTTGTTCCCCGTAAAATACCTTACGTACGACGTAAGTGTACTGGAAACGAACGAGGACAGCAAACGATATACCTCTGGTATCCCACAACAGTCCCAGATAGGTTGTCGAAAGCACATGGGAAATAAGCAAAGGACGAAACCCAAGGTGCCACATGCAGTACTGGTTATCCTGCCCACCATCGACAAATACTTTACCATAGACGCAATCAGTCAGTCATCTGCATCGACCGTAACGTAATGCACAACAGTATGAGGCTTCAAGGACTTGTCGGATACCTGTCTGCAGAACCGAAGGAACGCTGGTTGCCCTTCCAAACTTGTTCTGAGCGAATCAAAAACATAAGAAAACGAAATCAATCGGTTGCTCGAAACCAAAGGTCTACCAAATTTGAATATTTCGCTTGGATTCTTGTTGGACGAAGAGGAGAGTCGCTGATCCCCATACTCCCTTTCCCCCCTCATACATATAGACCTTATATGTGCGCGTATAAAGAACTGTTTGGTTTCAGTTGAGGACGACGCTGTAAATACGCCTCTCGCTGCGCAAGCAAGACAGCCAACGTGCCGATGCTTTTTTTTGTCGTTGACGGCCACGACAGCTGGTGGTAGACTTGGAGCATAAGTACGGGGTGAAGAACCCTTATTCCGCACGTACGTGGAGATATACCCTATCCCATAGTGAGTATATTGTACATGTACCCACGTAGACGATACATGCATAGTATGCTCACTGATGCCCCCACCGTAGAGGTGACCGAACCTTATAACACAACGCTTTTGAAGCCGTCACCCATGTTCAAATCCGCCTCACAAGAGGTTCTTAGTGGGATGCAGTTCACTCTTCACACGTCTCTATTAACCCCTTTAGAACCACAGTCCCGTTTGGGGACAAAACTACTTGAAATTTGACTGGTTTGTCCCCAGAACGGGACTGCGGTTCAAAAAGGGTTTAAGAGTAGAATCTCACAGCACTTCGGGTTTGGTTGAGCAGTCTTCGCTTGGCTGGTGACGTTCCGACTTGCTCCGGTTCGGTATGGCAGGAATACGAGGGTCTATGTATGGTCGTACGTCTACTACTATGCATGATATCGAGCCCCCCCCCCCAGTCCACACACACAAAACAAGAACACTCAACGGAGACAATTAATCACCACCAGACGACTGCGGCGTCCTGTCAAAGGGATATCTGGTGAAGTGCATACCTTAAATCCTCCACCTGTCGGACTTGCCACGATGTGTACCACCTCTCTTTGCATAGATAGACTAGAGAGATCCCCCATATACTAGTGTCACGTGCTGATATGCCGTGCAGGATCTATATAATACAGGGGGGGGCAGCCCTGGGGATATGCGCTAAATAGTGCATTATATTGGTCTCCCTCTAGGCAACACGAGGTAGATGATACAGATCATGGGCATTTCTGCTTTGACAAATATAGGTCATGAACTGGCGGGGGGGGCGTCGATGGTTCTGTGCGACGCGTTATATATTGCACTGCTACTAAACACGTGGCAAAGAAATTCCGTGTCGTTTAGGCGAAATATTGATGACGCCGCTCGAATACATCAAACCGTTTCAATGCTGCAACACACCATCCTACACCAACACCGAGCGATTTGGGCCCACCAACGTCGTTCGCAAAATGAAACACTACTACTAAGCAAACACACAAAAAAAAACACTCATCAACAGCGTCGTCCTCACGAATAATAACAATTTGTCTTAAAACTCCCCGTGGCGAATAGAACAAACTTTGGTTGCTAGGGCCATCGTATAAACAAAAACTGATCGCTACAGGTATGCCCATCGTAATACAAAACCACGGGAAAAAAAGGGGAATCAAGCGCCATTTCCGGCGTGTATTGGTATCGTCGATAATTTCCTTCGGAACCTGCCTGACAACCATGAGAAGCCCTGATCGCCGTCCCCACCGTACCAAATCGATATTGGACACGAAGTTTTCTCGAAAAGGCTTAATAAATCATCAACCACGGCGTGCCTTCAGAACGTCGAGGGTTTTCGTCAGCACCTGCTGTACGAACGGAAACTGCCCGTCACTCCCGACATCGGCACAGCGTACGTCGAAGTGGCTGTCGGACCTAACAGCACCATTCCGTAAGCCTTCCTTCCCAAGACCGATCGAAACCATAGGCGCGCTGTTAACTGTTGGCCACCTCTACTACTGTGCTACTCAATACGATCATGGTGTTCGCGTCCTCTAAGTTTGCGACGATGCAGAGCCCAGCAGTATGACTGCTTTGTCCGATTTCCGCGGAAAGAAAGGTGTTCCACGTCGGTGTTTTCGGAAAGTTCTTTCGGATAGTAGATCACGAATAGCAAGAGGTAGGTGCGTTCCGGCTATTAATAGGTGGGTCGCGAAGTCGTGGATTGATGTCGCCTCTTGTGTCGACATCTTGGGGAGGTGTGTTACTGGAGATATCGTGGGTGTGGCAGTGAAATAGTTGTTGCTGCTGCTAGTGTGTGGTATGTGGGGTCGTTGTTGGTTTCGTTGTTTGTGGTGGTGTTGATGTTTTTGTGTCTTGGGGTCATCATGGTGGCGGTGAGTGTGGTGTTGGTTGAGTGGAGATGCGGTGGTAGGGGTGTTGTTTCTGTTGTGTTCGTTGCACAGTTGATGGTGTATCGGTGGGCATCAATCACCGTAGTGGTGGGGTGTTTCGTTGCAGTCGTTGGGGTGGTCCTCATGTCTATCATGTCGTTGAATTGTTGCTGACGAGTATATAGGATCGTACTGCAAGACTAGCGCACGTTTTGAAAACAAGCCGTGGAATACAAGCGGGTCAGACGCACGTGCGTACTTGACCGGCCCTACGCTCAACAGTTACAACATTTTCGAGAAACGAGTGATGACGGTTAATGACGATCACATAATAAACAAATGACTGCTTCCCTAGAAGAAATGAGGTACATGTATGGTAACGATTCAACACGGTGCACAGCAAGTGTTTTAAACGAAAACGACTACCACTTGCACGGCAACGCATACCTGCTGCAATAATTTCGTTATCTCCGGATCCCATGAGCGATATGATATATTCTGTACATATATATATCGGGTTTCCGAAATACCAACATTACTTGCAACAACCTTTGTTTTGCCTTTTACGGGGGACCATAGTAAAGAGGACTTATGGTCTAGGCAATAACCTATATATTCACCCTTTTTTACCCACAATATTTGTTTACCATGGTTCCCATTGTTGAGGTTGTTGTTGCTCTGTTTGCTTCCCCGCTAAATGTTTGTGGTACGGCGTACTTCCATGCGACGATCTGATCACGTCTCCAGGAAGTAGACTGCGTGAATACATACATACATGTTTTCACTGTAGAATCTCAATATATATATATATGCTGTTGTGATCGATAGCAGTAATATAATTTGTCATCTAACAATGCCCGGCACTAGATACAGGCATGCCATCCACATGGGCTCGAGCAACTGTGATCCAATGACCTGAAACAGGGAAGGTGCTACGAATCAGACCTGAAAACCTGACCAAAATCGATCATCCACTGTGCGAGGTATTTGTTACTTTTTTTTCAAGGGTCTTAGAAAGTGGGTTATTTTGCCGAAACCACCTTGTATACTCAGCGGCTTGGTCAACACCACCTCTAGGTTTCTCCGGGTGCTTTCTGCGCTTTGAGTGTTGTGGGGCGTTTTTGAAGCCTCTTTACCTTTGTCTAAAGGCGTAGTTTTCGTACACGATAGCGTGGGACAAACAAAAACTCAAAATACCAATAAGAAATATGACCCCAGTTCCGACATTGATATTTGCGCCGGCGAGAAATTGGTTTGGCAGCGCTCAAACTCAAATCGACACTCCGGTCAGACCCTTGTGTGTACATCATGAGGAGTCTACTGGTGTTTCTTACTACTGTCCCGCTGCGTAAAACTTTTATGCATCTGGTGTATTCAGCGTATAAACTCAGCTCCGGGAGGCCAATAATTCCCATAAATAATTGTTGTGGTGGGCATGGCCAAGAGCATTAATTACTCGTTTCTACTTTGTACGGGTGCTTGGTTCATTCCGCTGCTCAATGGTTTGCCCTGTGTCTATTTCTGTGAACTTTCGTACATACAGGTGGTCGGCGTCGATATTTCGAGTTTCGGCGCGGCGGTGTGTGCCCTTTTCGATGACCAAAGGGTTTGTGTAAATGAAGTACGTACTGTAGTACTAAGTATAAATGTACTACCACCATACATACGGTATCAATATCTGGGGTACGGGGTACCAGCCTATCTGCCGGTTATAACGGCTACACCTTGCCGGGTATCGCCGAAGTGAATGCGTTCTCGGAGATCCCTCATCCCTATCGCTCACCGCAGGTCGGGCTGATTTTTGGGCTATGTTCTGTGTAGAACGCCTCGTACCCCCAGAAGACATACACAATGTACTACAAACTCGGAGAGCCTTGCTTGCGGCCGCCAGGAGAACGGCTGTAAATCTGGTTATATGGGGCCTAGTAGGGGAGATACCAGAGTACCCCAACAATATGCGCCCCCCTCAAAACATTCCTAGACCTATAAATGGCCTTTTCCGATAGAAATTTGTGATATGTAGTGTCTCATCTATTTTTATGGAAAACCTAGATACTCTCGTACCTCGTGCTATCAAGGGGGGGCATAGTAAATAGGACAAAAAAATGTTAGATAAAGTGGGAATACATGTAGGTTTTTGAGTATACCGTAGGTCCTACCAGGTATTTACTATGGTCGCCTGTAATAGTTAAATACTTGTCTTCAGAGCATTTCTGACTAAATGCACCCCTGAGATCCTTATCACGAAACCGTCTCGTTAGACGACTTGGTTATTAGGTTCGTAACCGTTGTAGATACCGTGTGATCCCTTCCGTACAACCAATGAAAATAAACGCTATTTCTAGTGACTCTACAGACTTTGGAACCGATTGGCGAAGCCTCGCACCTTTTAGTTGTTTGGGTCGTGTCCCCAAAAACACTTGGTTTCTCTGACAGCATTTAATTGACGAGTGGTAATATTTCGGGGAAAAGTGGTACTCGGATAGATGGACCCACTTGCTACTTGATGACGGGGCTGTGCGGGCTGTGCGGGCAACTCAGAGTTTCCACCGGCGGGTAGTTATTTAGTTTTTTCTTTTATCTCTTCCTTTTTATGGAACCTTCTTCCTGGGTTGATTTGCATCCCCGCGTACTTCTCCAATCGAATATGGCGAGTTTCGTTCGTGTGAGTATTTCATTCGTTGTCGTCTCCATATAGTCTCTGTTCGTGTTCGGCTTCCTTGGTTGCCAGTCTGGCTCTACACCTTTCTTCGCAAAAGTCTCTTTTTTCGAGTGGTTTTCATGGCTTGTTCGAGTTGGTCTCCGATTTGTTTCGTTCGAAAACTACAGGGCTGGGTCCTTGTCCAGCATGTACTACCAGTACTACTGTATTGTCAGCAATAAATACTGTACTAGACGTGGAACGCACCAGGATTGCCAATAGGTTGACTATTTACACACGCCTACAATGATAACGTACACACGTGGCGGAAGCCCGTCGACATGCACGCCGAAGAAGGCCTTTGGCGCACAGAAGAGTGAGTGGTATAAGAGGGGGAAAGAGGGAGGGATGTCGTGTTCACAAAGCAAGAAGCAACCTCGATCCCCGAAGGCTCGGGCTCCGTGGATTCCGACGGCGCCTCTAGAGCCCAGCCCTACGCGGAGTCGAACCCGCCACCACTGCTGCTGCTGTTATTATGGAGGTTTTTATCTTCCAATCAAAAAGAGACTCACATCATGCGGTCGCAGCAGGCACAGCTGCCGTGGGGGCAATTAGCACACCGTTATCTGGAGCCGAACCTCTCATACAAAATGAACTTGACATTTTGCACTTCGTTTATATCTCATTGGGTATTCGACTAAGGGCCCACCTTAAGGGGAAGACTAGTCACAAATAGTAATTCAATATAAATGAGTTTCAATTTGATTCGAAAATAAACGGTTTGTGTCTTGTGAATATCTTCGTACGAATTAATTGTCAAAAAAAAAAAACGAAATTAACCTGGACGAACGCACTGCGTCACACAATGCCCAGCCGACACACCGCTACGAGCGTAGACAAGAAGAGCGAAGGTTTCCGTTGCCGCGTGTGCGCCGCCGCCAGCCTCTTTTTCTTCTGAATGGTGCATGATAGGAAGTTATCACTCTCAGGGTGTCTCGGCCGAGTGGAGGGAGCCCTCAAGCGCCACGTGCGGAACAGCAGCGGTGATGTAGGTACCAGGGTCTCGAGCATATCTTCTGTTGTTTTGCTCCTTTGCGCTCGGTTTTCGTGATGGTTGGCATACCGAGCAGGCCGAAAAAATAGGTCTGCCTGCCGCGATGATTATTTTTGAGGCGTTACCGCCGGGGTACGATGTGCTATGGTCTGTGAGCGTGGGCGCGGTTGTTGATCCGGTCACCTTTCGTTGAAGTTGGAGTTTTGTCGCCTAGATCGTGGTCACCGAAGCGGCCAATAATTGCCCCAGACTCCACCGAGGGTGCTGACCTACCATGAACATGCCACATCAAGGCTGATAAACTCCTGAATTCAACATTGAAACCAAGAAAATCACACGAAAAAAGTCCTTAGGCCATCTCTGATGGGAGGTTTTTCAACCCGAAAAATTTCCCGAAACTGTGTTTTATACGTGCTTTCACGTATTATTTTAGACGGGGGGTCTGACCGAATCAGGCTCGCTCTTCTTATCAGAATACTAGCACTCTTTTGGGGAGAGGTATCTAGACCCGTTTTTCTGTTCTTCAGTGGTGGCGTTCGAGGTTTTACGTTTTTAGGATGTTATCATTTCCAGACAATCAACAAGGCATTAAATATTTTCAGAAATATGTCGACGTTTCAGCCGAAACAATGGCCTCTTTTCGAATAAATCGCGTCTGAAACTGAATAGAAGAGGAAACTGGAGTGTATCGACAATTTTTCAAAATTCATCCTTCGGCCAATTAAAATTGACAAAACAAATAAAATCAAAGGGCAAAAAAAAAGGTATTCCTGCATAGATAGGATGGGCACCAAGAATCCGACTAAAAACTGAAAACTATAAAAAAATATTATCAGGAACGTAACACCAGAAATCGGCATCACGCACCCGAACACTTGCGTTTGAGAAACGTGAAGCATTTTAATTACAACCTTTCATTTTCTGGGCCGAATGCCGCAGTGTACAATAATAATAGTCAGTGTACCTCCTTTTGCTCCATCAAACATGTTTACTGATGATGATGTAAAACCAAAAGTCGGTAGCACGCACCTGAACACCTGTGTTTGAGAACGTACAAAATGTGTCTCCCCTCCTTTTCTCTCTTAGGCTGAATGCTGCAGTGTACAATAGTCTGTGTGCACACTCCTGTACCATCATACACTCTGTCCGCCTTTCCCAACGTTGCCATACTGTAGTCAAACTACAACAAAATGCCGAAACAGGACCGGGAGTCAACTTGTGTGTTAGCTCTAGTGAGGCGAAATCGTATAAAAACAAATGCCGTGAATACGGCAGGGATTTTACAGTGTGGCACTTGCGGGGGCTCCTCAGGCCGGACTCCCCCATCAGCCCGCGGGGGGCAAAGGTCCCAGCTTAGGCTAAAACACAGTGCAGTTTATGGTGTCAGGTTGCTGGCATTTGACGAAGTCACTTAATACTGGACTCGCTGCGGCTCTCAGCACCCAGCCATGGATAGCTGGATTTCGCCTATTTTCAATCCGTTTTTCTAGGGAGCTTGTATTGTGCAAGAACGACGGGTAATTACGGGTTGAGCTCACGGTTTTGTTTTCCACCTGTTTCCTGGGCTAAAATCACAAAGTCGCACTCAGCTCTTACTACTGCAATATTTTGATCGAGAACTATAATACCACAAGCACAGCGCAGTCACCCTCGAAAATACAACGATGTATACGTACGTGCCGATCGAAGCCCGAAGACGCAGGCGAACACACACACAATTTGCGAGAGTGAGAGCCGAAACGTCATCGAGCATGCACACCGCTCTGTGTTCTCTAAACGAACGAAAAAATCGATATGTGCCTGTGTTCAGGGTCGTTCTTATGTTATCTACATTGGTTTGTTCTGGTTTCTCGGAAATTTCACGGAAACTGGGAAAAAAATGCGGTGGGTCTTATTATCGCCTGTTATCACGTTCCGCGAGGTTGTAACGCTCGTCCATCTAATAGAATCGTCGAAACCAGCGGCGAGCGCGTAGGCCGTCCGCTGGATCGTGCCGCTAAAGGTGCCCCGACTCCTAGAGAGGCGACCATGACTCGCCGTACCTCGTGAGCTCAACTTGTGGCGCGACCAAGCCCTCCACGACATCATGGAAAAGGTTGGCGATTTCGTGTTGATCTGGGTTATGTCGGCGAATCAGCTCTGTCGATTGGACGAATAGAGCTCTTGTTGTGCACGGCGTGTTTCGCGACCAGCCACGGCCTGAGAATGACGCTGGATATGACCTTCATCTATCCTGTCCAGTGCCGGGTGGTAACACGGCGCACACGACCCACACGGTTCGCCAGCCCGAAGTTCTACGATGATGCGGGGTTTTATCGCGATACCGGAGAAAATATTTTCTGCTGTTCTTTCGGGCTTGAAAAGCATCCGTGAAAAAAAAGCGGAAAAATCATAAATAAATAAGTAGTCTGGGATTTTTTCTTCGAAACGCGAAAATATGTCCTGTGAATAACGACCGTTAAATTAAACATCCGTGCTGGAAGTTTATACACGGTACGGAACAAAGTCACTAGAAATAAATGCAGGACGATGTTTTCAATGACTATATATTGCAGAAGCCGAAGTCTCTTCGGCAGACTTACTTGGTGCACCCAAATCGGGGTCGGTATTGCAAGCCGTGGTTGTGGATGACCAGTTGGTGCGTGATGGGCCAATACTGGTATATTTTGGGGATAGTGGTTCGAGCGTGAGTGTGCCGAGTTGGACCCTTAGAAGTGTAGAACAGCGTGTACGCAATAAAATACTCGCAGGCTAATATTTTGTCTAACATTGCTATGGCCGGGGCGAGTTGCATGTACCTCGAGCCCCCCGAGTCGTTTTCTTGTTCCAGTCGAAAACCATTGAAACTTCGAGCAGAAAACCAATTTCCGCGGTAGGTCGTTAATCCGGTCTTCTTGGCAACGTGGATTCTTCACGACAAATAATTACTATCTGAATGGTCTACCTCGTGTTCCCGGCAAAAAAACATATCTCACGTGTTGGGTCAGGCCTGTATCGCGGTATAGTAAACTCGCTGGTGCTGTGGGCGTTGATCGTGCAGAGAGCAAAGCTATTTGGAGCCTACGTTGAATTTTTTTCCTTCGAGCTCGATCCAACAAGGGGCACAATCGTTTACCTTCGGTCACTCAAATAAATGCAGAATACTTGGATATTATGCTCGACACTGATCATACCCACGTGATCGCATAGACTGACATCGGTGAAGTTGCGTAGCGTGCGAGCTATAGTTGAAGAGATGCGAACAGTCTTCGTGCTCCTTGAGAAGGCGCTATTTTATCGAGACTAAGGGTCATTCTGACGAGAAGAACTTTTTCCCACACGTTCATCTTTGATTTTGTTTAGTCTTCTAGATTTTCTCGCCGTTTTTTTCAAGAGAAAAGTGTACTCTAACTTTACCGCTTTTTTAGCTTCGGAAGAATTCCACAGATTTGTCACAGAACGCCACCGTATCTCGATAAACGCGTCTAACTATTTCCAAGCTTTGAAAAATATGGAAACTATCCATTCCGATATGAGTGAACCCAAGTTCCTGGAGAAATATAAACCAACATATATATGTTCAGGCCCCATCTATATCGGTAATCACGCATACTGTTATAGTCGTTAGGCACTACTACACGTCTTGACATGATCACATGCCTACCTGGAAAACGCGCTTGTGTCACTTGGTCCTTTCCCCGAGCGTCCGAAGCTATAATAATAAAAGGCATAATAAAGTAGGACCAACAATATCTCAAATCGTTAACCTTTGCGAAAGGTTTCCTTCCGGCATCTGTTCGAGTACGGTTTGTGAGAGATGTGACAAAGTGTTTATCATGGTTTTGCTTCATTGCACGATGAAAATGTTCGGCCTTGCTTTTTTTTTTTTCAGGTTCATTGAAGGTCGATATAGCTCAAAACTATAAAAAAAAAAGAAATCAAGGCTCAAACACATGGGGGAGAAAAACAAAGGGCAGCCTTGTTTCCTTTACACATTGCCTTGAAAACCAACTGGGCCAGATTATTTGTCTTGATTATCACAACAACGGTACATAATTCCGACGCCAACAGGTTCCGCGTGACGTTGGAAGCATCTCGTATGGGGTTTGCTCCCCGTCAAAGTATGGTTTGAGTTGGATACTTTTGTTGTTGTCAACTCCGTCATATATATGTGAGTACGATCGATTGGATGATTGATAGACAGCTAGCTGTCGAAGCTACGCAGGCGGGGGGAGAATACGTTCACACACAAAGAGCATTTCGTGAGCTGCGCGTTTTTTGCACACGATGAAGAGGAGCATACACAACAGTGCGCCGACACAAATATGGCAAGCATGAATGAACACCGTGTTGGTGGATAGTAGCGGCGTCGCCGTAACGGTGTCACAAACAGCGGAACTCCGATCCCCCCTACGTCGAACCCTAACTTGATGATGGTGTGCCTCGGCTGGTTCATGAGTCATGATGCAGAGAGACCAACCTGGGCCGTGGTAAGTTCTAGAGTGCTCGGAGGTTCGCAGGCAGTTTGTGCCACATCTGTACAAGACGTCAGTCGCCGGTGGTCGTCTACGCGATCCAGTAAATTTAAAAGAGAGTGGATGCTCGATGTCAGCCGGTGTAGGTATGGCGGGCTCGGGCCTGTCCTGAAGGGACGTTTCCTTTAAGTGTTGAACTAAGGAAACAGCGCAGGTGGGTTGAAGGGAGTTACTTGCCGAAAGGTCAAATATGAAGTTCGTGGGGGGTGCCGTGGTTCGGGGTCGTGGCACTGCTCATGCTTGTCTAACCGTAGTTTATGCGAACTCCGCAAAGTCACATCAATACGTCGCGGCCGGTTGCAAGTGGTAACTAGGGTTTAGTTTCTGTAGTTTGTTTTGGGGCCGGGGGCATGGCTACTACTGGTGTTTCTCCCTTTCGTCAGATATACTTTTGAGTTCTCCTTGGGCTTCGTAGAGCGCGTTAGAGGTGACCGTCGGTAATCTAAGGCCCCACGAATAAGCAGAAACCGGCACTCAATATTCGTTTTTGAGATTTAGGAAGGGATACCAAAGTCAAGTCCTCGTATAACAAAATTGAAAAACAAACATGTTGTGTTTCATGTCTCACAAACTTCCATCCAGTTTCGTACTGCACTGGTAGCCAAACCTTTGTCGGCCGTTCACAAAGGTAGACATTCACGCGATCTGAGCATCTCACGCGTGTAGATAGGTACGACGATCCCAGAATGACAACATTGACAAAACGGGGGTCAGTCGCGAATCCTTCCGGTCCCCGGTCGGTTGTGAGCCCGGGTGAGGGTCAGGGTTAGGGCCATGGTTCTAGGCTGCGTTGGATCTACGCCCGTACGGTTCTCCCACTCTGAAGTGCGCCCTGGCTAGGAGCCACTAGCATAGCTACCGTCAGCAAGGTTCAATTTCAGGGTGTGTCCACTCTTTCAGTACGGGCTCCAGAGTAAAATTCGAAACTTGGAGCTGCTGGGTCATAGTCTGTGGCCCCCTGGTGGGTTCGCCCCTTGCTTTTCACGCACGTGCTCAGTCAAAAAGCTCCGGCTGGCTTCCGACTGCCGGGCGAATCGCTCATCGGATAACGTATGCATGCAGGCGACGCGTTTCGTCAGTCGGGGAGCAAACGCGCGATGCTGACTCGCGAGATGGCAAGGTTTTTGACCAGGGCAGGAAGTCGCGTTTTTGTCTTCTCCAAGAGCTTCAAGCTACTCGCTGCCTACCGGCGAGGATGTATGCGTCGACGCCGATGGGTCTAGGGAGAGACCACGCAGCGCAGCAATCTTTCATTGCGAAAGCATATCGGGCGTGTGGTCACGGTGGCGGCTCAATACATATTTATGAGGCTCCCCACTTTCGGGACTTTGCATCGCACAATAAAGAAGATATTTTGAATAACCGTTTCGGACTGCAGTACCGGGCTGGCGGCAAACTCCTTGGGTTGTTATCGGTTTGTTCTCACAGCAAGACTGAAGTCTTCAAATTGTAAGCACTGCAATACTGTGATCAACATCATGACATATATATATACCAAATAGTTGGTATATACTGCAAGGATGCCGTATATCGATAGTTTGGCACGCTCAGCGAGAACGTCAGGCAACTAACGGCCTTCCCTATCATGGCGCTAGGATTCGAGCCTGTTTCGACCTTACGCGCAGCATGCATCTTCCACCATACTTGAAATATTCCATTCCGCGATGTGCCCAATGTTGGATTCACAGTGCAGTACGCCTCCAGATTGAAAGGTCTACTAGGTTACACCCCATACATACCGCATTCCGCAATGTGTATGACCTTGACAACATGGCCGATCGTAGTGTGCAATCTTTGGTTCGGCAGAACGAGACCTAAAAACCCAATATGATTACCGCAACAGTAAGTTGCGGCACTAACCGAGTCCACTTTAGTGGTAACCTATCAAAGAGATTATAGACGCTTCCCGCCGCCAAAGAAGGTTGCGATGGCACACTTCTGTTGGGATGGGAAGTAGCACCATCTTTCCGCAAATATTGTTTTCCCTCTTTCTGAGAAAAATGTCAGCCGATCCTACGAGATCAAGTAGGCAGTTAAAAAAAAATACCGACCTTGCTCCAAGAAACGAAAGGAGCGTCTCCTGAAAATTTAAAAGTATGTAGATATCAACACCATGTACAAAGGATGGTACTCCTTTCTTGACAACAAAGTAATCAAGTCGCCCCAGCTCGAGCAGTGGATTGTGTTACCTCCACCCCCACCCTCTCACATGCAAGGTGTATGCATGAATACATATAATCTGCCCCTGAAATGAGAGCAATTGCATTGTACTGATATAAAGTGTGTGTACAGGTCGTGTGGGACTCGTCAACTGGGTACGGCAGGGGAACTCGTTATGCGTCTTTCCGTGACGGATAGCTACCTACCTGTCGAACGTTTTTCGTCTCTCCCCAACAACCGAGGTCGTTGGATTCCGGGGTCAGAGTATATCGATATGTATGTGCAAGCATGCTACGGCAAACATAACACATTTCGCCAAAACAATTTCAGAGTGATCGGGCCGCGTTTACAACAGGGCAACGATTCACCAGCCTCGTTTTGTGTGACATTGCCTGTGACACTTTCTTTCTACGGTAGATGTAGCACATACTTCCGCTAAGCTGTTTTCCGAATGATGGTGACCCTTGAGCAAAAATCGTCGGAATGTCACTCTTATTCAGAACAATGACGTTTTCGCCTACTTGAGGGGTGGGATTATCCACGGGGATGCAAACTGGTCTTTGCTACTCAAAGAGGTGTGGTGCGTCACGCCCCTAGACACGTTTGCGACGGGAACCTTGTACCATATATTACTAATACGGGGGATCGTAGTTAATAGGACCTATGATACTCGTGAACACCTATATGTTTCACCATTTTTACTCACAATATTTGGTCCTATCAACTATGGCCCCCCGTAATAGTCCACTGCTGGTGTTCGACTGTTGCACCGTCTAAATAGACGTCTCGGCTGATCAGCCTATTATTGATGAGTTGTCATGCAGTAGTACTCGTATACCTGGTACGTATGCTAGCTCGCTTGCTTGAAATATATATATGCTGTATTGCAGTACACTGTAGCCCGTGATCACAGAAAGAAGCGAAACGGACGCCCCGACGGAACAGCACAACTACGAACTGATGTGTGCACCGCAGTAGAACCAATAAGCAAGGAAACCGAACCTGTGAGGTGTATTGTGTACTACTGTCCCTTTTTTTGTCGTTTAGCACTCAATTCATGAGGGGTAATTTTCAAGTAGTGTGCACTCCTAAACGAGCAGAAGATATAATATTTATATACAACGGGGGCTTCGCCGCTGCCGGCTGACACCTGCCGGCAGCTCCGCGCATGCCCGACACGGCTGAAGGCGTACGGGTATGCAAGTCGAGGCTGTTAGTTCAAGGGTACTGCGTAGGGGTGCTTTAAAAAAACAATGTCGAGTGAAATATACGGAAACACTGGGAACACAACGAGAAAAATATCCTTCTAATCACCATCGGGCACAACAGCACATATATCTTTCGTACAGCAGCAAGCAGCACTGCAATGTACTACGTACGAGACGTTCGGCGTCCGTACCGCATACCTGGTACTTCGTATGCAGATAGGCACAAAGGAGTTAGGTGAGCAGCAGCAGTCGAAAGAGCGAATTGGCAGTACCAAGCGCCGGCGATTACGTTGGTGCGGGAAACTCACCAGCAGCAACCAGAAGCGGCAGCAAGCATAGCGTACAGGCACGTATCGCACAAAACCTACGCTAGCACGAGACCTCCGCCGAGATGACAAGTGATATATCAATCACGAAACGGTGCTGGTACAACTTTCGAAGCAGATCAACCAGTCTTTCAGTTTTCAGATGCGGAGACACATCACCGAGCGGGGGTGACTTCCATCATAACCATGTTCAAGGCGGTCGGCGGCGAGAACATATCGCTGACATAGCAAGAGCAGCTGCAGTGAAACAGCAGTGCTGCAGTAGTAACACGTACATAGCAGTAGCTCCAAAGCAGAGACGTAGCAGCGGCAGGACAGCCGCAGTAGCCATTAACCACGGTATTTGAAAAGACGTTTGGACGGGCCAAAGGCAGTCCTGACGGGGCAAAGGTAGGCCGTCATCTCTGAAGCATGTGAGAAATCACGTATTGGTAGCTTGGAGAAGTTGGTATCGATCAGTCTACTCGTCTCACTCAGTATCGACCACTCGTACATCTGGTACAACTCACAGCTGGCATATAGATATTATTTGAGATGTATCTCGCGCCCTGTCTGGTCACTGCGTGAGCGTGGCAGAGGCCGTCTCCACAGCAGTAGGCACAACGAGGAAAGGCACACGCATACCCTCGAGGGTCATCAACGAAATATTTTGCTGAGGGAGCGGAACGCGCACATGCTGGCATACATGTACTCGTTCATAACTTCTTTTATTCTCGGCAGTTTAATAATTATAAACAACGCCTTGACAACACAACCAAAACTCCACGAAGCTTGTGACTCTGTCCGCCATACATAGCTGCGGTGCTAAAAAACAATATATTTTCGTAGACACCATTTGTACCTCTACCCCTGTACCGCTCGTCCCGCGGCGTGGCCTCGTCCTATTCGGTCGACCCCAAATAATCCGTCCTCTCTGTCTTGCGCAGTCTGGTCACTCGTCGTGCTCAGCAGCCGAAGAGGCTCGAAACGCCCGTTTCGCGAACATATATATGCTACCCTACGAATCTCAACAGTTTTGCGCTAAACTCGTGCTTTCACAGGTAAAACAGCCTGAAGCGGAATTTCGACATTCGTTTGTTGAACGCCCAACCCTCAACGCACAAGCGACGTCGGAGCATGAGCCCGGCCTCTCCATGCCATATTCCACACAAACTTGCCGTCATGAGCTGTCGGAAGGGGCTGAGGAAGCGGCCTCTCCAGTTTCAGTCAAAGGAGAGGGGTTCAATCTCGGTGCTGGCATCGTGAGCATAATCGTTTTCCGTCACGGGCAAGCATAGATCTTGGCTAAAGACAAATTTTCCCCTTGACGGGCAGCCGTCAATGACACCTCGATGGTCAAAACTATTATATTTCAAGAGAATGCTTGGCGGGAAAAATGTAGGCCTGACGGGGCAAAGGTAGGTCATCAGCCAGAAATTTTCGCCAGGAGACTATGATACATACATACATGAGGTATCGGCCACTCTACTGCCGACAGCGAGGGCACGGAGACTGTTTGAAATAAAATATCGACCACTCAACTGGTCTAACTCACTGCTGACGTACTCACACCGGGCCAGCCGGCAGACAGAGCACGGCGCAAGCTCGCCCGAGATCGCCCCCGACATAGTTGGGGACGGGGATCACGATGAGGTAGTTTCGTCCCGTGAGGTGACCCCCATCATCTCGCGCTAGCTCGGACAACGTAAAACATTCTGTCTGAGAAACGCTGAGAGGCGCTGAGAGCAGAGGGCCAACAATATCACATATATATATGCCTTTGTCTAGAACCATTTACTTAGATCTAAACCCCAGAGCGTGCTCGGTTGGTACATCCCTGCCCTCTCAGAGCTCCCGCTTCGAAACCGCCTCCTTTTATTACTAACTTGCCGGACCTCTCCAGCGGTTCTTTGTATTGCTCCATTCAATCCTCTCGGCACTCTCGGTCCTTTCTCCCTTTTCCTTTTTCATTTCATGTGCGTGCGTTTACTACGACCACGGCACGGCGAGAGAGCCCGGCGCCGTTACGGGCGTCAGCGGATGCTGACGGGTAGCAGAAGCGAGGTCGCCGCTTTCGTGACTAGGCGTCGCGTGTGCCTCGATACGCGAGGGATGCATAAACGGGCTCTGTCTGGCCTCAATTTGATGATTTTGTTTTTTTTGTTTGTTTCTGCTCATCCCATTTATTATCTTCGCACATCGTCTTCCCTAACTCCCTTCAACTCGTAACTCAGATCCGAGGTCACATAGCAGGCTCTTTTACCCCCTTCCCGCTACGACACGTGCCTTCATTTTTATCGTGAGAAGATTTCAGCCTGTTCTTCCCTCGCCGACTCGCATCGAATTGTGCCTACCCACGCTGCAAGACGCTCTCAACAATTGAATCCATTTTATCTTTGTTTTTGCAAATAAAGTCAAATGTCCGACCCACCTGGGGCTCGAACCCAGGACTCAAACACAAGTAGAATTCGAGGTTCGCCACTTCAACCACCGTGGCGACGTATATTATATCCGAGATATAAGGGTCGTTCGAAATTATTGCAAGAACATGTTCAAGCGGTACTTATTTGAGCAACTACGCTGAAGAAGTTGCAAAAATAAGCTCCCAATCTGAGTACCAATACTGTCGAGTTGGCGAACGATGGCCACGGTGAGCACCGGGCTTCGGCTTCACGCGAGGCGGGCGACGGGGCTGACTGTGGCAGAGAATAAGGAAAGCCATCCCCGGATTGAATCGGTGGCAGGGTGGTCGCGAGAGGGCGGGTGGCGTACGACGCTGAGAGAGACGCTCTGCTGTTCATGTTTCCCCCTTTTTGACAGGTAGGTGGAAGGTGTTTCATTCAGGCAGTAAAATATTTCAGAAGAGGGACGGGGTTTGTTTTGTCTTCCCGCCATTTTCATTTTATTTTACATTGTTTTCACGGTGCTACTGTGCCGCTGTTGCGTGCTGTGCTTTCTCCTTTTTCGTACATAAAGCATATCAAAATGACAAACCGAGTAACCCACGTGGGGTATGCACGTACGTGCGGCAACCGCCTGCGATGCGAAGCGTACGTCGTCCGAGCTGTGTTCTCCTGAATCATGGCGTCGGGACTCTTGGCATTATCAAGTCGCCAGTTTGAAACAACTACGACCACATCAAAAAGATAATACCAGGTATATAGTCAATCATGGACCTCTATCCGCTTCGCATAGTAATTTGATGTACTGTTCCTTCCTGAGTTAGCCTAGGGGGCGGCGTAGGCCGCCCGCGGAGCTACGCACCTTGTAACAATATACCTATTCCAAGTATACAGCACGAGCTGGTGCAGCAGGATAGATAGTTTCAAGTTTGTTCTTTCACGAAGCTCATGCGTTGTTTTCAAGTAAAATTATGAAACTCGGAAACACCCTATATTCCCCCTTGTACCGAGGGTTGTATACGGGGGGTGTATACATATATATATATATATATATATATATTTACATATATAATATGTAGATACCTGGTATGTACTTTTTATGCCGATTTACATGGGGGACCTTGGGTTTATCTGAAGTTTTGGCTTTCTACGATTCAGGGCATCTACTTCAGCGAAGAAAAAAAACAAATTGTACCCCGACCATACATCCCTCGGCAAAATGGCATCCCCCGGCAGAGTAGGACGGCAGGTACGTTCTGAGTTTCAGGGACGATAAGATAAGAAAAGGGTACCGAGGCCCACATCAGGGGGTATATGCATATACATACAGTACGTGGTACGCATAGGAGAGGTTATCATGAACAGTTAACAGTGGCGACAGTTTATGAAATCCCGCGCAAAATGTGGTCTAAAATCCCCGAGAAAGTTTCCGAGAACATGTCCGACAAAAAAAAGAGGAAACACCGGTCGACATGACCCCGACTCCCCCCCCCCAGAAGAAAAGAGGAAATTTCCCGCCTGCCATCAGCCACGACGTATTAATACACAGTAGGTAATATGTGTCTGGGAATCTTATCGATCATGAACGGGAAATATAACAGGTCCCTGCTTGACTTTCTTGATCCCACCCGGACCTTATTCCCTCCGGATGTGATTTCATTTGGCACCCTACTCCCACCCACAAGGAGAAGAAATTTGCCTAGCGCTAGGCAAGAGTCGTCGTTGGCCATGTGCACGAAACACGAACAGTTGATGGTCAGAAGTGAGCGAACAATAAACAAATCGTCGTACGAGGTATGCGAAAAAAAAAAAAAAAACGTCGCAACCCGGGCATGGAGCTCACGATCGAAAACAGCTATGGTACCCACCAACCCTCACCACCTCCACGCTATTTGTAGGCGGTTTTTTGTTGCAGAACGTGTGCCCACGAACGAATAGAGAGCATATAAACGTTTCTGGAAACTGTCACCCTCTAAACAGTTGCGATCTTGGCTCATAGTATATCAAAACGGAGGATTTAGTAGCACACGCCTTCTACGCACAGAGGCCAATGACTGGTCACCACGCACATTCCCCGCTAAAACCTACGCAACGCAACGCACAACGTAGCGCGACACATTGAAACCAAGCGAATGCAAAACAAATCAAGCATCCCACTGCTTGAATCGTCGCCACGTTCCAATATACTAGGGATTACGCTTCAATCCTTAGTGGTGGGGACGGTTCTGGACGGATGGCCACACTCTCGAGCGATACGTGCACAACGACCTCAAGCATAATACAGTTTACTCACCTCGGATCAACCGGGGCGTGTCAAGAGTTTAGAGCATTTCGCTCAACCTTTTTACCAACGGCGGAATCAGTACACACAAAGCCAAAGGGTTTGACCCCCAGGTACGAAGGTGCTGTCTAAAGAAAGGGGGATATCGGTAGAACGCTCGTGATGATAATGAACTGGTAGCCCATCCTCGGTTAGAACCGCGGTTCGTTCCGGTTTGGAGGAAAATATCTCAAAATAATGTAGCCGAGATAGAAGAAACTTGTCCCTTAAACGGGGCTGCGGGCTAAATCTGGGTTAACGATGAAAACAAAAACGAAATAATGTCGATTTATCACGTGCATTTAACATCGCCGTGTCTTCAAGGGTTTTTGAGGATATTTCGTAAGAACCTGTCGGACGAACACCTTGATCGGTGGTCAGCATCTCCTCCCTGATTGAAACAAAATCGAAACCAAGTCCGTCCACCCGAAGCAATCGACCGCGGTGTCCATTTAATTACTTGATACACAGATTATTCTTAGAACCTGCCAGGTGAGCAGCATACCCACTGGTCGGCAAGGCAATGCCCGAACAACAATGTTCCAACTAGCAACACCGAAAAACGAAGCGAGGTCGACAAACCAACCACCTGCAATCGATCGTGGCGTGTTTAGTTCTGTTGGTTGGATTTCCTTCAGCCCCTTCACCACAGCCTGCGTCAATAGCGTATTGGACACCACTGACGGCAACGTATCCCACTTCTCCCACGTATTTCAAGTCGAATGTCGGAAACACGTGGCAACCGTTCAAACAACGAGCGTGGGTAGTATGTAATACTGGTTGTCCGGCCCACCTTCAACAGAAACAACAAAAGGCAAACGTGATGGAAATTACAGCAGAACATGGGCTATGAGGATTTTTCGCGGGATATATATGTCAAACAAACACAAGTAACGCTGGTTCCCTTCTTCTACGTGTCCTCTCGGGGAGTCGATAACGAAAGGGCACGGACCAAATCGATAGCGTGGAACCAACCACCGCGCCGTGTGACGATATTGAGTATTTTTCTTGAGTCTTGTCGGACGAACAGGAGGTCCCCCTCATACACTCATCATACGTAGTTTGTAAATATACGTATCTGTAGGTCGGGCTGGCATCGGCTGGGGACGATGCCGTAAAAAAGCTGCTCGCTGCGTAAGCTAGGAAGCCAAGTTGCTGATGTGTTTTTGTGGTTGACGATCACCACGGCTCGTCCTCGAGCTAGATTTCCCGTGCGGGGTGGAGAACCTATACTCTGCACAGGGAACCCAAAGAGTTGTATTACGCAGTGAATATATATTATATTGCACCCACGCGAACGATGCATACACAGTATCCCCATTGATGTCTAAAGAAGTGGCCACATAACCAAACGCAATGCAATCCAAGCCGTCATCCATATATGCAAGTCCGCCTCTCAAGCGGTTTTAAGTAGGGTGCAACACCCACTTCACGCGACACGCCTAAAACCCCACAGCGCTTCGCGCTTGGTGCGAGCAGTGTCTGCTCGATGCGAACATACTTGCTCCTTCCCGGCATTGTAGGGATACGGGCGTCTAAGGTCATACGACTGAGGCCATGCATGATATCTACTACCCCCGCCACACGAAAAAAAAACATGAACACGAAACGAAGCCAATTGATCACCTCCATAAAACAGCGGCGTCCCTAACAAAAACGTAAATAATGTATCACGATTTAGATAACTTGCAGATATCTCAGATACATCACCTGTATTCTAAGGTCACGTTCTTCTATGCCGTACAAAATCTGCACTATACGGGTGCAACCCTGGAGACATTCGCTAGATGGTGTAGGTCACATATCTCCCTCTTGGCAACATGAGGCGTTCTAGATGGTACAGATCATTGACAAATCTGCCCTGTATAATCTAGATCATCAACTGGGGGTCTGCGCGATGTTTTTTGCTCTTCCACTGCTACAGCAGTAGTACAAACGTGGCACACAAATTACGGGCCGTTTGAGCACAATAATGCGGACGCTGTTCGAACGAAGTTCACCTTTCCACTGCTGCGACAAACCAGCCAGCACCAAAGCCAAGTGACTTGTGCCCACAAAAAACGGACGTAAAAAAGCGAAAGTATCAGAGATACCAAAAAAATCATTCATCAACCGGGTCGTGCTCACGAATGTTGACAGCCTATATAATATGTAAAAAACGAAGCGTGGAGAACACAAGAAACGGTGGTCGCTATGCCCATCCGCTGCTACAAACAAAGAAAAACACCAAAAAAGCAGAAAATATATCATCAACCACGGCGCGTGTTGACAATAATAGAGTTGGAAACTTCCCTGCAAACCTGCGGGGCAAGCATAAGAAGCCCTGGTCACCACACCCATCCTTCGCAATACAAAATAGGACCAGACGTTCCCGAGAAACAGGACGTACATCCTCAGCCACGGCGTGCCTTAAGAATATCGAGAATTCTACTCAGTATCTGCTTTACGAATGCAACTTTCTCGCCAGGCCCCACCCCGTCGCTGCTCACATAAAAGTGGCTGTCGGACCTAATCGCCCCACTAGGTAAGCCTTCCTCCTCAAGACTGATGGAGAATATAGGCGCGTTGTAAGTGTTGGCCACCTCCACCGTGCCGCTCAGTACGCCCATGGTGTGAGCGTCCTCGGTATTCGCGACGATGCAGAGCCCGCCAGTTCGGTGAAGGTCTCCGATTTCCGCGCAAAGGTGTTCCAGGCCGTCTTCGGAAATCCCCTTCGTGTAGATCACGCATAGCCAGAAATGCGTCCGGGCTAGCTGAGCCGCGAAGTCTTGGATCGACGTTGTCTCTTGTGTTGCCATCTTGGGGAGGTGTAGTACTGAAGATAGATGTGGTGACTGTGGTTGGGGTTGTAAATTTTGTTGCTGCAGGTTTCCTTGTGTTCTGGGTGGGGTCGTTGTTGATGGCGTTGTCGTGGTGTTGGTATTCTAGTGTGGTGTGGTCATGGTGGCGCTGACGATGTTGTTGGTTCGGAGGTGATTCGGGACGCGGGGTGTTGTTGTGGTGTCTTTGTAGTCTGTTCTTATGGTGGTGGTCAATTTCGTAGGAGCGGGGTGTTAGGCTGTGGTCGTTGTGGTGGTCGTGGTGGTCATCATGCCGTGGGCTTGTTGCCGATGAGTGTTGGGAAGTAGTGGAAAACTGACGCCAGCTGTGGATGAAGCCGTGGAATACAAGCACATTGTTGTGTAAATGTGTGTACTCGCCCGTCACTGCTGTGCTCAATACTTGTAGCTTTTCGGAGGAAAGCGTGGTCACAGGGAATGACGATCACGTTATCGGATTGCGACTTGCTTAGAGGAAACGAGGTAAATACAGCAGAGATGATTGATGACATTGCACGGAAAGTTTTAAATTTGGGGGACTACTACGGGACTCGATAGGTAATAGGTCCAAATATTGTTGGTAGAAAATGTTTAATATGGAGGTTTTAATGTATGCGACAGGTCCTACTAAAGATTAGTCTCCGTAATACTACGTCCGCGTTTCACGGAGACCATAGGTTTCACAGGCGAACAAGACGAACAACACGTACCTGATCCAATGGTTTCGCTGTCTCCGGGTCCAATAAGCGATCATGTATTTACTGGGTATATATCGTGCCTCCATATTTCACCAACGTTATCAACAATAACCAACCCTTACTTGTTGTTTTTAATATATTTCAAGCCATTAAATTTTGAAGTTCATTGTTGTGTCGTGGGATACCCCACGATTTGTACTTCTCGTGCGGCGTACTTGAATGCATCTGTCCAAAGACTTCTTCAGTAAGTGGACTGATACAATATGTCTACGCTTTTACAGTATATTCCCATTAACTGCTGCAACAACAGTTGTGATCGTTGTTACTACCATTGCCATCTCTTAATGTGCAGCACTAATTCCAATGATACCATCCGAAGTAAAAACGGCAACTATGATCCAATCAATGAGTTGAAACAAGTAAAATGCCATCGATCAGACCTAAAGACTCGAACAAAATATACTATTCATTCTTAGGCAACATACAGTATATTTAAAGTATGGAATTGTTTCAAGGGCCCTGAGAGCTGTATTATTTCGCCGAAACCGCCATGTATACTCGGAGGGGTGGTAAATAACACCGGTAGACTGCCGAGGAGGATGACCTCTTTAATTTCTTGGTAGCTTTCTTAACCCCTTTAGAACCGCAGTCCCGTTTTGGGAACAAACCAGTCAAATTTCAAGTAGTTTGCCCCCAAAACGGGTCTGCGGTTCTTAAGGGATTAAGCCTTTTCCCGTTTTGCCAGAGTCTAGTTGTTGTATGTACATGGTGGATTTTTAGACACCACATTCAGTTGGCCAACCAAAAGTCTATGTCCAGTTTTCACATACATTGGAATTTTTTAACGCCCAGGAGAAAAGATGTTTTGGCTTCGCTCAACGTCAACCATATACTCTGAACAAACGGGAAACTGTCCAAGCAGGCTTTCGTCAAACTCCACTGTACAACATCACAAGGACTCTCCACTAGTGGTTAATATGGCCCCGCGGAGTAAAACGAGTATACATTTATTTGGTGTATTCACCATAAAAGCTCAGCATTTCTAGGAACTTTCGCACTTTCACGCTGTTGAGTTGGAGATTCGGAGCGGCAGCGTGTATACTTCTGAACGACCAAAGTGTTTGTGTAAGTCAGGTAAAAATATGAAGTACGTACAGTATCTGCTGGCACCCCCATAGATACGGTTTGTTTTTTGTTGTTTGTTGTTCTATTAACTCTCTGATGGAGGAGTCTGTGGCACACAAAGGTGCTAGAGCCCTAGGAAGATCCGAAAAACCACAAAGAATCGATATTCGGCTGCCTCAAAATACACGAGACGAAGAAAGCGCACACAAGATGAAACCAATTTGCAAACTGAACTAACATGGCCGCGGGTATATCCTCTCAACTATAACATAACAGAGTATCTCCGTTCCCACCACTAACCAACTCGTGGCTGCTGACTACAGCGGATGGATGCTGTCTAAAGTGCTGCCTGCACCGTACGAAACGCACGTTAGTCGTGAAAACGAAAGAGGAACACACCTGCCTGCTATCTGGAGTGCTGTCAGAGTGAAGACTCGCGGATATGGAGCGAAAAAAGAGTAATTGAACGTTACTACCACACGAATATCAACGATCGCCATCTCTTCCTGGACTGTCTGAAACAAAAAGGTGCAGCACAGTTATGATACCACGTCCCTGGTAATTGCGTACCTGGTAGGTTATTCCCCATGATGAAGGGTATACAACTCGTTAAACTACAAGGACCAGTGACGACGTTAATAACAAGTACCGGTAGATAGATGCTATTCTGCCTCGTGAAAAACAATACCAGGAAAAAACAAACGATGACTGCTTCTCTAGTGATGATAGTGTGCGCGCAGATCATGGGTCTCCGTGCACCGTCTTCCTGCCGCTATTCATGGCCGCCTCATCGCCTTGACCCTATCCATCCGCTCCTTTGCGCGTGCACTCGTTGCCATTCCCTTCCAGTCGATTCCCTTTCTCTGTCATCCTGAAAAACATAATGCTCCTCGCACTTACTTGCGGTTCTGATCTGAAACATGAAAATTCTCGCGCAGGGGGAGGTCAACCCGTCTCTTCCCCGCACGTCGACGCTCAGTCTCCCTCCTCCCTCGTCGTCGAATCCAGCCTCCTACTACTGGAGCAATAGACTGTGCCGTAGTGTGGCCTGTGGTGGCGCTTGCCTCCGCGCACGGACACCCCGATTGAGTATTGCTGCTCTGCCGCAGCTTCCTAAAAAAGACGCGCGAATCGTAGGTCTCCGTGCCTGACGCACCACGTACGACCCAACTCTACTGCCGCCTGAGCCTCGCGGTCACAGGCAGCAGCTAAAAGGTATCAGTCCTTGAGGGTGAGTCCGGCCTTACACCCGCCAGAAAGACCTACCCCACTCGCTATTAGCCTGATAGGGCATGCCTCGCAGCATTCCTTGCCGAGGCAGCGAGGGGAACGGAGATATGTACATCTGGTTGACAGGGTACGAGATGTATCTGCTGGATTTTGCGGTGGTACCCATTATTAGCTATTTATAATAACAGGCAGTAACCGCCAAAACGCGCATCCACGTAAATACGTTATCGGATAGTAGCACTCCCTATCGCTAACCGCAGTTCCGGCTGTTTTTTGGGTATTACTCTTTAGTAGATAGCCTGGTGACCCAGAATATATACCAAACGAAACACAAACACGATCTCGGAGAGCCCTGCTTGCAGCCACCAACAGAACAGCTGCAAACCTCGTTATATGGTAACTAGTCTGGTAGATACCACCCTTACACTACACAGACCCCGCGAAGAACAGATATAGACCTCGTTCTGTCAGTTCGCATAAAAACTTGGAAGAACTCTACTTGGAACCTTCCGAAAACCTAGCTATTTTGAATAATCCTCCGCAGAGTATGTGCCACACCAAACTCACCCCCGCGAGCCCTTTTGTCGACGATTGAGGTTACATAACGTGGATATCTGGTTATTCGCCGGTGGATACCGGGGATTCCCCTTGCGTACCAACATTTAAAATGGACAAGTCACGCACCACGTTACAGCATTAGAAATTATATGCTGAAGCCTACCTGGTAGTTGTCTGGGTCGTACCACTCCGTCCCGGTAAAATATGTCGCATTTTATACAGGATCACTATATATGCGACAGTCGAAATATTTTTTGTGAGACAGAGTTGTACCCGAAAAATGTTGTCACTATCATATAATATGAATACACCGGGCTCTGCGACCTGGAAAAACACGTTTTCTCTTGCAACATCTCCAGGTCTTGATAATCTTCTTCCTGACTTCTTTTCTTTGCGTTCCTTCGAACTTCTGTGGTCCAATATTTTGAGTTTCGTTCATGCGACAATTGTTTTGGTCAACGTCTTCATAGTTTTTGCGTGATTTACAGGTAGGTGCTTCCTTAGTTAGTTATGTTTTTAATTTACAATCTTCTTGTCATTTCGTTTTTCGATGAAGAATGGTTTTGATCACTTTTCGAATTAGTGTACGATTTTTTCTTTCCCGAAATATACAGGGACTAAACCTTGTTCAGTATAAGCTACCTTTAATAGCGCTGTATTAGCAATACGACGGCTGCACTGACTGAGGGAGGTGCCAGGGTTGACATTACATAGACTGGTTACTTACAAACGCGTATACCTACGCATGACAACATGGCGGAAACCCACATACATCTGATTCAGCGTGGCGAAAAGCACCGATGGGGGGCAAACGAGCGAAAGACAGAAATGAGAGGGAAAGAGGGAGGGATACCGTGGTCCAATGGGGTCGAATATATTACCCCTGGAGGCTTTGGCTCTGTGCCCCCCGACGGCACCCTTTTAATCACAGGCCCGGAGCGGAGTCGAACCAGCTATCACTGCTGCAGACGCTCCTGCTGCTGGAATGGGAGTTTTGTGCAGTCTCCCGACTAAGAATATAGGTTCACAAGTGCCCAAAGCAGGCGCAGCGGGAGGCGACGCACATACCGTAGTAAAAAGCACAAGACACGATCCAATAAAACTCGATGGTGCAGTTCAATTTTCATTCATCATGCTATATTCGACGGAACGTCTGACAAGAAACAAAACGTTTTTCAGCCAAAAGCAGGTACACCTAGCCACGTCTGACAAAACACAAAACGTCTTTCAGCCAAAAGAAGGTATACCTAGCCACGTTTCGTCAAAAAAAACCAGTTACACATGGTTAAATCCAAGTACAAAGCATACCCCAGGAGCCCTGCTATTGGCCAGGCCGGCGTCCTAACTGGTTTTGGATCGAAAAGACCGAGCTACGAGTACCTGCTGTTTTCTACTTTGCCTTCTGCCAAGCTTTCAAGATATTTTGCCCAGCTTTGAACCAATCTGAGAGGCGATACGTACATTTATTTTTTATTTTTCTCTCAGTCTGCGTCTGCCCCCCTTCAGTTATTGTTTTTCGATACAACGTATAAACTCTGTTGCATTCATACGTCGTCCATGAAAGTGCGTATTCCTAAATGCTTAAATGCGTGCTCTGGTTGCACTGTTTGATCTTCGGGGTGTGCGATGCGCTTCAGTTATTTGTTGTGATTTTGTACTCCGTTGTTTTGTATAGTCACAGCAGCCTACCGCACCATCACACGGCATTCCTTCTGCACCACGCCACGTCGAGTTGGTCTCAGGTTTCGTAAGTTGCAAGATAATCTCGTGCCGAGCAGGCGGCTTCCGCCTGGACGGCCTACAAGCTTTATAGCTGTCACGCGGGGACGGCGGCAGATGAAATACACGTGGGCCTCCCGCCGTGGTGAAGCGAACAAAGCCCATTGGCAGTGACTCTCTGCAAGCTCACGTGGAGCCCGTGGTACCTACACCCCAAGGAAAACAAAACAAATTCGATTTTGGAGGCCATGTAACACGCTTAAGGCTTGAGGCGCATATTTTGTTTACCTGATTTTCATGTGTAAAACACCGCTCGTGGCGGGCGGGCGTTCACTACTATTAATAGTATCAGTACCACATCGGTAGATAATACTACTCATTCATGCTGTTCACAGCATTTTTTTATTTTTTTTTTTCACAGCATACCCCATTTTGGCTCAATCAAACGGATCAGGTATACGTGATTTTGGCTTTTTCCCCAAACAAAACTTTATGTCCTGCAAGAATGAAGTTGTACCAATACAAAGCCATAATTCGATATCACGCACCTGGAAACTACTGTTCGAGTACGTACAACACTTTTCCCCCCAACCTTTCATTTTCTAGGCTGCATGCTGTTGTACCACACAGATAGTTCACAGACTCCTGTACTACCATACACCCTGTTCACCTATTCGCACTTCGCTTTATTCCATCTACAGCCAAATAATGCCGAAACCTGACCCGGAATCAATTAATTTGTGGTGAGCTCTATAATATACCAGCAATAGTGAAGGCCAGATAGCGGAAACACGGGCCCTGCTTTCGGCAGGGCTCCTCCAGCGGGGCCTGCGGGGGCGCCTCCGGTGGGCCTTCTTCACCAGCCGGCGAGGGCGCGGGCGTGGCGGCTTCGCCGCGACCAGCGCACTGTTCGTGTCAATTGTACTGGCATCTGACGCATCTAGTACATACTGAACTGCGGCTAACAACAGCCAGCCGTGGAAAACTTGGTTTCGCTTCTTTTCGATCAAGTTTCTGTGGAGCCTTATATTTTGTACGTACGTACGACTGTGATTGTGAGGTTAGCACTCGTTTTTTTCTTTCACCTCCCTCCTGTGCCTGAATCACAAGGTCGCACCCAGATACTACCACTTACACGTTGTCGTCGAGAGTTTCGACAAGCACAGCGTTAAAACCTTGAACAAGACAGCGATGTATATGTACGTGCATGCCGTTCGAAGCACGACGACGCAAAAAAGAAGATATACTGAAACTAGAGCCGAAATGTCGTCGAGCATGTAGACCGCCGCTCTGTATTCTCAATCCGAACGAAGAGAATGGAATTATGCCAGTCCTCACCAACCCCCGTGCCAGAAGTTTATAAACGGTGCGAAAACACTTCACAAGAAACGGGCGATGCTTTCAAGGGCTATTGCAGCAGCCGGTGTCTCTTCGGCAAGTTTTAAGAGTGACTGACCTGGCGCTCTGAAACCGGGGTCGGTCTCGCAAGCTGTGGTTGTGGGAGGAAAATAGTTTGTGCGTGAGCGTGATGACAGGGGCCATACTGATATCTCTTTGTGACGATCGTTTGAGCTTGATTTTGCCGAGTTGGACGCTTTGTTTAGAACTGTAACAGCGGCCGGTACGGAAAATATGATCTAGTGAAAACTTGCTATGGCCAGGGCGAGTTGGAGGTCCTCGAGTGCCGCGAGGGCTTCTATAGCACCATTATTTTTTCTGGAACAGAACAACAGCAGCAGTACAACAAAACCTAGTTTTCGATAGTCTTGAAAACATTATGAGCGTTGTGCAACTGTTTTCTGGAGTAATACGTTTAAACTCCTCAACAACGCCATTCAATCATTGGGGACGACGTACCCGGAATGCGTATGTGACGTTTTCTGCCGGGGTTCAAAATGATTTTTAAAGATCGCGCAGAAAACGAGTTCCCACTTACTTCCGGTCATCAATCCGCGCTTGCTTGGTGATCTCGATTTTTCTCCACAGATAGATATAATAATTACGAAAATAATGGTCTACGAGTAGCTCATATTACCTGGAGAGAGCCAAACAACCCGCAGTGGGTTGAACCTGTATTACGACATAGCGAAATAGCTTGTGCCGCGGGCGTTGACGTGGCGTACGAGGAGACTTGGCCCCTTGAACCTGTTTCAATACCCCGAGCTGGTTCCATCGAGGCCCACAATCGTTTACCTTCGGCCAATCAGATGCAGGATACCTCGATTTTTTCGACACTAAACACACCCCCAAGATCGGATATACCAGACAAAAAACATCTGTGACGATATTTGGCGCGTGAGTTGTAGTTCGAGAGATATGAACAATATTCGCGCTCCTTGAGGAGGCGCTACAAGTATTTCCTAAACGTTGAGTTTCTAGGGATAAAAAAATCCGATGTCTAATCCGGCCCTATGTCGGTCATTATACAGAGCAGTAACTATTAAACATTCGCGACGCGTTCGTGTTTTTGGTGTTTTCTCCGAGCCTACAGAGCTGTGGGAAAAAATGCCTTATAAGTTACTGTATACAAATCTGAGCTAGTTGTTTTGTTTGTTGTTTCTCATCCCATTCATTATCTTCGCACATCTTCTTCTCTCTCTCCTTCCCACTGGTAACTCGGATCCGGGGTCACATAGCAGGCTCTTCTCCCCCCTTCCCGCTACGGTACGTGCCTTCATTTTTATCGTGGATATTAGCGAAAGCGTTTCCCTTTCGTGCATGCATTTTTGCGTCTGGTTTGTGAGAAATGGGAGAAACTTTTGGCATGGTTGGTCTTCATCGCCGAATAGAAGTGTTCGGCGTTTTTTTTATGGTTTCGGTTTGTTTCTCGCGCTGTAGTTAAGGTCGATGAGTTGATGACAAGTAAGTAGTAGTGTGGAATGAGTGAAATCAAGGCTTGCGAACGAACGTGGAATAAGAAAGCATGCCCAGCAATTTTGAAACATTGCCTCGAAGAACAGCTGCTTGTGCCTGATTCTCCGCCTGGAATATCATAAATCATGGCGCAACGTTCCGAATCCGACAACTATTGCTTGTCGCTGAGATAATCTCGTCTTGTTTTTCTTCCAGTAGAAATATGGTTAGGTTTGATACTTTTTTGAATGACAAATAAGTCATCTAATCTGTGAATGCGAGCGATTTCATTACTTTCTAAGCTACGGAGCAG
This sequence comes from Nereocystis luetkeana, assembly GCA_031213475.1. Taxonomy (NCBI): domain Eukaryota; class Phaeophyceae; order Laminariales; family Laminariaceae; genus Nereocystis; species Nereocystis luetkeana. The sequence goes on from JARUPZ010000022.1 coordinate 2,752,745, forward strand.
TAAGATAAAAACCCCACAATGCAGATTTCGCGACCAGGTACCTGCGTGTTCTTCCGAGACGGAGAAAGACACAACCAGTCACGCGATGTGCGCTCAAACAATCATGGCAATCATGGACTTTAGTTTGGCGAATAGTGGAGGCGGGGTTGCCACGGTACCTCAAACAAGAATCTAAAATTAAGCACCTCAGCTTCGAAACCCAAACAGTTAAACTTGAGGAGGGTGCTTTCCGGCTGGTTCACGGGTTAGGAGGCCATGGTATAAACATGGGTCGTGTAAATCTTGAGCCTCGAAAATACGCTGGCAACTCATGCCACATCTATCTGTAGGAAACTAAGTCGCCGGTGGTCGTTTACGCGATCAAGTAAAGACAGTGGAGGCTCGAGGTCGGCTGGCGTAAGCTTAGCGGCCTCAGGCCTGTCCTGACGAGGCTTTTCGTTCAACTGTCGAAGTAAAAGGAGTCAGAGTAGGTATGTGAGATGGAGGTACTGGCCGAGAGATGCGTAACATGACACGGGAGGGTCGAATATGAAGGTCGTTACGGTTGCCGAGGTTCGAGGTCGAGGCGCTGCTTATGTCCGTCTAACAGTAGTTTATGTGAAATCCACCAAAATATCGCAATAATACGTCGCGACCGTGCAGCAGGTGATAATTTTCGTTTAGCTTCTGTTTCGTGGGTTAGGGGCGGGGGCATGGCAAACTGTGTTTCTTCGTTCCGTGATACATACTCTTTCTATTTTCCCCGGGATTCGCAATCAAGCACGTCGCAGGTGAACTGCAGGTACTCCAAGGGTACACAAGAAAATAAAATCTACTGTCTGTATTTTCTTGTTTTTTTAGACCAAGACCGGCATACTTAACAAGTACTTAGTACTCGTACCACAATATTGAATAGGAAGTCATATTTTGAATTTTTCATTTCGGACGAAAGTCCCAACCCACTACGTAGTGCAGTGGTAGGGAAACATCGATTTGTCGGGTTTCTTAGGCTCGTTCCTATCGGAGAGCGTGGACATTTACGCACTCTTATTTATAGTGTCTCACGCGTATATTGAGGCCCACATATCGAAGAATAATGAAAATGACATAATAAGGCGGCGTAGTTGCGTTTCCCCTCCGTTCCTGTTTGGGTCCGGGCTGGGGTCAGTTAGGATTAGCAGCTAGGTTGACTATACACCCACACCGTGATCCCACCAATATTTTCTTCCTCGTAGTAGTCTGAAAACAGTGAACAGCCTTACCCCCATCATTAGGGTTCACTATCATCATGGTAAGTCCACCCTTTCGTTCCGTGTTGCCTGTAGAACACGGAACTTCGAGCTGCCGGGTTGTCATCTGTGTTTTCGAGGTGGATTCGTGTCTGCTTGGTTCATGCCCCTGCTCGATCAAGTAGTATCGGCTGGATTACGTCTGCTCGTATTAACATGACTAGTAGTGTACTCTGCATTAAGTACAATAATTTCGAATCTTGTTTTCATGTTCGTGTCGAGTGATTGTAATTAATTTGTAATTCGGTACTTTCAAATATCGATACCTTGGTTGGGGTGCCTGGTGACACACCACCAGTCAAAATCAACTACCAATATCTGCACATCGTATAAAATAGCACCTGATACTAGATACCTGGTAAACCAAAGACGGCTGCCGGTCACACCCCTAAGCTGCCATCTCCTTAGATATGTATGACGCGGAGATGGAGTAAAGGCGACGACCGTTTTTTTACGAGAAGGGAGTGACGGCAATGCCGGAACGGCAAAGTTAGACCAGGTTTTCGCGGCGGCACGGGACGATATTGGAGCGTTAATACGCTGGGGTGGGGAGGTGGCGACCCTTTCATTTCGGCGCGAGTGAGAGTAATGGCAGATCATCACGGCCGGACAGTACTACTTGGTACCGCTGTTTACTGTTCATCGTATTCCCGAGTCAATGTTTGGACTACCACGACCGCATCACCCCCCGAAGGCACATACACACGTAGGCGTATGCAGTACTTCGTGCCAATACGAAGCCTCGGGGCACCAGAAGCTGAAACAGAGTGAGTCCTCGCGAGTCTCTAGGATACCCGAATATGAAAGGACTGAATCCTGGCAAAGCCTTAGGGTACCAGAAACAAACAATTCCAAGGACCTCTGGCGTCCCCGTCGCTCAGGGAACTACTATTGCTCAGTACTGGCTAGCCGCACGAGTGTCACAGGGGTACCAGAACCTGAGAAGGCAAAGTCCCCGCAAGTCGTCGGTGCACAAGGAGCTGAAAATGATGAGTATTCGCGAGTCTACAGAGTACAAGGAAGAAATATGAGTGAACGTGGTAGGCGCTGCGTACAACAGCAACGGTACAGCCCAGTAACACAAGAAAGCAGTACTTTCGGAGCAGTCTGGAGCTGTGCGGCCAGTCCAACAACATTTCACCCCTACTCGAGTGGCAGGGGTATGTTACCGACTGTTGTGCAACATGGCGGGATACGGCAGTCAGGCGGCAGAACATGGCCCATGACATGGCCCTCATCATGTCTGCGCGGGAGCATTAATTAGTATATTTGATAGACCGGATGTTTGGCTCCATATGGGATACGAGTTTGCCCGTCATAGACCATGATTGTTACTCGCAATCTCGTCGCGATCACACATGCATACACGTCACGCCTATACATGTGCGAAAGCAGAACTAAATGCAACGTCAGCTCGTTTTATTTTTTCATGCGTAGGCCCCTGGAAGCGATCCGGGGTGCATGACGCGTCCCTCGACCATCTCGGTATCGACTCAGTCCGCGCCCGGGTTTCCGCTCCTCTCTGCTTGCGAGAGCTCGGATGATTGCCGTCTGTTGGATGCGCGGTTCCCCGTTTAACTCGTTGCAGCTCTTGACGCATCGAAACCCATCGTCATCCACGGCGTCGGTGCCTAGTGTTCTAACCTTTGTGTGTTTTGAAATCTGAGTACTGTCTGCGTATTTTTCCTTGCAAAATAGCGAAGCTCACATTATCGGGCACGTGCATCGGTGCTGAAACGAGAAACGTCGTAGCCTCAGGATCTTGCTCCCCTCGAATCAACTTCACCACACAACGTCGGGTTTGCAAGCGACTGAACCCGCCTTCGCACTCCCCCCTCTATACGCCAACAACCTCCGACACTCGAGGCCACGACCTGCTCGGTTTTGGTACGAGGCCTGAGGCGAGGCACAGTTCACCTCCACTCAACCGTTAGCGGTATATGTACTCGTAAAGGCAGGCTAAATAAAAATCTGTTACTTTGTTTTGTAAAAGTTGGAGGTGATACTGTTTTCTGTTGAAATCATGAACATCATCGTGGGTGAATATCTTCAATCCTCCCTGATAATCAAAACGTGTGAAAATAATTTGATTTATTATGGTTAACAAGCACGCCATATTTCGCGATTGTCCCACCTAATGTCTTGGAATAGTACCTTAGAGTTAAGTCAAGTGAAACAACAGAGTTTCAGACTCAAAACGCGATTTCTCGCAGAAGTCACCAAGCAGAACTATTTGAGTTCGTAGCAACGGCGGGTAATACGTGCGAAGCGACCACCGCGAGCTTGCGGCCGCTAGCTTGAGGGTTGAGGTTTCCTACATTGTCTTGGAATAGTGACGCTAGTCTTCGATCGGGTAAAATAATTTTTTTACCAAAACTATAAATAATTCGTTTTCTCCGGTCGGTCGCCGTGGGGGCGTTCCGGTGGCCTTTCGCAAGATTGCCAGCCCTGATTCGCGAGAGCTTTTTACTATTCGCGAGTGAAGGGACTTTTCGGGAACAGATTCAACAGGACTGCCGTTGATCTCAGCTGCTTTGGCCAGAAGAGAGCGGCCAGAAGACGGCATACATACGAGAGTAGACCGATTTTTTTTTCTATTAATTTTGTCCCGGAATACTTTCAACAGGACTACGACGCGGGTCATTGGAGTATTTGCGTGCGTGGACACATGTAGACAGCATACGACGCGCGTCACGCTGGTGCTGCTTCTTCGTATACCGCTCCGCCAGTTGGCCTCGTGCTGGCGTTGCTCCTGCTCGTGCCTCTCCTGCTCGTCCCGCTCCTGCTGGTGCCGCTCCTGCTGGTGCTGCTTTTGCTTTCGCTGCTTCTGTTGGTACCGGGTGCTCCTCCCGCTAGTGCTGCTCCTGCCTGGTAGATGGCATCGCCTGCTCCTGGTGGTGCTGCTTCTACAGAGTGGACTGCACTGTTTCCTGCTGCCGATATTAAAGATGCTGGCTTCAATACACCTCTGCCTCGCCCTCTTCTGGCGGATGTCGGAAGCCCATTTCGAACAGAACCCCTCTGTCCAAGTCAGTGCTCAATCCCACTGTAAAGTGCAACCGCTGCGTCTCCCAGCTATACGATGGAAACAGAACTTTGGAGGCAAGGTCGATTGTGCGACCTGCGACCACGATACCTGCCCCGGCAGCGGGATAATCTTGAAGTGGCCCACAGACTGTGAAATATGAGCCAGGCCTATCGACGTCCGCATCGTGTCCTTCACGCTCGAGACAGGAGGTTGCGGTGAGTTGTGTTCCTTCTGTGCTTCTCTGTTGCTGTTGTTGTTGGTGTTGTTGTTTGCTACCTATTTATACCACCGCGGCTGCTGCTGCTGTTGTTGTTTGTCGCCTACGTCTACCGCCGTGCCTGCTGTTGTTGAGTTTTTCCACACTAGTTGCATTTTCTTGTTGTATTTAACATACGAGAACACGACGTGGTGGCGCAGCCCGTTGCTGCTGCTACTGCTGCTGCTGCTGCTGCACCTTTTCCTGGTGTTGTTACCCTGTGAGCCTACCGCCCCTGATGCTGCTTTTCTCATTTCAAGGTTGGTGGTTTGTAGGCGTCGTTCGAGTTGTTGCTGTTGTAGGACCCTTTGAGTCAGTATCTACTGCCGCTGCTGCCGCTGCTGCTGTTAGTGTTGTTGTTGAAGTTGCTGTTCCCGCATGTTGTCGACCTCCAGGACTGAATATACAACCAAGATGTTTTTTCCTCCGTGTTTTTATAGTACGCGTATGCGCTGCTGTTGCCGCTGCTGCTGCCGTTGTTCTGTACAGCCTGCGTTCCTTTCCACACCGAGGCAGGTGTCCACCTTCGCTGTTGCTGCTGTTGTTAACCTGGTATGCTGTTGGTGGTGGTGCTGTTGCTGTTCCCGCACGTAGTCGACCTTTAACACTAAATCCAAGATATATGATGTACTAATAATGCCATTTCTTTATGCACTACTGCGCCTACTTGCCGTTTGCTTTTGTGCTGCTGCTGCCGCTGCTACTGCCGTTGTTGTTTACAGCCTGCGTTCGTTTCCCCAACAGCAGTGTCTACCACCGCTGCTGTTGTTGTTGTTGTTGTTGTTGTGTCGTCGTTGCTGTGTTCCCGCACGCGAGAACACGACTTGGTGGCGCAGCCCATTGCTGCTGCTGCTACAGCTGCTCCTCCTTTCCTTGCTGCTATAACCCCGCGCGCCTGTCGTCCCTGATGCTGATTTTGTTGTGTACGCAGGCGTCGTTCGCGTTGCTGCCGTTGCACCCAGCTTTGAGTCAGCGTCTGCCGCCGCTGCTGCTGCAGCTGTTGTCTGTGTTGTTGTAGTTGGCGTGGTTGTTGCTGTTCCCGCATGTTGTCGACCTTCAGCACTAAATACAAGACACAAATATATACCAGGTACTCCAGTAATTTCGAGATTTTTTTGTTGCACACTACAACAACAGCAGTACGTACGAGTATAACCAAGAAAAAATACCCGTTCTGTTTTTCTTGATACGAGCTCACACCGAGACAGGGGTATAGTACGCATACTGCCATTTGTATATGCGCTGCTGCTGCCGTTGTTTTTGCTTTGCACACTAGAACCAACTTTATTTTCCGAACAGCTGCCATAGTTGTTTACAGCCTGCGTTTCTTTCCACACTGAGACAGTTGCCTACCGCCGCTGCTGCTGTTGTTGTTCCGACACGATAACAGACAGGCGTTGAGTACACTATTAATAACACGTTTCAATGTTTTATGCTGCTGCCGACTCTGCCGTCGCCGTCTCTGCCGCGAAAAAAGACCTGAGGGTTTGCCAACATCATTCATCGCATCTTTTTCCTGTGTACCATTTTCGTGCCTTCTGCCTCTACAGCGCACGCCAACGCGTATTTTCTAAACTGTGTTTAAAGGTGTTTTTGCCAAAATCAGGTATGGCTGGCCACTTTGAGCTGAAATCAGGAACCGTATAAATACAAGTACCAAACACACCCCAGGAGCCCTGCTACTGCCCAGGCTGACATCGTTATTGATTTTGGCTCGAAAAGGCCAACTAATACGTGTTTTGTTCGACTCTCTCTAGCTTTCAACTATTTTTGGCCAACTTTGAACCAATCATATGGGCCACATTCGTACACTGCTGTTTCTCTCCGTATGCGTCTGCTCTCCCTCGGTTGAAATTATTCTGCCCTACGCAGCGTAAAAACTCTGTACTCGGACGTACACGTTGTACGTCAAGTACGTATCTACATAAATATGCATACATGCGTATGCTTGTTTCACTTATTTTCTTCTTTGGGGTTTTCGACGTGCTTCAGTTATTGAATAGTTGTTGTGTCCTACTGCCGCTGCTTTGTTGTTTTCTATGGTCACAGCGGCCCATACACCACCATGGTCTTTATCTGCACCACCCCGCGTCAAGCTTGTCTCAAGTTTGGTTCGGCAAGATAATTTCGTGCCGAGCTGGCAGTTCCGCGAGGACGGTCAAGAAGATTTACGCTGTCAACAGTGGGGGGGCGCCAGAGTACATACTCTTCTTGGCGCCCCCGCCGTCGCAGAACAAACGAGGCCTATTAACAGTGACTCTCTGCAGGTCCAAGTGAAGCCCGTGGTATCTACACCCTAAAGAAACTTAAACGACTTAGATTTTGGAGGCAATGTATGGCGCGCTTCGTTTTTTTACCTGACTTTCATGGACAAAACACCGTTTGTGGCGCGCTTTTTTTACTTGGTTTAAGTATACACCTGATTTTGGCTCAAACGGATCAGGTATAATTGTTTTTGGCGTTTGCCCTTTTCAAAGTCTTCGTCAACTAAACTTATACCAGGTACCAAGTAAAGAATATTGTATTCAACACGTCTTACATGTCTCCTTTGTACTGTCGGTTTGTTGTCTATAATCTATGTTTGCAGGTCCGTGAAGATTCTGTCTACCGTACTGCAAAGGAACTATCAAGGACAACGGCATCATGATCGGCCTGTTCAAGCCCCCCCTGCACTTCTCGGGCTCCAAGCACTCCAGGAAGCTCTTCATCGCCCACGACGAGCAAGTTCAGAGCGAACGCCACGCGATTTTCGGCGAATAGGCTCGTGTGGAACTGGAGAAAAGCGCCGCCAAGCGGGAAGGCTGTGTCGGTCGATTTCCTCGGTTCGGGCTCGGGAAAGATCTTCGCACTTTAGGAGTCTGTTCTCGTGTCTACCATGATATGCCGGTAGAGCATCATACACAGTTAATCTGCCTTTGGTCTTCGCCTGGGGTCTGAATATAGAGGTGTTCGAGGGCGTTTGGTTGCAGCGTGCGCCTTCGCCTATAATATTTCAATACTTTCAGCAAACATCCGTTGTGCGTGTACTTGCAAGTCTGCCAGCGGGTACTTTGAGTTCAAGCGTGGGGAGCGGACTGGTTCATTTGTTTTCGGTGGGGGTTTCTTCACCAAAGAAGAGTGTCAGGTTTTGCATCGCCTTCATCACGCTAGTGCCTTGGGGAGTGCCAAGGTCTAACTGACTTTTGTGCATCGTCTCTGGGTGCTGTGGACAACGAAAGATCCTGTTTATTTTTAGTCTACCTTGGGTGTTTGCCAGGGTGCTGATTCCGTTGATACTAGCGACATTCGCGTTTGCGAGGGAAATTGTGCTACTACTTACTCCCGTCGCTTCGACTTCTTTGCGTTTCACGCCGGCCCCGGGCCCACTGCTACGTTGAAGATGTTTTTCGTTGAGGAATTCCTGTCGTATTAATAGTTGGTTTGAGCGTCCGCCAAAGGTTTCGTTCGTTGTCCAACCGTTAGGTGTCGCAGGACATGTGTCTACTGGCGCTGCGATTCGTCGAGCAAGTGTTTACCGTCGAAGTTGCATAGCACGCTCATGTCGCCGTCATATCTCATAACAACAGCTGTAATACATAATTACTACCTGCTTTTTCGGTCATTAGAACTGCTCTCTTGCGTCACCCTCATCTGCATGTTCCACCACTACTTTCCTTAGACTAATTCATATTTGGTTGTTAACAGGTACATTTGAGCTATTGCCCCGACTGCAGCACATACAACTGCAATTAATTGGTGGAATAGTCCAAACCAACCCACCAAATACGTATTTCGGCAAGAGTCTTCTTACACGCTACGCTCATGCCACTCCGAAGGGAAAACTTGTATATATATATATATGCAGGCGTGGGGTGCGATCTCCCGCTAGCCTTTCCAAGTAGAAGCGTTAGACTTTTTCGAGGGCGGCAAGTCACAGCCGTGGAAATGTCACTAGCAGGGGCTCTCGGTCGTGGTTGGCTTGAGCGTGGACGTCTGAGCGGTGGTAGTGAAAAAAAGGAGGTAAAGCAAGTGCTCTACAAAAAAAGCTGCCTCAAAAACAATCCTTGAAAAACATTGGTTTAGAAAATCTGTCAAGTACAGAAAGAGTTTGTTTCAAGTAAACAGCAACTACAGCAGCAACGCCTAAATAAATTAGGCGTTTTTATAGGTCACTCCCTAAGAAACACCTTCATAACGTGCATCATATCTCACGCACAATTTCACCCAAGTGAATGACGGTTATAGATCAAATCAGCGGAAACGCAAACCATTGTGAAGTTCCAAGCGGTTTAGATACCTAGCGCGAACAAATATACGGGTGTCCGTGAAAATCTGTGAAATATTTTACTCTAACGTACTTTGCGGTACTGCACGGTGCGTCGCAGCGGCAACGGCTCTTTTGCTCGTCGTCGTGGACTTGATTTGCGTGTGCGCGGCGGAGGTGGATGAGTGTGTGCGTCTTAGTTTGACCTCTTCTCGAACAACTTATTTACACTGCATCCAAATCGTAGACGTTTCAGGGCGTCACAGGGCGAAACAACAACTGGTTTTGGCAAAGTGAAGGGTAGTACAACTGAGTGAAGATGTTGTAAACGTTTCCCTCACCCCACCTAGAACACCTGCGACTCAGTTGTCCCTTGCATATACCCTCCAGGGAACACCAACACCTCAATAGTTCAGCATGAATCTCTCAAGCGGATATATCTAGGACCGAGTTCTCAATGAAAGTCACCCCAGGAACAGGTACAACTCATTCTTGCGTCATAACTCGCTCGACAGTTTCCTCCTTGATGAGTTCACTCGAGTTTATCTGTGTTAGGTGTCCGACTTGTGCTATGGTGTATTATTAGAGCGCTTTCTCACTAACCGCCGCTATCCGGAACGGCCTCGCTTCTGATCTTCGGTTAGCACCTAAGGCGCCTGCTTCTTACGTGACTGCTTCGTTTATGATCGCCCATTTTGAGCTGCATTTGTTTAAGCCGATTGGCACAAGGTTGGACGACAGAGCCTCATATTTTCAACCTGAATCCTTCTGAATGGCACAAAACGTAGGGATGTGAGTGGGCAGAATTTCCTAATTAATACCGGGTTTTTAATTTCTGGTCGACCAATGCGACGAGCTGACTCTAGTGGTTAGTCGATTTTCCGAGAGAAGGCAGGCGTGCCAAATGAGTAAAAAACCCAAACCGGGGTAAGGGGGCCCCGTAGGAAGCGCCCCCGGATTTCCTAATGGGTGCGCCTTCAGAGGATCTCGCTAAAGGAGCCGCGGTAGGGTAGCATTGTGCTGGGAACCAAAGGGAAACACTGATTTTCCCTAGATCCAAATCAGTCTGAAAACCAAAAAAACTCTTTCCGGTTTTAACAAACATTCCGAAAACTAGAACTAACTGTGAAACATGTATGTTGTTAACCCTGGACTAGAAGACTGCCGTAGCAATTGGTTCAGTCTCAATAATACTTGACAGGGATACGAGCGAAACAGCGGACTAATGAACAAGCCGCGTGCATGTGGTAGTTGTATTCAACCGTTACATGGCACCGATGCTAGTTACATTGTGCGCTACCTCCCAGACACCTCAGTCAGCCGGTTTTAACAAACATTCCGAAAACTAGAACTGTGAAACATGTATGTTGTTAACCCTGGACTAGAAGACTGCCGTAGCAATTGGTTCAGTCTCAATAATACTTGACAGGGATACGAGCGAAACAGCGGACTAATGAACAAGCCGCGTGCATGTGGTAGTTGTATTCAACCGTTACATTGCACCGATGCTAGTTACATTGTGCGCTACCTCCCAGACACCTCAGTCAGCGCTGGCTGAGTGGTCTGGCAGACAGTGGTAAACAACTAACGAAATATGTGTGTTAGAGTTGGTTAGGTTTCACCAACCTTAGAGCCGTGATGGCCGAAACCTTCCCGTCACAAAACGTGGCTAGTGTCTAAGTCCCACTGTCAGAACCATTCGGAGTGTCTTGAGCGCGCACGCTAAAAAATATCGTATATAATATCAAAATCGGCTTTATTCGTACCGCCGGCTCACTCTTGGGGACTACATAGCACTTCCTGCTAGACCACGGAGATCTCGCGAAATCTCAAATATATCACGTTGGTTGTGTGTGGGACTAGAGAGTAGGCCACTCAGTCAACGCTGACTGATTTGTTTAGCGCGTAGCGTTGGTTACCTGATAACAAACAAGTGGTGCATAACATATCCGAACCGAACAAATGGGATTTATGTTATATTATTGTTTTTTATCCCACGTTTTACGTTTTTGCACTTCTCGCTCCTACTTTCTTCTGGTCCAAACTCAGACTGGGAGTCACCTAGTCGCCTACCCCCCCCCCTCCCGGGCACTACGGTGTGTACCTAGCATGTCTATCGGGAGCAGGGTTCAGCTCTTGTTTTCCACTTCAGCCTACCCACGCTATACCAGGATCTGAGGGTAGCTCTTGGTCTCCCTCCAACCATTTGTTCTCCGTATATTGAGAATCCAACCCCTGAAATAAATGAGGTTGGTGTTCAATGATACCCACGGTGTTGAGTAAGCGACCGGGGCGTGGATCACTCCGTCATGTCGTGCGTGGAGCATCGTTTCTCCCAACCGTACGCGGAACGGACCCGTCGATGACCACGGCAAGTCGTTAACCATCTGGCATACAGTATCGTCCGTATGAAAAAGCGTCACGCCGTCGCCACCATCGAGCGAGATATATCGTCCTGACGTTTGCTCGTGTGAACGCGTTCATATCCCAAGACGCGCTGATGTGTCCCAGGACACGAGGGTATACGCAGCCCGTAACGACGCATGTTGGGACGATATATATCGCACCACCTTCCACCAATACAGAACACCTAACAGGTTGGAAAGTCGGAACGTCCGCTCCACGACTGACTATGGGTGCCGCTCGAGCACCTAACTTTGTTCGCCACATGATTATTTTTCGTATCCCACTTGTCATATCTGCCCTTCATTTATATTTCCTTCGTAGTTGTAACGTAGATTCGGGATCCCATAGCAGGTCCTCTCTCTCACCTGTCTACTACCTTTGTTCCTTTGTTTTAATCGCGAAGGTTCTTCAGGTTCATCTTCCCTATTTGACTCATGTTGGGGTAAGTCCTACAAACCCACATCCGTAAAAACACCGATTGGTTCATCTGTGTGCAGTTTACCACGTGCAAACTTTGTCGGCATGTTCGTATGTATTGCACTCGTTGCAGTACTCTCTTCCAAACCGGTACCAACGAGTACTGGTATGAAGAATATGGGCTTCAGCCACCCATCTAACGTACGGACAGCGACAAAGCACAGCAGCAGTCAGTCCCTGCGCAGGGGAGAATAGAATGGACGAGGGCTTTAGATCGAAGATGGCGCTAGCCCAGGTACTTTCGTGATCATACCAGAAAAAAGTATCTTTGGTCGTTCAAGTATATGAAGGAAAATCATCTCAACAAAAAAAGACAATTCCAGCACCAGTGGCGCAAGGCATCTCGAGCTTCTGATGCATTCCACACGGGATGGAGGTTCCCGTACAATGCACGACATATAATATGTTCGACACCTAGAACTCTCTACGATAGGTTTAAAGTTCATGATCCTGATCATAGTCTCTTGAAGAGCTCCATGACTTTCGAAGAGACACTGGACGCCCATCTTCATTGAGAAGTCCTCTCCTTGTGCCCTAGAGCCTTTGCTTACAATTCGAACTTCAATATTTTCGGGTTACGGAGCCCGTCTCGTCAGTCAGCAGACACGGTTTACCTGGCAAACTGGAACCGTCATCTTGGCACGCCCCAGCATTAATCGAAGCCTGTGGTTGGGATGAACATGGTGAAACAGCACACCCAGTAGCATCTCTGCCACCCGATTCCGGTTCTTTGTTTCTCGATGTCGCTCCGTCTCTATAACTACAGTATCATAAGTGTCTTGTTTGCAAGCTGCGTGTGATTTGTCCAAGACCCGTGCCATTTGAGCAGATATTGCGGTCGTCTATATTGACTGGCACCGGATGTACGCAACAAAGTCGCTACCCATCCCGAACGTATTTTAATTCCGCTGCAGTTACGAAATTTGAAGAAAAAACTATATAAGGTCGACCCACTTCGCTTTCTGCCAGCCAACACTACACAGGCTGCACTCCCTAGCGATATTGCAGTAGGTCGGCAGGGGTCTAGCCCAGGCCCTATGGTTGGGGTCGCGCTTCCCCGGTCTTGGTGCGCGGACACTTCATGCATCATGTGTCGCTTCTGTTCATGTACCAAGAATGCGATCACAGAAGGAGACGAACACAAAAACTTCCAAGTCCGAGGGATACAGCAAACACAACCCATGGAACCCGATTTACTGCAGGTAGGAGGGGCTCGGGTCAGCTGTCGAATACGCAATTTCTGACTAGGTACTACAAGTTGTTGCGCGGGGTGGTTGATAGACTATTTTCTGTGTAAAGCGAGTGCGACTTGACCGATGTTGTTCACTGACGACGTTATTCAGATTATTTAGGTTGTCTCACTCCGCCGCCCAACGAATACCTCGCCTTTAAGTTCAACCCAGCTCGCAGCCCCCTACAAATCAGTGTTGGTGCAACGCACGCATAATACTACTGGGCTATTTATCTAACATTTTCGACCGATCGGCGGTGAATGGATCATTTGAGAGCAGCACAGGACGCCTACAGCATGAACACGAGCGCAAGACAGACAGCGCGTGGTTCATCGGGGAATACTAACAAAACCATGCAGATGAGCGGTGGGCATGCTGGGCCCTCTGCGCGATAACAGTGAAGGCACGCACTGCACAGCAAGAGGGGCGGGACAAGGGGTGTGATTAAGTCTCTTTTGTGAGGCCGCTCAGAGAAAACGCTCTTGTTAGTTGTATGACTTTCACTGGAACCAAAAGTCATGGTCGAAGTAAAGCACAACTAATACTCGGCGGGCGTTCTACTGTGTGAAAGGATGACAGGTTCGAAGAACAATATCGAATTCAAGGTGTTGTAAGATACCTGCTTGGTGTTGTAAGATACCTGCTTGGTGGATTGGACTGTATTTTTCCGATGAGAGGCGAAATCGGTCTCAAACGTGCCCACGGCAACATGCTCTTGCCGGCATTCAGTATTTCCGCTGCATTCATGATGCCTCGTAGGGCGTTTAATTCCACAGCAGAAACGACATGTGTGTCCTGCACCATTACGTACCCGCCGATGTCATAATAAGATCGTACGACTAGTACCGGAAGTTGCTGCGGGATGAACGCTATGCGGGGTTCTCCGGACCTTGTTTGTTATCGATGTTCCAATACTTGACCTTGTGGTTGCCCTTTAACACCCGCGACAGCAAATACCCCAGTGATACAATCTCTTGACCTCTTCACCCCCTGTAAATGTCTGCAGCAGTTGCGCCGTTCTTAGACCCTGTGCTCTGTCCCGGTCACACGATAGTCTACGTACTTTTTGCTCGACTAGATTTTGGTGTCTGGACCTGATATTACTCCACATGGCGTCGTTGGTTCAAGACTTTGAAGCGTCTTGGAGTCCGAAGTTTGTCTCGTGTAGACCATTTGCCTTTTTTTCAGCAAGTTGTGGGCTAACTTTTCCCACCACGCACGATCGCACAATGAAGACATAACAAGAGAGAAGGCTTCCTTGCTCTCGTCACGGCTAGGACTCCGTGTCACGGGGTCCCTCGCCCACGATGCGCCGGTGATAGAATGCTTCGTTCAACAGAGCAACACGAGGGTCAAAATGCTCGGGTGAAGCCTCCGAGCTTCCTTCAAGACGAAGCGGGAGCTACTCCAAGAAGACGGGTCTGATCTGGGGCCTTCTTGCGCCGCTGAGCGCATTCGGTCGCTGAAGACTGGGCATTTCCGCTCTGATGCACGCGCTGTCCTCCTCAAGACCGCCTTCAACACCGTCTTGGTTTTTTTGTCGGAGAGAAGCCTGTCCGTGAACCCCCGAAGAAGCTCGAGCGGGAGCCTCAAAAATTTCGTCTGCGATGCACGCGAAAGCTTTCAGCCCTGTTTATTCACGCCAGGGTCTTTGTGCTCCGCCGGTCACACCGCCTCGCAATGTCGACCATGACTTGGGCGGGCTGCACGTTTTACCAGCGAGTTTACCTGGCCCAGTACGAGATACGTGAGTGCTTGCGGATGAAGGTCGGCCTGCCCAGCCCCGTGCAGTTGCAGCTTTACCCGGCACTCCCTGCACCCGTGTGATAACCACAAGCGAAACCCTCGTTCGAGAAACCGTTCGCGCGCCTCCTTCACACGGCATTGCATCCTGCCTGGTCTCACAGAGGTCGTCGTTTGTGACATAGACCGCAATGGAATCCCTCAGGCGATACGTACATTCCCCGTTTACAGCGGCAAGATGAATGTGCGCGGGATATAGGCGAAGGGCAGCGCACAGGGGACGTATCTGTCTTTGGATAATATAGCTATTTCAACGTTCGAAATTATAAACTCATCGAATCAATCTCCAAGCTCTGTACGCACAGGCAGCCTCTCGGACTCGTCAGACAAATTCTATTGGCTGAGGTTAAACCCACGGACCGGCCACACATATATCATCGCTGTGTACAGGGGCAACGTTTGTTTCCGTGGACCTCTGTGACATTCCGTTGTTCCGGGAAATATAGTGCTCAGCGTCACGAGAAACGTCGAGAGATGGCCGGACACCCCTCTCCTAACCTCGCCCAGCCCTCTATCTAGATGTTCGGGATGTATGTACAACGATTTGCTTGGACTTGTTCATGGCTATGGGCTGGCGAAGCTTCGCCGCATACATGGATTTAGCGGTTGCATATCACCAGATAAGATGTTAAGATGTGTGGGTCGTGCCTATCGTATGTGGTACGATTACAAGCCATTCCATCTGCTCACCCCTCCCTGCAAAAACAATGTTGTATCTCTGTGTCGTAGTTTTGTGGCCACGGAGCCACAGAGCGCATAGGCTTAAAGAATCGGCACGGGCTCTTGACGTGCTGGATGTCGACGGGTAGAGAGAACTGTTAAATGTGCAGAGCGAAAACTCGTGTTGATCGTTTTGTGAATAATACTACGTAAGGCCCATAAACTAAGGATCGGGCTCTAGTGAACATGCTGAGGGTATATGAGAACATGTAAATACACACTGTATATGATTGCCTACTGATACAGCAAAAAAGAGACTCGCCTCCATACTGTGGGGGCACAGAGAGTTCCATCGTTGGACGTCACATGGAAGCGGCCAGGGGTGGTCCCAAGCGCAGTTCATCTCTTGCGACGGGAATATTCACCAGTTGTTTCAAAGGGGCACACGTTTCCCTATCAACAACCTCTGGGTAGTCCCATGGAACGAAATTAGACTATTCCATGAGCTTCATGGGACGTCCAATGATCCATCATACACTTATTATAGGGAATTCCCCCAGGGCTTGTTAGGTCACATCGGAACTACGTTGGGAAGTTTGGTACACACTCAAATCGGAGGCCAGAATATAACGTAGGTTAGGTTCATCTTGATATGACCAGTGTTCTGATATTGTGTTGTTGTTGTCGCTCTCACATTACCTCTCAAACGATGGAGCACGTGGTGACGCTAAAGTGCTGGAGCCCCGAGAGGATCCGAACAACGATAAAAATGTTCGAAATTTGTCTGCCAACAAAGACAAGAGACGAAAAAGGCGCTTACTTGATGAAAACAAGGGGGAAACAGAACTAACAATGAACCTGCCCGCGAATTTATCCTCTCAACTCCAATATAGAGTTGCACCCGTTCCCACCACTAACAACTCGTGGCTTTTGATCATAGTGGCTGATTTCTGGAGTCCTGCATGAACCGTACAAAACGCACGGTAGTTGTGAACACAGAGAGGAATACACGGTAGGCCTGGGGTGGTTTCAGAGTGATGGCCTGCGGACATGGAGTGAGAAAGTCGCAATCAAACCTAAAACCACCACACAAATGTCAACGATGGCCATTTCTTCCCGGCCTGTCTGACACAAAAGGTGCAGCACAGTTATGATACAACGTCATGATAATTGCGGGGGTCATCCCATGAAGGGCATACAACCCGCCAACAACTTATCATACTAGTATTTTTTTAATACAGGTTTTCACTGTTGTACCGTGATGCAGGCACCCTGGCAGTGTAGATGCCCCATATGAGTACTTGCGGCTCGTCTAATGCCGACAGATGAAGGACCACAGCGTGGTGCTCTTGGGACATCCTCACTCTCTGTTTTTCATCACGGGCGTACGGTGGAAGATGCTATGGCACCTACCCCCTCGGGCCTCCTTTCGCACAAAGGTTGCGACAAGCCTGAAAACACAACCCGTCCGCGATGCGTCCATGAAAAGACCCCATCGACCACCTTACAGAGCCACCAGCTTTGGTCGCTGCACGTGCTCTCCTTATGCTGAGGAACACGCTTCCAGACACTTATCACTTGGGGTGTGCGATCTTGTTTCGTATATTGTACACACGTTTTCCCCATTCATCGATTATAGTAGAACTATCTCCATCAATTTCAAGATTTCTTGCTGCCTATGCTTGCCTAAGTGAATCCCCCGTACTGCCAGAGCAGGTCCGTTGGTTCGTGAGGCTGATTACGGCTTGGAGTGAAATCGATTTTCTCCCAGGTAAGATCGTGCCATCCAGAAGAGGCGTCGGCAAACGCGTACTCGAGAGTCGCGTTGAAGGTTCTGGCAATAATAGTTGTAAGTTGTGGACGACATAAACAGCTTGTTCACGTTTTCATGAATAATAGCCGGTATGTGGCGAGAGGATTAAGGCCTCCATTCACTCTCGTTATGTCCGAAAATTCAACGACTTCATGTAATATCAATCCACCAACGAGCTGTGAGGGCACACCCAGACGTATGACGTTCAATTCAAACACGCGACTCAAGAATTACACGCAGCTTCCAAATATGATATTCCAATAGGTTGCCGAACATGAATTTGCAGGGCCTCTTTTACAGAGTTGTATGTACCGGCAGGATCGCCAAGCTACAGAGCTCCGACACGATCCGGATCGATTCACCCCCAGTGTTGTGTGTTCGCGTTTTTTATCATCACCCATGGTGTTTATGAAAGCACACCGTAGCTAAATCGTGCACACCACTTCAATAAGATGTACATAATACGATCTTCGTTCCCAACTCCACTAAACCATCTTGGCGTGTTCTACTCATGCAGGCTAACATGGGGGGCTTGCTTTCCTTTGTATAGACAAGTTGCCCATACTCCTTACCCAATTACCATTCTACAGCCCCCTCTCATTTCCCCCTTGCCGCACATTTACAGAACCCCTTACCACCATCAAAATGAGCGGTGTTTATAATGTGCCGATCGCACTCGGATGCAGTAGGTACAGGAACCCATATCAAGGGTCTCCGAGCTCGTTCGTAGATGTGAGGCGGTGCAGCAAAATACGGAAGAAAAGAGGCTATCTGCGTCCTTTTTATTTACTGTACCTCGTCAGACGAACGAGCTCGGGGCACCTCGAGGCAAATGACCGCTCGTACAGCGGACGGCTGCATTCAAAGCAATACACACCCACCTCTACATTGACGTCAAACGCCGTCAGGCAATGTTACGGTGAGCCGCACGTAAAGCCCGGTTGTGAACGATGCGACAACAATATAGTATATTCCGTGGATGGCTGCACAGGCTCAGCAACAACACGTGAGTACATTTACCATTGGGATCTCTTTGCTACATAATGAACCTCTACTTCAGACTGCAAGGTGTCTGCTCGCGATTTCCTGTACGAGTTGTTTGTGCTGCTGGCGTCATTGGTTGTGCTGCTGCTACGCGTGTATTGATCAATCGCACTTTTGGTAAATGCCGCAGAACGCGTCTGGTCCAGAGGACACACAGCCAAGACTCTGAAGGGTTCAAGGCAACCCAAGAAATCATCACTTGACTAGGTCTTTGGAATCATATTGAACGACGGCGTCCCCATCATCGTACACATTACATTGCGCAGTAAAACATGATACCCATCTATGTACATTGTTTCAAGTTCGATGAACACTTGCTACGTTGCTCGTGATATACCTGCGTGTTAGCTACAGAGTGCGTTGGTGGGCATAAGGGTACCTCGCTCTTAACTGGGTTCGTGTCTATCTGTTAGCGACAGAATTGACCGAACCAGTTCCAAATGAGCGTTAGCTCCGTGACGTGTTGCCAGAGGGCTCACGGCCCACCCCAGGAAACGAAAGGCGAGATCTACATCACGACGACGTCAATTCCCCCATGTTTCACACTTTACTATCCGGCAACGCATACAACAGTGCATCCTACTGTTGTAGTACGAACTGCCCCCGCTTTCAAGGCTAGCTAGCGTTCCTCTCTGCTGTAAACGTGAATGACCGAGAAGGCTTCTTCAGAAGATAAGTCGGGACTCTTCTTTCACGAACGTCTTGAGCAGCCCTGCATGAGCTTTCCAACCGCACTTCTCACTCTACTATACATCTGTTGCGCCACGAGAGCATGCCCACACAGCGCCATCCCACCTGTAACAACGAGACACTGGGTAGTTTCAGTGCCGGCCGCGTTGACATCCAAAAGTTTAGACGGAAACATGAACCAATACGTCACCGCAAGCCCCCGAAACAACAGTCCTACCGGAAATAACAAGATCGTGCGTTTTACGTTACAGCTAAACCCTACATGGTACAATATCCACGTGTGTGTATAGCATGCTGGACGCAGCCACATAATAGGAACGCATGAGTGAGTGACGGGAACGTATCACCCACTCATTGATGGTATAAGGTTTTGCGAGCTGGAACCTGCCGTGGGAAATCCCACGAAGCTTAGGGTACAACAACTAGCAAGCGCGAGATCACCCGAAAACACATTTTTTTGTGATATGTATGGGTACGTTGTGTTAGCCGTAGGCTGTCCGCATTCCAATCAACCCGTGTCGTTGAAGAGGGGTATGAGAATTAGTTAAATGGCAACCGAGCGTCGACCCCCTCTGTTAAATAAGTTCAAATTAGTTATTCAGTTTCGATGAGCTCTCGACCAACATACCTACAGATAGATAGCTTCCAAGGCACGCCATATAGTTCATGCCACCGGAAGCGTAAAGCATGTAGATGAAAGTGCCGCCAGTAAGACAGCTCAACCGAAAACAATAAGGTTGCATGAGGGAAAAAACACGAGGCATACACCAACGTTACCAGGAGTTCATAACCTACGGGGCGTACAGTACGCGGTCGGGCGCGCGGGTCTGGCACGTGGGCTCTGTTGAACAAGCGCGGCGACACGAGCATTCTGGAGTAGACGCTAGTGGGCGTGTGATAACTCACAACAATTATTACGGGGGACCATAGTTAATAGGACCTGTGGTATACATAAAAACCTATATATTTAAACATTTTTACTAACAAAATTTGGTCCTATTAACTATGGTCCCCCGTAATAGTACATTAATGAAAACTAAAAAAGGCTTCCGGAGCAAAAAACCCGCGGTTGCTCTGCGTTGTCTTTATATTTATCGGGGCACATCCTTATCACCCAGAGCTTCGAAAACCTCGATTCGTGCGATTAAAAGGCTTTGCTCTCACTCGTTCCTAGGCTTGGTGGTTTTTCGGTGCCTTACCTTGCGTTTTTCGTATCGCTTCCGCTCAAATACTGCCGTATATACAAACACGTGTTTGCAAGCCCACATTTGCGCCTTGGTGTAGACGCGGGCGACCTTGCGTGTCAAGCACTAGAGACCGCGAGGGAAGACCGGCGGCGCCCGAAGAGAAACAAGAAGAAAAAAACTGGATTTCATCTACCGGCACGTACGTACGAAGTACCGCTTAACAGTAGAATATGTCCACGAATGAAACATACCTAGAGAAACTTCGAACGTAACAAGAAAGCTCACGGTGTGAGAAACGCCAAGAAATTTGTAGTGAGAGAAACGCCAAGAAGTTTGGAGTGATCAGCGGTGAGCGTTGTGCACTAATTCCGATGCTAGTAGAATAAAAAAAGTAAAGGATGTGTTTGTCTCACCCAATACAGAAATCTTGGAACCGATGTACTTAAAATATAGAGCACCAGGGGTTTGTTGCTTCCGCGATATACGCAGATTGTTTGGCACACGCGCCTAGGATATTGGTACTCGAGGGAAGGGGGAGTTGTCACTAGGCCCCCGAAAAAAGCGCGTCGTCGTACTACCGGCACATCCGCCTAGGCAAGACTTGTCTTAAAGAGCTTGCTCGGTGGCTGGCTGGCTGTGCTCATTTTAAATTGTCGCAGCTTCTGGTTAAGGTGCTGCTATCATTGGTTACTGATCTCCACCGGCATTATTCGGAGTTTAGTACTCGATGTATAATCTGCGCCTCTAAGTCTGTTACCACAAATCTTGAAAAACCCTTGAGGCTAAAACAAATGCGATCCAGCATAGACACAAGACGTGCTTGATGTCAACGTATAAAACTACAAGTTTAATGCGAAGAGCACACTCACGTTGGTCCTTACCCTGGTATTGATGTGCGCGAAGCAGAAGTTCTCCGACTCAGCTGGCCGCAGTAGTACATACATAGAGCGACGTCTGCGTCGGGGCGTTCCGAACACGTTTGCGTGACAAGGTTGAATACTCCTCCTCGTGTCACGAACCCAAAATTCCTTTGCCTTTTGATTTTTGTTCAACTGGCACTGCCACTACAGTCTGCCGTTCCCGTACGGTTCTTGTAGAGGGCTCTGAAACGTACACAGAGGAGGATATTCCGATTGAGTACCTTAAAAATATATATGTTCTGCCTCGTGGATGACAACGTAAATATGTTTCGCATGTTGTCGCCCCTTTCACTTTTACCCCAGCTGAACTCGTCGGAGATGCTAACTTCGACCACCATCTGGACACAATACGTGGTCGTTTCGAATTGCCGCTCCTTTTCGTCTCTCCTGATTCGGAAAAAAGATTAATTATCTCCATTTATTTCCAGCACGATTATTTCTAATCACACTTTCTTTTTTTTCCCCCACATCTGCCTATAGAACAATTTCCAGAAATCTCGAGAAAACATACAGCATACGTACCTGTTTCAACTTCACGCTGACGACATGGAACTCATCTTCAATCCAATGCTCACCACTCACTCGCATATATCGTGTACTCGTAAACATAAATTCTTACTCCAGACCCTGTTTTTTAATAAATTTCCACGGCTCAGCAACTGCAAACAATTATATCGCGTCCAATATTCAGCGTTCTACCGGCAGTATATTACACGTTATTCTTACTTTGTCAGATAGATGGCACACTACCGTACTGTTTGTTCGACGACAGAAGCGCATCTAGCAACAACACATTTTATGATGATAGTAATCCGCAAAGCCAAGCGCATCCGCAGCCAGGTAATCAACGACGTCAGATGGCCATCGACACTTACTTCACGATGCGCTCGAGACTACATGAAGCATATTTGTCATTCTTTGCGACAATTCGAGCTTGTTTGTGTTCGTTGTATTTTTGTCGAGGTATACACGAAACGTGGTTTTGTTTACGGTTCCAAGCAGAGGACGTATATATACCTAGGTAGATTTTGTATCTGGTTCTAACTGTTACCTGATAAATTTCGCCCTGGACCGCCCGTGAACATCCGAAGTAGAAGTTCACACGGTTTGTGCATAGCGGGCATTGAAATAGAGCTCACGTTGTTCAGGCCGATCTCGGTGATCGCGGCATCGTGCAATTTTTCTATAGATATTGCCACTGCAGTAGTACCAAGTATGCCATTTGTGGCTTCGTATAACCTAAGAAGAAACGGTTCGCCTGGGGACAACGTTACTGTGCCCCATGCCAGCCGATATTCGTACAGTGGCATATATATATATACCAGGTATATATATATATATATATTGTCGCTGAATGCACACTGTTTTGCAGTCTGTTGCATGGTCAAATCTCCTGCCCCTTGCCCTTACGTTGAGTCTACGAGCACACATATTATACCCACCACGTACATACATACATGCCAGGCGGGTTTGGATGCCCGAGGCATCTAGCTATCTGAGGTCACTGCCTGATGCGCCCAATGTCCGCCCTTCCCCCGGCGGGGACGAATATAGAGTGTTTTACCCGCCATATTATAAAAGGCCTCGACACCCCTCGTATACTTATTATCGCGTTCCCCCCACTCTCATGAAACAGGGTATGGGTGGACGGAATACACCACGGTCTCCAAAAGATGGAACACCCTATGTGATCGTGTTCTACGTTGGTTGCACGTCAAAAGAGGGAGCTCACCGACCACATTCGAGCAGAGCTTTGAGCAAATCTCGAGAGCAACTGCTGTTGTTGTTGTTGTTGTCTGGCACCGCGAAGAGACGCCCTGAGGGGCTGCACTGCGCCCAGGATCCAACCTTCTGATTCTACGCTGACCGCCGCTGGTCCGGCTACGAAGAGACGTACGTACGTGCTGATTGGGCTATAATAGGATTATTATGTCTTAGTTTTGCGTGTTGTGACACAATGCGAGGTGCGCGCCGAGTGCACTTATCTTAGTATCTAGGCCCGAGCCCGAGTCAGCCTACCGAAGTCTGGCCACGGAGAGACGCGCAGCCCACTGACTGCGGGTCAGGCGCGGCGCAACGTCGCTGTCTAGCTGTGTCAGCATCCAACTCATCGATTATTCTGCTGCTGCTGCTTGTTGTCGTGATTAACTTATTAAATTTAGAGACCATGACTTTATTGGTTTTGAAAATCTAACGAGGACCCACGTCGTCGGGGTCTTGTCCGAAATTTGGCGGCTTGGGCCATTTTATAGACCGATTGTTTTGGGGTCAGGTTTTTCCTATTATAACAGACAAATCTGAAAAATGGGAACGAAGCCTAAAATGAGAACCAAGCCGTATCTCCAGAACCATGTGGTGTATCAGAGAACCAAAATGATCCTGCGAAACCCCTTGGCCAGCCCTGTGAGAGGAGCTCGTCAGAACGGTCATGCTCCATCTCGTGCCTTCGGGTGGGCGCAAAAAGCGATATACGCTGGCTCTATTGTGATTTCTCTAGATGCTGGCTACCGCGGCGATGCCGAGGACTTCCAGCCTGAGCGACAGCTCATTCGAAGGCTGCTGTACAGCCCCACAGGACTGTCAACTTTTTTTCTTGGAGTTGTACACAATTGGTTTGCTTTCTAAAAAAAACCGTCCGTTCCCATTTTTTGTTTCGTTCTCATTTTTCCGTTTTGTCTAATAATTCGGAGTTAAGTAGGTGCTCTTATTTTCAGATTCGAAAAATACAAAAAATGATGCTCGAAAGTGATAATAGCATACCAGGTACAAAACAGTCTGATATACAAATTATATACCTACCCTGAGAGAGCCATTTCAAATACATTATATATATGCGATTGTGCTCCTGGTGAGGTTAGTGCACCATTCGCCCGTAAGCACACTTAATCAGCCCGAGTTTGGTTCATAGAGTTTGTATCAAAATGGGGCCTTCTGTTCTAAGCTGTTTTTTTATTTCGTGGCCACCATCCTAGATATTGCTTTTCCAGGGTAGCTATGAAGATAACCAGTTAGTTCCTGGTGCACATAGGTGTGTAGCACCATGGGTGAACGTGTGGCATAACAGCTGGAAGATATCATTGTATTTGTATTCTAGCAGTAGTATGGCTATGGGAGAAGTAATGCTGCAGCTGTGTACTGGTTTTTAATAACCCGACGACGTCTTGCAGGTACACGTACCAGTACGTGCGTACGCGCGCGTTGTTTCAGAGCAAGATAACTTGGTACCCACCGGCTTGTCTTCGCACTCTGGTAACTTCGAATAACAAGTTGCATAGCTCAATCATTGTCACTATTTATTTGAGGTGCGAGATCGCATTATACATACATGGTACAAGGGGATGGCATGACACCGGCACCTATATTTCGGATAGGACGCTATACCTCAGTTTTATGATTTGTGTACGCTCATTCATTACAACAACAGAAGTAACGGCTCTCGCTCATTTCCCGATATCTGGCACGTACGTGCAGAATGAACGTGATGCCAAGTAAGTAAGTAAGTGTTGTAAAAGGAAGAAAAATATACGCAAGGGTTAGCATTCATTCATCATCGTCATATATATCTCAGCCTCAGACCGATTCTTACGTGATACAGATATCAATATCTGAAATCTTCTGCTTGCAGTTTGGTTTGGACTTGTAATCGGAGCAAAAATCGAGTGGGCCCTGCTCGGGGCGAGGCTAACACCTCTCGGAAAGGTGTCTGGATCAGTCTCTCTTTTCTCGAGGGTCGCAGTGTTGAGAATTCCCGACTAATAATTGTTTTCTTCTCTGTCAGAAAATTGACTGTTTGTTGTTGGACAAAATGAGGAATCTGTTCGATCAAGCTTCGCGTTTGAACACCGATCTCCGTAGTCCGAAACAACATCTCAACTGGTACTACTGTACTATCGAAACCGCGGGTTTGATTGTAGTAAGAATGAGACTCATTCCGAGAAGAAGAGCCGGCTCGATTTCCTCACGACTTACTTCACGATGAATTGACCAACCTCTACACAAACGGATATATATTATCTACTTGCAACCTCAAAAAAAAAAGGAAAACAAAAAAAAACTGAAGACGGCCTCAGACTGCACGGTATTGCACCACTCTCTGGTTGTTTAATCTTCTTCGCAGGATCATGGTGCCAACGAAAAGGGGTGTACACCTCCGATGCGAGACCAATATCGGTCCACTGAGTTCTCAACGTGTGAAAATCCAACCACAGGAGACCTCCGGCCACTCTCTCAGCCTTGATAGAGTGGCGAGTACAATACGCCCCAAAATAGTTGCGGCGTTTTTGTGTCCAGCATTATTATTTAACACATGCCCTCGTGCTATACTCTAGAAAAAAACTATACTGCCGTTTAAAATTTGTACGGGGTGCGATATTTCTACTATATATACGCACTGCTGTTCCACGGCCTATTACGTCTCAATGATTTCAGAAAATCAAGAATTAATCCTAAAAAAAAACTTAATAATTCCAAATAAATAAAAAATATGTGTCGTAAATTTGCCTACTACTTGGTCGTTCACTCTTTGGCCATTCAGATGCAAAATAAATCGGAAAAAAAACAAAGACATCAAATTGAAAAACCTAAACGTCCCCGTTAAGATGTGGGGCCCTAACATTCCAATATTTGGAAAACAAAAACAAGAAAATACGGAAGATTGAAAGTCGCGGAGTACGTCTGTTTGTATTTTTGTTCTTATCTCTGCTCTACACCCCTCGTGTAGCGTGCGAGCCGGAAATCTGCGAAAAAGAGCGCATTTCTCTTGTTGTGTGCTTCCTGTCTTGAGTGTTTGCTTTCTATCGCGTCCTTGCGCGACGCCGACCTCAGAAAATAGTTAATCAATCCTCAAATTTTTCTGAAGAATACCGAATAAAAAATATGAAAAGCAAATTTGCCTACTTACTTGGTCGTTCACTCTTCGGCCAATCAGATAGATAGATGCAAATCAAATAAAAAAAAATAAAAAAATCAAATTGAAAAAAAAAAAAAGTCCCCGTTAAGTGCTTTTGGGTGGCAAAAAAATACCAGTGGTAGGTCACAACGATGAGAGAGTCAGGTACGATATCGGGCGGACTTAGTCGTACATATCATGTATATAAAATATATACCTGGTATATACAATGAATCTCGGCCGCTGTGAGAGGACCTTAAAATTCTGATTTTATCTTCAACTTTGTATTGGACTCCGGACGCCTTCGCTCCCCTGCCTTCGAGCTTGCTTTTTCGACCGCTTTCCTCGAGGGTCGCGCGAGCCGGCCTCCGACAGGTGTCCTCCCGTGCGCGCGTCTCGGAGTCTCGCGCCACCGACGAGCCCGGCGACCCCGAACTTGAGGGGTATTTGTTGGAAAAAGGAGACACGGACGTTCTATTTTCTGTGCTCCTGGAAATTTGTTAGGTGCTGTTGCTCCGCGAAGAGCTTGTCGTGACAGGGTTCATCTTACAGTATTAATAGTAGTTTTTTACCCTCCGAGGTTCGATTTCTCGGTCTTGCTGATGCTACCGCTTTCTACCGACTGCCTTGCTTTGCGGGCCGCCGCCATCGGCCTGTTCGAACCCCTCGGTCCTGCCTTTCTCGGTGGCTCCCTTCCCTCGCCCCTGTTTCTTCGCCGGACGACTACACGCGCCTTCTCGGCGTGTCGCGCAGTTCTTGGTACCAGATCGTTGCATATCCCGGTGATTTTGCTTTGTAGTTTTTTTTTTAGTCAAAGTTTGGTAAAACTCCGCACATCTTCTCTTTTTCCCCTACTACTACTACTACTGCGTATTGTTCTAAACGTAAAAGGTACACCGGTTGCTCGTGTACTCATCAGGATGCGAACGATTAAAGAGTTCATAATTTTTGCGGAGGATTTTTTATTGGTTAAAACTGACAGTCCCGTTTTCGACCACGAACTCGAAGAATTTTTGGCTGCGTTGAGGAGACACGGAGCTCTATCTTCAGGTTGCGCGAAGCCTTCGCTATCGATTTAGTCTTGAACTTTGTCTGGGACTCCGGACGTCTTCGCCTCCCTGCCTTCATGCTTCCTTTTTCGACCTCGATACGTATTGACAGTCTCATGTACTCTTGGGTGCGATATCTGTAAAAAAAGCTTTTTATTTACCTGGTATACTGTATACGTGACAGACTTGATCTTATCTCATTTTTTCTCCGAGGTTCGATCTCTCGGCCTTGCTGATGCTACCTCTTTCTCCCTACTCCCTTGCTTTGCGGGCCACCATCGGCCTGATCGACCACCTCGGTCTTCCCTCACTCGTTGGCTGCCTTCCGTTGCCCCTCTCTCTTCGACGGACGACTGCACGCGCCTTTTCTCGGGGTATCGCACCGTTCTGGGTACCAGATCGTTGTATATTATCCCGGTGATTGCTGTCTTGGTTTTAGAACTCGGCACGTCTTCTGTTTTTGCCGGGATTCAGACTGAGAATACTACCCATGTCGTCAGCAGTAGGAGTACCGGTTCTTTGCGGTTGTTCTGTATTGACGATCGACATCAATCAGGTATCAGGTATCCGGTAGGTGCTCTATACTCTTATCATACTTGCAGTATCTCGATTGCTGCCTGCTGGTCTCAGGGTTGAGTGCGATAATGCGCGTACAGCACGCATCCTGTTCTCGCGGCAATTTATGCGTCTACTGCAAGTTGCGGTCTGCTGCGATGCCGTACATACCGCTGCTGCTGTTGTTGTTGTACTACTGCTCTTGCTGCTGCTGTTGCTGCTATCATTTATGTTGTTATGCTGCAGCGCTGCAGCTGCTATCGCTTTCGTGTGCGGGAGAGGTCATCTCCTCTGCGCAAGCGCCGTTGGAAGTAGGGGTGATGTAGGCGTGGGTTTTGGGTACTTCACTTGGCAACTGGGCAGCAAAAGGGCAGCAAAACTACAGGAGTACACTATCATCGTGAACAAAATTAAAGCAATCTCAGTCCTGTGAGAAACGCCACGGAAGTGAGCTGATTTCTGCCCCCACAGAAGCAACTGCTCCAAATTATCGATTATCTCCTGGCCCATAAGAAATCATAGACGGTTGTGATTTCCGGGCTTCAGAGTACATTGCTGAAAAAGACAAAAATAATGACGTCCCAAACAAATGTGCTATAAAACTTGGTCAATAAAATTCGAGTGAGACAGATAGATACGAAAACTGAGAACTGACACTTGACAGTGCCTTTTCCCTGCATCACTTGGCAGTGCCCTAGCCCCGTTGGTAACAAGATCAAATGGTACATGTATGTCAACTAATCACACGACTTGGCACTGGGGTATATTTTCCTATCCGGAGCATGGGTGCCGGCAGGCACCCACATGCGGAGCCCTTGTATCCATATAGATATATGTTTATTTTTATATTTTCCTGCTTCTCGGCCGCTGTGAGCGAACCCTAACATTCCGATTTTATCTTCATCTTTATCTAGGACTCCGGACGTCTTCGCTTCCCCGCCTTCGTGCTTGCTTTTTCGACCGCTTTCCTCGAGGGTCGCGCGACCCGGCCTCCGACGAGTGTTATCCCGTGCACGCGTCTCGGAGTCTCGCGCCACCGACGAGCGCGGCGACCCCGAACTTGTGGGATATTTGCTAGGAAGAGGAGACGCGGACGTTCTATTTTCTGTGGGCCTGGAAATGTGTTTAGGTGGTGTTGCTCCGCAAAGAGCTTATTATGGTGACAGGCTTCCTCTTACGAGCTTTTGTCCCTCCGAGGTTCGATCTCTCGGTCTTGCTGACCATGCTAACGCTTTCTACCGACTCCCTTGCTGATCTCGCGCCACCGACGAGCGCGGCGACCCCGAACTCGAGGGGCATTTGCTGCGGAGAGGACACACGGAGATTCTATTTTCTGTGGTCCTGGAGACTTTTACCCCTACTTACTATTTATTGTTGTAAAAGAAGGTCCAAGGTTGGCTCGTGTGCTCGAGATCTGAACGATTGAAGGGTTCATAATTTGTTTGGAGGATTTTTTATTGGTTGAAACTGACAGTCCCGTTTTCGACCACGAACTCGAAGATTGTTTTTCGCGGTGAGGAGACATGGAGCTTCTATCTCCAGTTTGAACGAAGCCTTCGCTTCTGATCTAATCGTCAACTTTGTGTGGGACTGCGGACGCCTTCGCTTCCCTGCCTTCATGCTTTTCTTTTCGACCGCGATTGAAGGGTTCTACTGCCTTCGTGCTTGAGTTGTCGACCGCTTTCCCGAATGGGCGCGCTCGCCGGCCTCCAACGGGTGTCCTCCCGTGCGCGCGCCTTGGAGTCTCCCGCCGCCGACGAGCGTGGCGATCCGGAACTCGATGTATATTTACTCCGTAGAGGACATACAGAGCTTCTATTCTACGTGGTCCTTGAAATATACTTTGCCATTGTTCTACAAAGGCTCCAAGGGTCTCTCGTGCACTCAAGATCTTCTGCTGAACAATTGAATAAAGGGTTCATAGTTTGTTCGGAGGATTTTTTGGTACGCGCTGACGGTCTAATTTTCGGGCACGATATCTAGGCACGCGTGAACTGCAGTCAGTCGTGGACTCAGAATCTTCTGAACGATTGAAAGGTTCATTGTTTCTTTGTTCCATATCGGGTACCTGGTATCAGTAATCAGGTGTGCAATACTAGTAACTGTTCATACTCGCAGTCTCTAGATTACTACCTGTTCTCAGGATTGAGTGCGATAATGCGCATACAGTACACGTCCTGTTCTCCCTGTAATTTGGGCGTATATTGCAAGTTGTTGTCTGCTACGATGCCGTACGCATCGCTGCTACGGTTGTGCTGCTGCTGCTGGTCTTGCCGCTGGGTCTGTACAGCAGCAGCTGCAGTAACCGACCGCAGCAGCAGCGATGTCTGCTACTACTCCTGCTGCTGCTGCTGTTGCTGCCATTTTGCATGTTGTGCTCCTCCTGCTATCACTTTCATGTGCGCGAGAGACCGTGTCTTTTCTGCACAAGCGCCGTTGTTGGAAGTAGGTACAGCTCGCCGTAGATAGGTGTGTAATATCGGCGTGGATATCGTTGTGTACTTGTCAACTTAGCAGAAAAAGAGCAGCAATACCGCTTTCGTAAACAACATAATCAAAGTAATCTCAGTTATGAGAGATTTCTGCCCCCGCCAGCAGCAACTGAGCTCCAAATTATCAATGATTTCCTGCCAATAAATATAGACGGTTCTGATGTTTGGGCTTCAGAGTAGGTGGATGAAACAAACAGCAATAATAACGCCCAAAAAATATGCTTTAGAAGTTGGTCTATTATGTGAGTGAGACAGATACAAAAACTGAGAACTGACACACGCATTGCCTTTTCCCTGCACCACTTGGCATTGCCGTGATCCCGTTAGCAACAACATCGAATGAATGGTGTACTTATGTCAACTCTTGCTTGAGGCACCCATGCTGAGTCTGTGTAGATATATATTTAATCCGTCTCGGCCGCTGTGAAGGAACCTTAAAATTCCGTCTTTGTGTTAAACTTTGTCTGGGACTCCGGACGCCTTCGCTTCCCTGCCTTCGTGCTTGTATTTTCGACCGCTTACCTCGAGGGTCGAGCGAGCCGGCCTCCGACGGGTATTCTCCCGTGCGCGCGTCTCGCAGTCTCGGGCCACCGACGATCGCGGACCCCGAATTTGAGCGATATTTGCTGGAAAAAGGAGACACGGACGGTTCTATTTTCTGTGCTCCTGGAAATTTGTTTAGGTGTTGTTGCTCCGCGAAGAGCTTTTCGTGACAGCCTTCATCTTACAGTAGTAGTAGCTTTTTACTCTCCGAGGTTCGATCTCTCGGTCTTGTTGATGCTACCGTTTTGTACCGACCGCCTTGCTTTGCGGGCCGCCGCCATCGGCCTGTTCGAAGCCCTCGGTCCTGCCTTTCTCGGTGGCTGTCTTTCCTTACCCCTGTCCCTTCGCCGGACGACTTCACGCGCCTTCTCGGGGTGTCGCGCCGTTCTTGGTACCAGATCGTTTCATATCCCGGTGAATTTGCTTTGTTGGTGCTTGTTTTTGTAGAATTTTGATAACTCGGCACATCTTCTGTTTTAGCAGGTAGAATGGAATGAAGGTTGTTGGGGAGTATGGATTTGGACGAGTGTTGCTAGTTCGATAAGAAAAAACTACAAATGACATCGATCGGAGGGTATCGTACGGGTAGTCGTACATGCTCGGACTTTCCACTCCTACCGCTGAGTGAGGCGCAGTGGAATACCAGCACTAACAACCACAGCAGCAGCAGCAGCAGTACAGTAGTTCCAAGGTACGTACAAAACTCTGTTTTTTCCGGTCGAATTGAATGAAGGTTGTTGGCAAGTCGGCCGGGTGTTGTGAGTTCGAAGAGAATAACCGACCAATCGCATCGGAGGATATCATACACAGCTGCTAGCAGACGTTTTTTACTTTGAGAAAATAATAATATCCAGTCCAGATGCGAGGTCTTTATTTACTAGTAAATGGGAGATACGGACCCGCTTTTAGATACGATCCTTAGTTCCAGGTACATACAGTAGAAGACATTATGTTCGGCTGGGTACGATTCCCTATTAAATAACGCGTCCAGTTGTTTCGACGAGCACTACTGGAGGTAATCGAGGGTTGGAGACTGCTTGCTCAGACTGCAAGTACTCGCAGTATTTCGGAGTTTCGTGCTGCTGTTCGTATACTGCTACGTGTGCTACACGTAAGATTTACCTTGTACCAAATGGCCGTTTTTTCCGGAATAATTCACATTTTTAGTTTGGCCTCGTGTCTTTTCTCGTGCTTCCTTCTGCGGGGCCCGCAGGCGGGCGGCGTGGACAGTACGGTGCAAGCGTTCGCTCTGGCTGGGCTTTGTGGCCCGTTCTCTAGATGGTCAAAGTCACGTGACCCAGCAAGAAGCTGAGGGGATGGGGGCCCACTTCCGAATCGCCATCCAGGGGCTTAAACACCTACCCGGATCTTCGTATTCTCAGCTGCAAAGATTTACTTTTTCTCGCTTTTTGCTGCAAGTGCAACAACAGCACACAGTGCTGCTCGAGTTCGCAACAGCAACAACAGGCGTACGACTGCTGCTCGAGTCTAGTGCTGCTCCAGTGCCGCTCGGTGCTGCTGCTGCTGTTGTTGCTGCTGCTGAGTGCTCGTGTGCCCGTGACTGCTTGGCCACGCCATGTTTGTCGTGTTTGTCTCGTACTCGTTGCGCTTGAGCAATCGAGTGATTGTGGTTCCGGGTCCTTTTTTTTGCGGTGCAATAGGCTGGAAAACCTACTCATGCTCGTGCGCTCGAGTGCTGCTCGAGCAGTCCGCAGCAGTAAAGAACATCAACATCAGGAGTACGAGTGCTGCTCGAATCGAGTGTTGCTCGAGTGCTGCTGAGTGTTGCTGCTGTTGCTACTGCTGGGTGCTCGTGTGCCCGTGACTGTTTGGCCACAAGACATGACAACACGTTGTATCCACCACATACATACCTGGTAGTTTTTTTTAGTATATCGGTGCGATTCATAGTTTATCGGATCTTGGTATTAATACCACGTATTGCATTGCGTGTAACAATGTCGAGCTCATGCTCGAGCAGTACGCAGCAGCAAAACAACAGCAACAACAGGCGTACGAGTGCTGCTCTAGTCGCGTGTTGCTCCAGTCCCGCTGGGTGCTGCTGCTGGTGCTGAGTGCTCGTGTGCCCATGACGTCTTGGCCACGCCGTGCTCGTGTTTGTCTCGTGCTTGTTGCGCTTGAGCAATCGAGTGATCGTGGTCACGTGTCTTTTTTCTTGCGGTGCATTAGGCTTGAAGCCTACTCATGCTCGTGCGCTCGAGTCGTGCTCGAGCAGTACGTAGCAGTACCAGAACAGCAACAACAGGCGTACGATGGCTGCTCGAATCCAGTGTTTCTCGAGTGCTGCAGAATGTAGCTGCTGCTGCTACTGCTGCTGCTGATGAGTGCTCGTGTGCTCTGCTTGCCCACAAGACGTGAAAACACGCTGGATCCACCACGTCGCCAACTCGTCGGCCGGTGGCCCGTCCCTTACTACCGATGCATACCATACACCGTCCGAGACAACATACACTACTGCTGTATGCCCTAACGACGCTGTGGCCGTTGACTAAAATGGCGGTCGACGGTGAGAAACTATGTGCCGGCGGCGGTGTCGTGGCCGGCGCCAACGCGTCGGCGCTTGGCCCGTCCCTCACTACCGATACATACCATCAATGCCGCGGTACACAATGAACGACGCATGGTAGTTTTTTTTTTAGTGTCTCGGTGCGATTAATCTTTTGTCGGATCTTCGCAACAGGTATAGCGTTGCGTGTAGTACGGCAGCCGAGTGTTTACTGCCCTTCCTACAATGTGCCCGTGCCACGCGGTTTGCCTAATTTTCAGCTAATACTCCTGTTGTTGCTGCCGCTACTGACCCACAATCGCGCTATAGCTCCTATTACTACTGTTGTTCGGCACAGGTTGCTTTTCTTGCTGCTACCCTTATCTTATTTTTGCCCGAGCCACGCTGTTGCTTATCTTGCTGCTCCTGTTGTTGGTATTAATGAGCATGAAAGAACAAGTGTGAAGTATCCAGCTTTTACAGACCCTCAGGACCATACAGAAATCCTGCAGATCATACAGATCCTGCAAATCGTTCAGACCGCATCCCGGTTAATATGTACATATCATTCAGATCACACAGATTCTACTCAGGTAGATCGTACAGATCCTGCAGACTATACAGATCCTGTAGATCATACATATCCTACAGATCATACAGATCCAACCCGGTAAAGATGTACAGATCACACAGATCCAACCCAGGTACACATCTGTGAAATATCCGCCTCATACAGACCCATCCCGGCTAAACATGATGCAAACAAGTGTGGAGTATCCAGATTTTAACACATCGTCCAGACCATACAAAAATCCCGCAGATCATACAGATCCTGCAGATCATGCAGACCCACCGATAAAAATGTGCAGATTATGCAGATCGTACATACCCCATTCCGGTGTATCACACAGATTCCACTCAGGTAGATGATACAGGTCCTGCAGGTTAGACAGATCCTGCAGATCAATGACACCCACCGATAAACATATGCAGATCATGCGGATCGTACAGACCCTATCTTGCTAAATATGTACAGATCGGCAGATCGGACAGATCCCATCCTTGTCAAACTGTACTGATTGTACACCTCACACATATGCTACGCAGGTAGACATCTATGAAAATTGTAATCAGACAGATCTCCTTCCGGCTAAACATTTGCATGCCATTGAGATCAACCAGATCCCACCTGCCATACAAATGGAAATGATACGGAACATACCTGTCTCTTCAGGCAAACTACAAGTAGTTGGAGTATGTAGATAATCGATCATGCAGATCCTCCACATCATGCACACATGGCGTTCAGATCATTCCACCCGGCACGCAAGTGTAGTTCATGCAGATCGTGCAGACCCCACCCAGTAGAGGTGTTCAGATATTGAAAGATCACCTATATAGATGATACAAATACCACCTATATCGATGACACAGATACCACCCAGGCGATAAATACCTGGATGATGCAAACCCCGTTAATTTTGGGTGCTACGCTTTCCTTTAAGCAGTACAGTAGTCCATGTCTCCTACCAGGTATGCGCCCGGACATGCGAGAGCATTACAGACTAGTCTGCTCCTCGTCGCTTTTAGCAATAGACCAGTAGCCCATGACTCAGTTTTCTCCGAAATCATTTTTACTCAAAACAGAGGTGCAAGGGTTTTATCTGCGTCTCCCTTTCAACCCCCCAGATTTCAAGCCACCCACATCCCCAAGGGGAACCTTGTACTACATCCAACCCGAATATTTTGGTATTCACGATATAACAATACTGCACATGTCGTCAGTACTTTGCGGTTGCGATCGACATCAGGTACCTGGTATCAGTTATCTGGTGTTCGATATTGCTCATACCCGCAGTATCTTGATTACAGCCTGTTCTCAGGATTGAGTGCGATAATGCGCATACAGTACGCGTCTTGTTCTCCCTGTAATTTGGGCGTATGCTGCAAGTTGTTGTCTTCTGCGATGACGTACGTACCGCTGCTGCTGTTGGGCTGCTGCTGGTCTTGGGGCTGGGTCTGCACAGCAGCAGCTAGCTGCAGTAACCGACCGCAGCAGCAGCGATGCCTGCTACTACTACACCTGCTGCTGCTGTTGCGGCCATTTTGCATGTTGTGCTGCTGCCGCTATCGCTTTCTTGTGCGGGAGAGACCCTATCTGCTGCACAAGCGTCGTTGGATGTAGGTGCTGGTCGCCGTAGATAGGGGTGTGGTATCGGCGTGCGTTTTGGGTACTTGGAACCTGGGCAGAAAAAGTGCCCCAAATACTACTATAGTAAACAACATCATCAAAGTAATCTCAGTTCTGAGAGTATAAGAGAGACCTCTCAGAACTGAAAATATTTCTGCCCCCACCAGCAGCAAATGGGCTCCAAATTATCGATGATTTCCTGGCCCATAAGTATAGACGGTGCTGATTTTCGGGCTTCAGAGTAGATGGCCGAAAAAGACAGAAATAACAACGCCCCCAAAACATGCTTAAGTTGGTCTATAATTCGAGTGGGACATATACAAGAACTGAGAACTGACACTCGACATTGCCGTTTCCCTGCACCACTTGGCATTGCCGTGATCCCGTTCGCAACAACATCGAATGGTGTACTTATGTCAACTCTTGCTTCAAAATGATCGCACCACTTTTGGCATTGAGGTATTTTTTCCTATCCGAAGCGTGGGTGTGCCGGCAGGCACCCAATGGCCATGCGGAACCCTTATAAAGAACATGATATAAGTACGATATCGTTAGCGGTGTACTCTCAGCACTCTTCTTCAGCATTTCTCCAACGAACTAGTATTAGTTTGCGTTGCTTGTGCTTGCGGAAAATGAGGTTCACCTTACGGGACGTAACTGCCTCATGGTGATCCCCGAGCCCGACTGTGTCTGATACGGCCTGGGGCGTGCTTACGCCGTGCCCTGGCTGCGGGCTGGCCGGGTGAGCTGTGCTCGTTTTTGACAGACACGTCTCAATTACGTCAGCTGTGAGTTGAACCAGTTAAGTGGTCGATACGTGGTCTAGCACCATCTCGCCCATGAAGATATTGGTTGACGGCCTACCTTTGACCGTCAGACCCACCGTTGCCCCGTCAGGCTCCCTTTGCCTCGTCAGACCCATATTTGCCCCGTCAAACCATTTCCTAAAATATCATTGTTTTTAGGATTCGGATGTACGTGATAGCCGTCCATCAAGAAGTAACTGAGCCGTCAACCGACGTATATGCTTGCTAGTGAGGGTAAATATTTTTTGTATTCGATGCCAGCACCCAAAGTAGACCTTTTATCCTTTGGCCGAAACAGGAGAGGCCGCAGATATCGCGGCTTTTGATAGCTCATGGAGGCAAGAGTATGTGAAATATGGGCTGGGTTGACTTGTCTCGTGCCTCACTGTTGAGCGTGCAGTGAGTGTTGAGCGTTGGAGAAAGGGGTTTCAGTTGTCAGATTCGTCCTAATTTACGTGTGAAAGAATCAGCTTTCCACGAAAACGTTCGCTTTCGAGAGCTAGCTTGAAATCGCGGAACGAGCTTCGCGAGCCTCTTTGGCTTCTGTACACGCAGGGCGACCAGACTCTGTGACGAATAGAGGACGGGGTTAGGTGTTTCAACCGAGTCATATATGTTTACACCGCAGGAGAAGCGGTGCGGTGGTGGAAATACGAACGGTGTGCACGATATTGTTTTCTGTGCACACAGCAGGCGCTATCACATGATGTGTGGAGTTTCAGAGGTGATGTGACGGCGTGTGACGGCGTTGTTCTTTATCCTTTTTTAACCGCCAAGAAAAAACAAAGTTATCAACGAGTACATATGCGTGTTACAACGAGGTTCGACGATGACGTCGAGTTTCGTCCACACTTTCAAGCAGGTTTCCTCACGGAATAGGCCAGCCTGCGATTTGTTTCGTTGCTGCCCTGGTGTGATTATGCCTATCCTCGTCGTGACCCGCCTTTCTCCCCCGCCCCGGCTGTCGGGGCGGCCTCGCGGGCGTGCGTGGTGTACTGATTGCTGCTGATAGTGCTGCTGCTGGCCCGCTGCTATGCTCCTTGTGCTGCTGCTGTCACGTAACACCGTTGTTGAGCTATTCTGCTACTGCTGCCCAAGCAGCTTCCCCGATGGGTAGGTCAGCTTGTGATATGTTTCGTTGCTGAACCTCGAGGGTGTGGGTATTTACTGTAATTTGTTTTTGGTTTTCAATCTCACTTATACTTCCTGGTTTCTGGACAAGCCGTGGTCGCAGGTGCTATTCGTTCCCCCCCCCCCCTCACCCTAGTGTGCCTTCATTTGTATCGCGTATAGCGTTCAGCATTCCCAACGCCTGTCGAGCATTCATCTAATTTCGCTATCTCACTCTCTCGCGCTTTCGGCTCGTCAAGTTTACACGCAAAGACGAATGGCTGAGGGCACGAGCACGCACTTGATGAGACTCGAACTCACAACTTGGGTTAAGGAGAGGGCCGGCACTTACCTATAACAAAGTAACTCGATCGGGAATGTCATTATACCTTTCCTTGTCGTGCCCTACCGTACTCCCCTGCCTCGACTGCTGTGCCGAGGGCGAGGTCGGGCGTGCGTGATGTGCTGTTGCTGCCGGTGCTACTGCCACTGTTTCGCTGCTGCCGCTGCTCTGCTGCCTCCACCACTTTGCTGTTGTTGCTGCCGCTGCGGCTGCTGGTGACACGTACAGCTGCTGTGTTGGTTTGCTGGTGCTGCTGCTCACGCAGCTCCCCTCACTGTCGGCGTGATATACATTCCTGGGCGAGACTCGAACCCACGAATAGGAACGAGATTCACCAAATCGAAAGATATCCCATCGAGGACGCCATTATACATTTCTTCGTCGTTCCCTACTGTGCCGCCCTGATTTGACTGCTGTGCCGAGGGCGGGGTCGGGTGTGCGTCATGTCCTACCGCTGCTGGTGCCACTGCCGCTGCTGCCGCTGCTCCCGCTGCTTGGCCACTGCTGCTGTTGCTGCTACTGCTGCTCTGCTGCTACTCTGCTGGTGCTCTACGGCTGTTGCTATGTGCAGCTACTGTGTGGTTCTGTTGTTGCTGCTGCTGCTGATGTTGTTTCCTCACAGAGTGGGTCGGCGTCAGAAAAATTACTCGCCGAGACTCGAACTCACCAGTAGACTTTAGTCGGGAAGAGACTCACCCTCTGCAACGTTTTTCCCTCGGTGACGCCATTATGCCTTCCCTCATCGTACATCACCGTGCTCCCCGGTCTCGACTGTAGTACCGAGGCTGCGCTCGAGCGTTTGTGATACACTACTACGGCTCATGCTACTCCCACTGCATTTGCTGTTTTCGTTGTTGCTGCTTCTTTGCCGCTGTTGCTACGTGCAGCTGCAGTGTTGTTCTACTGTTGCTGCTGCTGCTGCTGACGCAGTCCCCCTCACGAAGTAGGTCAGCCTGAGATACAATAGTATGCCTTTCTTCCTCGTGCGCGACTGGGCTCCCCTGCCCCGACTGTTGTGCCAGGGGTGACTTCAGGTGTGCATGATTTGCTACTGCTGCAGCTGCTCCTGCCGCTGTTCTGGTGTCTGAATGTGCTGCTGCTGTGCTGGTCTGCTGCTGCTGTTGCAGCTTTGTCTGCAATCTGTTTTTGCTGCTGACCCCCGTGAGCATGCGTCTATGAAAGTCAACCCCTCTTGGTGATCCGTCTCTCCATCTATAAACTGGAAGACGGATCTATTTGATTCGCAAGCTCTACGAGTAGCGTGATTGACACTTATAGTGTGTCTCGGCGGAGGGCTCGAGCCAGCGTAGTGTGCGTATGGTACGTACCTGTGCGCCTAGCTGCTGCTTGCTACTGCTGAGTTTGCTGCTCCTGAGCTTGCTGCACCAACGGAATCGCCGAAGCTTCGTACTGTCGCTTCACTTGATCGGCTGCTGCTAGACTAGCTGTATTCTACCTATTCTATCGGTATACGATGTATACTGTACGGATGCCCCGTCTCTCGTCCTCGGTACGTTTTCGTGTATCTTGCTGCTATGCGAACGGTAGTTGGATTGTTGTGCCAGAGGTCGGATGTCAATGCCTGTTTTTCTTGTGTTTGCGGCGTTTTCATTCTCTTGACCGGATTTGGTTTTTGTAGTACACCCCTTGGCAGTACTGTCGCCCTGACCGCCTCGTGTCACCCTTGGGTACAGATTTCATCGCCTTCTGGTATTCAGCTGTAAGTGTCAAATACCAGCAGGTTTCAGTCTCATTTACAGTATCTCAGGCGTGCTTCTGAGAAGTACTAATGCATTTGGTCCCAGTTCCCAGGCTTATGTCGTACTGGGGTCGCATTTCGTTGTTCTCTCGCTTCGAACAGATTGTCCCTAGCACTTATTGCTCAAGTTGCTCAGCTATCTTTGAATATAGTTTATTAGTTGAAATTGCCTACACATTACGGTGTCTATTTATCGATCTCGTTCATCTTGTGGGTCTCGGACTAGACCCAGGGTCGTACGTATATGATTGCTTTGTTGAAACAAACAGCAGCGAATACATACCAGTCACTACTTATTTCGTACACCCGCCTCTTCTACAAACTACCATTGCTCGTATGACGAAAGGACGCCTTACAGGTAGTAGTCAGGGGTTGTTGGCGGTTCACGTAGGTGGTGTGTAAAACTGCAGCCAGACCTCTTGCTTCCGGTGCAGTTCTCCGCGTTGATATAATCGAACAACAATGCTCGCTGGTCGCCGCACAACAGCGATGCACACATGCATAGCCATTTCAGAATAGTTCATACTCCGTGGAGACTGAGGGTATCGCGAGAATTTCATTTATTTGGAGGACTCGCAGGGTGAGATTGCCGACGGCCTCAATTTGAGCACTGGCAGTGATTTCGCGGCGCGCAGTCCAACTTGACTGGAAATACTGACAGTCTTCACCTATGTTGTTGCAACAGCTCGCAGCGCAAAAAGCCGTACTACTGTAACAGTCGAAGTACTACCCCAACTCGGCAGTATGTGTCAGCACTAAGCCATATGTTGTTTCGAAAACGGGCAGTATTCGTATCATCGAAGCTCGAACTCCTGTGAGTACTCGCAGTTTGAGCGGTGTAGAACCCGCGTATATTGCCCGCACTCCCGGCATATTATTATCTGCAGTTGTTGTTGTTGTTGTTCTCACATTAACTCACAATTCAATGCAGTCCGTGGTCGCAGGACAGGCTCCAATAACTCTGGAGTGGAAGAAGTACCTCAAGTAAAAACAGAGGCAAAAAAAAACAAAAAAAAAACAAGCATACGCACTCCATCACTGCGGACACCAGGGAAGCAAAAAGGAGACTATTACTAGCAGACAAAAACCTAAAAAAAGAAGATGAAGCTAAGCAAAACAAAAACAAAAACAAAACTAAAACAGACGCAGATAGCAAAACGCAAAAAAAAGGCAAAACGGACCATACTAACAAAGACACAAAGAGGTACAAACGGGAATGAAAGAAAAATGAAAAAAAAAGAAGGGACAAAAAAGCGATAATCACGGGCGGGGGGGAAAGAAAATACCAAAGGCAGCACTGGAGCATACAGACACGCAAAGTAGCCCAGATGGCCCAATGCCTTTTACTTGGGTCCCAAATAAAGGAGTGCATCATGACGATGATGGCCATAACCAGGTTTCAGTCTGTTGGGCAGACCGCCTCCCCTCCCCCCCCCCGCCATTCCCCCTCGTCCCCCTTTCGCCCCCCCCCTCTTCCCTGTCATTCTGCACACTCGCGTTGGCGTCAACGGCTGTGGTCGTGGTTGCAGCTATTCTATGCCGTTCTGCCGATGCCTCCTTCTCATCTGTATGCCATTTCCGCATGAAGGCCTCCGCCCCTTCCTCGACCCGTCGGAACCATCTGCCGGCTTTCTGTGCTGCCTCGCGCCACCCTTCGGGCTTGATGCCGAACTCCTTGAGGTCCTCCTCAAGGTACCTCATCCAGTCCCACTCCTGTCCTCCGGAGTAACCCTTATCCCCAACCATCTCCCCAAACATCACCCTCTTCGGCAGACGCTCCTCTCCCATTCGTGTCACAAAGCCCGCAAACAAGAGCCTACGTCTGCGTACCGTCGTCTCAACGCTTTCAGATGTTGTCCTGAGAAGCGCGCTAGCATAGGATAGAATGTGGTCTTCGCGCTTTCGTTTTCGCCACCCGATGCATCGGAGGAGCATCTTGTGGTGGAACTCCCGTAGCCTACCGTAATCAGTCTTGCTCGGGCTCCAAGTAACGCAACCGTAGAGCAGTATACTATTGTAGGGGTAGCATGTGTGCTCCGTTCCCCCTCACTGGCTCGGCAAGGCATGCTCCAAGGTACCAGGTATGCCCTATCGACCTCACAGCAAGCCGGGCAGAAACCTATGTCCTGCTGCATGTGACCACGAGTCCAAGGTGTGGCGGTAGGGTTGGGTGGTTCTTGGAGCGTCAAGTGCGGACACCCGTGCTTCGTCCATCCTGTTTAGGCAGCCGCGGTAGCCCAGCAGTGTCATTAAGATAGGTATTCACTAAGATGGGCACCACCGCAAGCCAACCTACGGCACTGCTCAGGTTACATGGATAGAAGGTTCTGCACTCCCAGGATGCCTGGTTCGACGACGGAGGGGGAGGGAAACTGAGCGTCGACAAGAGAGGAAAAGGTAAATGACGCTGGAATACAAGTTGTATTTTCCTATCAGTGCCGAATGCTGCGAAAATTACTATTTTTCTGGGACGGCGGAGAAGCAAAATCTAATGAAGGGGAAAGCCAACGGGGGCACGTGCAAAGGGGCGGACCAATCGGGCCCAAGCTCTGGGGCATCCATGGGGAACGGCAGCAGAACGCTACACGTAGACCCGCGAACGACGAGCACACCATCACGATACAAGTAGCATGGTACGTTTCTAGGTTTTTGACGAGAGAGTGGTATCTATTGATCACGCGACCGTTTTCTGTAGTATGGTTGTGTGGTATATACTCTTCGTGAGGAACGACCACCCGTGTTCCTCAGGAACGCTGCAGCAAGAAATACACGACCGTGTCAGACAGTCTGCGCAGACACGGCGATCGTGAAGAGAGTGTGTTGCAGGTTATGGGTTAGATTGGTCTTGCTATACTACGTGTCCGCGGGTCGCCGTGCAGGTACTACTTCAGGCAACAGTGGTATTCAATCATTTTGTCCTGAATACCGTAGGTTTTGGTGTGGTGTAGGAAGCACTCTAAACAGAAGCCGCTGTAGGCAGGCTCCGCAACTACATTAGCAATGGTAACAAAAACTTTTTTTTGTGTGTGATTGAGGAGATGCCCGCGGCGATGCTAGATCAGCTATCAAATCGATTTATCTCCACCCTCTACGCCTGCGCAACACGTGGTAAAAACGTCGTGCTTCCCTAAAACGACAATTAATTGTTTCAAAGGAAGCTTCGGATCTCCCTCCTTGTTCTAGGGCATCAGCGTATTTTGTGGGCACGGACCACACAATGACAAAGCCGACAAGGCGGAGGGCGTCCATAAGGCTGAAAGCAAAAAAACACAGAAGGTAGCCGACCTAAAGAAATCACCGACCACGAGGTCTGAGAGAAACCGTAGTTCGGCAGCAAGCCAAGGTCGCGGCCCAGAAGTACGAGTTTCGTGGTTTGCGTAAATAAACGTACAGCCTCGGTGACTGGCCGTCTCCGAAAAGGTTTGGTCCATACGAGATTTCGCTGTCTCGCAGCCTCCACAAAGTTCGATGAACCGACAACAATTAGCGTCGCTGCGCTCACCGGGAGAGTGCGACCCCGAGCGTGTGCGCACGGGAATAGGCCCAGCGGAGGTTGGGACGCGCGCCTCGGGAGGAAAAAATGGCGACAACCGAGGGTGGTTACGAATAGCGGATGCCAACGGACCCATGTAAGCGGCCGAGGAGATAAATGAAACGTTCGAGGTTTCCATTTTTGCCACAGGGTTGATAGAACGTCGAACCGTTAGGGGTCAGTTGTTTTTTGGCGGGGAGTCCAACTCAACTAATTGCAGGTTCGACATCAAAATTCGTTGTTGTATGTACGAGGTCTCGTATCTGTAGGGTCATTTAATTCTTTGATTTCGTCGTGGATGCCCCGGTAGCACGGCAATGCCCTCCTCTCGTTTAATCCTCTTGAATTGCACTCCGGTGTTCTCTACCGTAGACATTTTACCATTTTACGGGCGCTAGGGCGTACCACCGTCGTAGGTCGACAAAGGTAACTGCGCGATCGGATCAAGCTCCACAAACAAGTTCACCGGTCAGGTGATCAAACCACTCGCCTGAAATCCGATTTGCAAGCTACAAACAGCAGGCAGTTCATGCCCCATCAGCGATGCGGTTGTCTCTACTCCACTGCGGTACGGCTACATTCTGCCACTGTTCTTTCTGCGCGGCGACAGCAGAAATCTCGAACAGGCCTCGATTACGTGAGTGAAGTGTTACGAGATACTGCATGCGTTGACAGCATTGTACCTGGGGCAACAAGCACCAACCGAGGTATTGCTGAAATTTGGACTGCTACAACCTGTGGGAGACTCCACTAGCTTTTCTGCGTTAGACGTGATGCACGTCTTTACTGTGTAACAGCGACCACAAACAGGCCAAACAAAAAGGTGAAAAGTGCGTTGAGCGGCTATAGGTAGTGCACGCATCTCGGGGTCCACACGGGGCATCCAACATGTCTCGTACTGCTGAGCGTCAGATCGCTGAAATTCGAGCAAATGGTTTGCAGAGATATAACCGCGTCGTTGTGGTAGGTATTCTATAATATCGTCACTGCGGTGTTGTTTCTTTGGCGGGGACAAAACAAACAAAAACGAGTGCATCTATCTGTATAGTGGTGTGCCGTTGTTGTGGGCCGCCCAGAACAACTTCAATACCAACGATTTTTCTGTTGTGGTTGAGACATTGCTTGGCGTACCCCACGGGGACTGGAAGTTTCGAGATAACCAACAAACTCTGACTCGTTGCCTTTACCTCTATCATATACGACGTGTGCGCGTACTAGAAGTCTGCACGACAACAAATATGTCTCCTTCATTATTTATGCGTGCTCTGCAAAAGCAGTAGACTTGAAGAGTCTCCGGATATGTGCGCCCAAGAACGATATAAGCTTCCCTATTAACGACAGAGTGCACCTGTGCCTTGGGAGATCTGCTCACTGATTTACGTTGATACGTATACAGTAGATTGCAACGCCTTACGGCACCTAAGCCGAGGTATGTGACCAAATCCACTGATGATGACAGTTCCCCTGTGAGCTATAAGGGCCCTACTGCTTGTTATGTGGTGATGATGGGAATTGAGAAGTCTCGGGACCCTAGAGGAATCTGCGACACGTCCACAACCAAGGGG
Organism: Nereocystis luetkeana; assembly: GCA_031213475.1. Taxonomy (NCBI): domain Eukaryota; class Phaeophyceae; order Laminariales; family Laminariaceae; genus Nereocystis; species Nereocystis luetkeana. Next base: position 2,797,111 of record JARUPZ010000022.1, read on the forward strand.
ATCTGCGCTACAACTACCCTCCGAGCGCTCGAGACGGACTACGGCTTGCGGGTATTCAACAGAACCGCTCCTGCGCGGCGTTTAGTCAACTCTGAAGACTCTTCGAGCTACAACGTCTAAACCTCGAACGCCCTCAAGGGTTTCGCGAACGTTCACGGCAGGAAAAGAGGTAATTTAATAGGATTGTTCAACAAACAGAAGCCATATCAACAATGATATTCCACAGAACGAATACGCGAAGGAAATAGGGTCCATGCCCATACGACGTAACTCTTCGTGTTCCTGCGAGGCAATACGCACCATTTAGACTACCTCCACGCCTGCTGCAGCACAAGCGAGCGACAGCATCAAGAGAGGCAAGCTCACACGCAAGAGCTCTTCTTCAACTGTTTCATCGCTATGGAATCGCCGCGACGCTAACGCCCGAGCAAACGGGGTATTCGAGCACGACGGACCTACACGTGGGACCAGTACCGGAGGTACTGTAGCAACACGCCCGAAACGGCGACTGTCACTCTATACGACGGGCCAACGTGCTCAAGCCCCGGACGGAACCCCTGACGAGTAAAAATCTGTGCCTTGGACGAAGTCATGACTGTAGTTTCTCCAGGAGTTACACGTCGTGTGTCGTTCGGAGTCGCACCTGCTACTTTGACTGGGGTGTCACACACTGTACTGGATCAAATGACCACCAGTGCGGGATCAGGAGCATGCACCGAGGTATTATTCAAGGTGGCATAAGATGATTTCACCCCTGCCCCGCTGCTGCCCGAGACAGCACTGCAGGTTAAACCCTCGGGCAAGTGGGCGGATTTCGCGCACTCGAAGGGGGGAACCCCATGTCAGGTCTCGGAAGTGGCCGTTAACAGGGTCATCAAAAGCCCCGACAACATACCCACGTCGTATCGACCACACGAAAACACGTTATGCCGGCCACCGGAAGCAGCCGCGCCCGGAATCGCTGGAGATTTAGTCTCTGGGGTCCTCTGAGCATCAGCTGGGTACATTGGACAGTCGTCGGGCATGGTAGGATCAGCGGCTGGGCGGACTTAAGCGACTGGGATCAGTAGATCGTTATCGCACAACTGACCACCTAAATGTAGGATCTCTGAATCAATGTGACGTTGAACCCACGGAACATCGGCTACATCGAAAACATCACAGGGAATCACTGGGCTCGCTGGGTCATCGCCATCTAGCACAACACATGGTTGCCTATTCAATATCAACTAGGGTCGATCAATCGGCAACGCCCGCATCACCGATGTCGAACAAGCTACGCCCGAGATACGGTTTCGAGCCAAAGCCCAGGAAAAATACAAGCGTCAGGGGGAGGAGATATCTCCGCTCATGATACCGAAAGCATAACGACGGTCAGACCCCGTGGGCTGAACCTACGGGTTGGACAAACGAGGCCGAAGAGTACCTGACAACATCAACGACTTTGGTGTATACTTGGACGCTAACGCGAGGCGCATGATTGTTTCTGAACGGGCGGACTCTCATCATTGGGTAACAGACATAAATAACGACTATAGATTCCACAGCGAGGGGGGAGGTGGCGACTGCCATTCGCTTTTGAGGGGGAGGGTTGTGCCTCTCCAACGTCAGGATGGTGGTGAGCTTCAAGCACAGCCGATGACCTGCTGCGTCGGCGCCAAACCCGCCAAGCCAGTCAAACCATGACGTCCTTATCTGGTTCAAGGAGCTGGCAGAGAAACCGTAATGGATTGTAGACGTTTTAGGTATAGGGAAAACGCCGAAAGGAGTATGGGTGCACGCAGGGTCAGTAATTCCGATCTTTTATTAGAACGGTGCCTGTTGACTACGTCATGTCAAGCTTTTCAGGACATCGAGCACCAAGATCCGGCCCTTCGACACCTAAAGACGCGAGGAGAACATACACAAGGTATGATATCTCCCCGAAGAATTCCTGGACTACCCGTTAGGTATTTCATGTGCCGTGTACGCGGCAGGGGCACTGGTAGCCTGCTCCGTCTACCGTACTTTGTTTGATGAACTGAACCACTTATCTTGTAGACTGTTAATGACATCTCGTATTCCTGATGGGCTGACTGGTTGGTGTATAGTGCACATCTGAGGAGTCTGGAACTTTCGTGGGCTGGTGTCCTAACGTTTGACATGAACACGCACGTGACAACCGGTACAGTACTTATCAACAAACATAAGGGTATGATTTGTTTTTGACCAAGTGTTCTTCCCTTGGACGCCTACTAGAGAAAGAGCTGAACTCTGCTTGCATCATAGCTCCCGCTACACATAGCGTTGTTATTACGCACCTTTTGGAACTAAAGCATACAACCTGGAGGCGTAACTAGTATATTGCGTCAGTCTTAGCATTCAAGATCCAATTCCCTTCGACGTCTTTCCGTTTCGAGGGGTCCTGTCCGAGGTTAGTACTCTCCTAGCAGCCGCATGTGGAGGCTTGTCAACCCAGTCAACCTGGAACACCGGCGGCGAGTTCCTAGTGAACAATAACCGCATAGCTTTGCGTATGGCATGAGAGTAGCTACACGTACCCGCGTGATCATGTTACGTCTATAGCAGCAATACTTTGTTGAAATATTGTTTAGGTAGCTCTACGTACGTACGCACGCCCAGTGCCCACCTCGATTTACTAGTGGCCAACTACCTGTGCTTTGCAATCTTGACGTTGTGCAGACAAAGGCAATAAAAGTCCCCACTCTGAGGTACAAGGTACAGGCATACGTATATGGTGGACTGGACCGTCATATTTAGAAAAGGACTACACTGCACCAGTTGGAACGTCGGGGTCCACTGTTGTTGTTTGTACCATATTTATGTAGCCACTGACTTCTAGCTAGTGGGTCCTCCAGTTGGTCTTCATCGCGCATGATCGAGTGAGCGACGCGATCGGTCTTTCTCGTTAACTTCTATTCAGGTCGACGTACTACCCTCCCTTCTACCATCTCCCATTTACTGGGCGCCCAATCTGTACACCGGCGTTGGAAAATGCCATCATCTTGGATATACAAGGGAAATATCAAACGAAATATTGAAGCTGCTTGAATGAGTTCATCGGGCATCGAATTCAAGCGTTGGCCAGGAATCGGTATTTCTTTCGAAAGATGGCATTCAGTTCACCCCTCGTCAGCTGCACAACTTGTCCATTCTCCAGTGGAAGACGTCTACCGCCAACGGATTCAACTCCAAAAAACGAAATCGAGGAAGACGTACGTACATTTGCCAATTTTCTTGAATCCCGGACCGCCCCTCAGCCTGCAGAGGTGTACTGCCAATATAGATGACGACCCAGTATCGAGCTTCACAAACCACACATGTAGTATATTTACAGTCTGTGAAGTTGGCGCAACGAGAAGGAATACGTCGCTGTTCGAGTATACGAAACCTAGACGGCAACCTCACACGTCCTGTGAGGATCTCCATAAGACCTTGCGCATTCGAGGTGCCTAAATTGCCGTACATTCCGACCGTTACCCCAGCGTAGTGTTTTTATTTCAGCGCAGGGTCCCGTAACGCACGCGGATACATGATATGGGACAGGCCCGATTAGTGTTTTGCGTAGCCCCTTGTACCTAGCGCTGTTTCAGAACCTGAAGCGTACATCAGGGGTGCCTGCAATACATCTGAGGATGTACAAAAACCTCCGCGTCACGTTCTGCCTGAAACCGCTTGAGGGCACAGTGTTCCGCCGTCTGCCATGTTGAACGTTTCTTTCTCGCTGGAGGATCATTGTTTCGCGACGATCTCGCGCGCGTTTTTGCGCTTCATGCAATCGTCTTTCGTCAGAGGATGTTAATCTGGAACATCGCTCCCCATACCTCACCTATATGGGAAACACCATGGGTTATTTCACAACGAGACACCCTTTCCTTGATTGAATAATTCGCCGGAAAAGAGTAGTTTCGGCCGTAGACGAAATAACGGCCTCCCCAAACGAAGTGACGGACAAAACAGGGTTTATTGGTAGGGAGAACATGGCATGTCTTTATCGGGAACTGGGATAGAGCAAGTTTGGTTTGGAAGGGAAGGCCTCGAACGCAGTCATTGCAAGCAAGGCATCGAGCGTAGGTCAGCACCCGCACGCCGAGCACGAGCAAGCACGAGGTCCCGTGTCGAGCAGGGGCAGGCGTGAGGTAGTCGCTGGTTTGTCTATTCAAGCCAGGAACTTGTGCCTTCGTTTCTGCCGCCCCACCCCCCCTATTGATTTTCGACCATCATTGACCTCCCCGTTGTGGAGACAGCGGGGAGAAGCAGGTCTGGTGTGGAGACATCGGGCACAACCGCCCACATTTGGTTTTGTCGATTACCCGACAACAAACACACCGATGTTTGACCATCTATGAGTTCCCCGCTGTTGAGACAGCGAGCGGGGGGGGCGGTCCGCTGTGAAGAGAGCGGGCACAACTGCCCATATTTGGTTCGGGCGAATACCCGACGACAACATATCGATGTGCAACCAACGGTGAGTTCCCCAGCTGTGGAGACAGCGGAGGGGGGGCAGGTCCGCTGTGGAGAGAGCGGGCACAACTGCCCGAGGGTGGAGTTGTCCCCGGCGTGCTTGACCTGGGTCGGAATGCATGATGAATAAATATATATATGACCGACCGCCAAGGAGTTGCCCGCTGTGGAGACAATGGTGGGCGGGCTCTTTGTGGAGACGGCGGGCACAACCACTCGAGCGGGTGCCACCCCTCTCCGTGCGGCATTCACCCCCCCCCCCGACAAACACGAGGGATACATAAATACGGAGTTTCCCCACTGACGACAGCCGTGTGTCCTGCGAACGTTGGCGGCCGATTTTCGCCCCAAGAATTGTCAACCTCTTACATGGTACAACGAACCATGATTCGGGCTTCCACTATATACGGTAACCCATTTTATATTTATCTACTTTATCCTTCGATTATGGCGTATTTTCTTGTGAAACACGAGGAAAGTACAGATGAACGGTTCCGGCAAGGAAATCAGATCGGTGTGCCGTTTAAGTGGCTACCGCTAAGGCTGTTCACGTTGGCATCGTGTTGTTCGTGATATTCCGACAGACCTTGGCCGCTGCTAATTCGTTGGGGGGGCGTGATGCACCTAATAATATGCTTACTCTTCCGATGGGGGAAGCTATTCATATACTGGTGCCGGTAATTTAGCATGGTGCTAATAAGTTGGTTCCCCCTTTCAGGACGGCCCACGTGGATACATACTGGTATACCTGGCGAACATTTGTGTCGATGACAGACGGCACCGCTGTGCAGACAAATATCGGGTCGTCGCATCCCACAGCACGCACACTGGGCAAAGCTCGAGCCGCTATGGGGTGCCGAGGTTGGAGTACCAACCCCTGCGACTCCACACCGTTGACACGTAACCCTTTTAGAACCGCACTCCCATATGTGGGGACAAAACACTCTAGTTATAAGTAGTTTGTCCCCAAAACGGGACTGGGGTCCTAAACGGGTTAATCGGTGACCCACAACCGCCCCCCCCACTTGCCCCCGTCGCCGCCTGCACCTTCCGAGCGCGTGTCTCGGTCGTCGTTGGCAGCACTTATACACGAGGTACAAGCTGGCCGGCCACTTTTTCGCGTGGAGGGAACACGCGGCTGCCACTTCGGACGCAAGGGTTTTCTGCAGCAGCTATTCCCGCGCTCGAATAGGGTTTGCTTTGCACGGGCCCACGTGACGGTTGGAATGCCACGATGCGTTCGACCACCGGCATTATTCGGAGTAGCGCCTGGTGGAGGCGACGGCGGATCTCTGTACCGACATCTTGGCCTACAGTACGTCAGGGGGCTCAGTTGCCAGCTCGAATAGATGTACGTACGAGTCTGGTCGCCGGTCTTGGAATACGTTTCTCAGGTTAATGGGTTGTTAGGAGTTCTCGGTGTCGAGTGATTCGAAGCGTTATAAGGCCTGGCCCTTGATCGATTTTGTATCGTGGTGTTGTGCGTCGGAGGGTAACGTGGCGAATACGATTTCCGGGAAATTCGCGGAGTTGCAGCATTTCCATCGATTGAGGGTAGGAGTGGAGTTACCGGCCACGCCGCGTCCGCTTACCGGTGTCTTTCGTTATGTTTCTCGCGGTGGAAACCCTCATCCCACGTGGGGCCCGGATGGAAACGTGGCGTGGCTGTGTCTGTGTCTGAGTTACCTCCTGATGATGAGATCGGACGAAGTGTTCGCCGCTGATTCGGGGGCGGTGCACCCTGTACCCTATGCACTGCCTGACGCGGGGTGACGCGTTTTTCCGCTAAGCGCACACACTTACGAAATATGCTAGGGCAACAGCCGGAGAAGGTAGAGGTGCATTTAAAGGGGCATAGGGGGTATCAGGAACAGGTTGGCAGTGTGCGCGTGCGGACTCGAAGTGAGTTTCGTGGGCTAAGGTCGCCCTTTAGGGCAGACGGCGGAACCGTTGCCCTTATGTTGGAGTTGGTGTCAGGTGTTCCTGGTTTTCCCCACCATGCCCCCCTCTCCTCGTATCGGTGTGGCAAGGCCGTAAGAGTGGTAAGGTAGGGCCGTGCCCTTCGAGCTATGAAAAAGGTGGTGGCGAAGTCAGGTCGGAATCCCGATGAGTTCGCTCTGCACTCGTTGCTTACAAGAGACGCGACCACACTCACGGCGGGAGAAGCCATAGCGGAACGAGTTTTCCAGAGAGAGGGGAGATGGAGGTCCGACGCGTACAAGGCGTACGCGCGTAATGACATAGATGATACGACGAGGGGGTCACGTAAGGTGGCGAGGGCGAATGTGGCAAGAGAGAGACAGCCGGGGGAGGAAACAGTGTGGGGTATGAAATATTTAAGAGTATGATAAACAGTAGGCTCACGTTACCTCGGTGTTGGAGGAGTCGAATGGTACCGTACCATTCGGAGGCTTGGTCATCCGAAACAACTGTAGGCCGTACTAGGTAGGAACCCGGCCGGTATCATAGTAGGGAGATAGACGTAAAATAAAGAGGTCGAGATACTCAGGGTATTGCAGGAAGCTGCGATAGAGGTATCTGGCCGAGGGGAGGAACCTCTCTCTCCCACGACTCAGGAAACGATAATAATAATGCAATTTGAAAGATATACAATAAAGGGTAGTTTTGCCCGTAGACGAAATAACGGCCTCAGCAAACGAAGTAACGGATAAAACAGGGTTTGTTTGTAGAAAAAATATGGCATATCTGCACGGGGAACTGGGAAAGAGCAGGTTTGGTTTGGAAGGGAAGGCCTCGAACGCGGTCCGTGCAAGCAAGGCATCGAGCGTAGGTCAGCACCCCCACGCCGGGCACGAGCAAGCACGAAGTCCTGTGACGAGCACGGGCAGACGTGAGGTAGTCGCTGGTTTGTCGATTCAAGCCAAGGAGTTATGTTTGCTTTTCTTCCGCCCCACCCCCCCTATTGTTTCCTTCGAAGGGGGGGGGGGGGGCACGAGTAGCTGGTGTTACGGAGGGAAATATTTTTCTCTTCCGTTATGGTTTTACTTTAGTTAGATTGGAGGAGTCGAATTGTACCGTACCATTCGGAGGCTTGGTCATCCGAGACAACTCTAGGCCGTACTAGTGGGGAACCCGGCCAGTATCAAAGTAGGGAGAGAGACGTAAAAAAGAGCGGTCGAGATACTCAGGGCATTGCAGGAACCTGCGATAGAGGTATCTGGCCGAGGGGAAGAACCTCTCTCTCCCACGACTGCGGAAACGCTAAAGATAATGCAATTCGAAAGATATACAATAAAGGGCCTTGCTCCATCTTGTACTTTCGCTCGTTGAGGCATCCACGGTTGTGCCAGGTTCTTCGCAAGTTGGATGCATTGCATGACCGTTGCAGGACCCCCTACGGGACGGTTGGATCACCTGTGAAATATCTACGAATATTATGCTAGAGTGACAAGTGCTGAGAGTGTGTTGCGACCCATTACTAGTAATTTGTGCCCCACGCCTGAGTTACTCACATGTTCGTTGGAGTAGAGCCCGAGGATAGAGGTAAGATAACGAAATGAAGCAATGATCGAAACTGACTCGAACGGCAGCTTCTCATGACGAGGAAACTTATTGTGTTGCTGTTTTAATCGTCATCATGGTGATATGTGGAAGGGTACTGTTGAGACTGATTCGATAGGGGCTATATTCAAAGCATCAAGCCCTCTCTGTTATCCTTCTAGTAACGCGCTAGAGGGGTAAATACACTTTTGCGAACAACTTTCCTCGTTAACTTTGTCTACTCTTCTCCGATGGGCTATCCTATTCTTGTACTACAACGGAAACCTCACAGCCCCGGGAATACTCTTTGGATTTTACCGGGCTCGGGTACTACGGGCTAACTATTGACGATAACATAAACCAATAATAATCCACGGCACGAAGTGCACTGCCATCATTGAAAATTCAAGATTAACGTGATACCGTGTCCATGTCCACGAGAGCTTGGTCCGAAGTGGTCGATCCGCACACGTCTCCTCGATAAAATCTAGCTTATAGGTGGGTACAACAAACTGCCGACCGTGCTTTCCTGAGGCGTGCCATGTTTCTTGGCGTCCCAGTATCGGTGAGGTATATGGCTCGTCCCTTTCAAGATCCTTCATCCCTATATTCAAATTCGCCCCGGGGGCAACTGTTATCATCGATAGCACCGATTGACCACGAGCAGCACCAGGCACGGACCGCCACAGTATGCCAGTTTGGACAGGAGCCCAAATTGGACTGGTATCAACGGGGGTAGGTGTTTGTAGTCGGAATCCCCTCCGATGCCTCGGGCGTCCATGTCGCCAGGGTGTAATACACAGGAGGGGTGTAATGGCCTGGGACAGAGGGGGGGGGGCATTCAGCTCGTGCGAGGCCTACAGCCGAGAAGCCAGGACGTGCCTCGCTGCCCCGGCCGCTTGTATGCCCGCCTACTCACGCGGCCCCTCAGCCGAACATCAGTGGGGCTACGGACGCTGGTGTTCGCGAGGGTAATAGTTTCAAAGAGTCGGAGTGTGTCGCAACCTCGAGTGTATTTATCCGCAGTACGAACGCCCAACCACCTGCCCTTATAAGTTGAGAGTCCGTGGTGATTCTTGGTACGTGTAAGACGACACACTTCAAGGACGTTGATTGAATCCACTCTTGCCCTTCAACGGCCACCCGCGGATCAACTCTCGACCTGTAAATTACTATTGCATATTAAACCTGACAGAGCTATGATCGACCCGGCCAATACCGCCCATCATCAACGGGACTACTTGAGTAACCCATTTATCCGTTGGGTCTAAAGATTTTCTGCCGAAATGATTTATCTAATGGCTATAAAGTTGCGAGTGTCGGACCTGTAGCCCCCAAAACCGACGCACCTGCCCCTCTGGTACGGAAACGAAATATATATTATGCCTAAAAAGAGGTCGTGATATGACGCTGGTTTTATTTTTCCCCGTCGGTTTCCGATCACACGTACAATCTCGGCCACCTCCCGAAATTAGAGATTCGCCACAATTATTCCCTCGAGATAGCGCACACTCCGCGAAAAAAACTTGAAGATCCAGTTTCTCTTATATAATATGCCCCATTATGCATGTACAATTTTGTGTCTGTACAGTTTTGTACTCTATACGGGAGTACAGTAAAAATATTCAGAGTACAATGTATGGCAGTACAGCTGTACCGTGAGGTACTATACAACATGGTATAGTACAGTACTGCACAGTGCAGTTCACAAAGCTTATTTAATTCTGTGTGTTTTGGGCACGGTGATCCTGGACACAGTCAACCCATTGCATAGTAAGTGCTAACCTAGGGAGCTGTTGCTGTTATTACGTACAAGGTATGCGCTATAGTCTTGAACACAAGACACCCCGTACCTGCTGCTTCCAGCAAGGTGGAAAACACTTCACTTTCAGTTTCTTAGAAAACGAATTCGTTGGGTTACTCGAGACACTACTGTAACATATCGACATGGTGACAGCATCAAGAAGGGGAACGCATCGGCCAAAGCTCTTCTTTAAATCAGATTCGTACGTTCGTGAGATAAGCGCTGGATATAGCTTTTCCTTACACATCGTATTCGAGTATGTTTTAAGCTCCAAAAAGTTCTTATGCCATACCCTTTGATAGCTGGGAAACACAAATGCGCATGGTTCCTCCTCACGGCAGTTTGGAAAACATATTATCTAGTAATTGTTTTTAATAAGTTTGTTGATGGTGTTTGCTTAGTGGCCACGCCGGGGGGCTTGTATGTGGTTTTGTTGTTGGTTCGGGCAAGTAACTATTTCGGTTTAGTTTCGTTTGGTGGTATTAATAGCTATACCATTTCGAATACCTATACTCTAGCGGTAGCAAGCATGGCTTTCGGGAAACGGCGTACCTCCCGAAATCAACCTCGATAATTGTCGCAGTCTATGGTGGGTCAAGTTTGCACCCGCGGCAAAATCTATGGCACATAGCGGCCAGATCACTTCGGCACATTCTTCAATCCTTACAACGCCTGATAATCATGCTCACTCCGCGATTTATTGGTCAACTTTAAAAACGCACGCGTTCTCACAACACCGATGTTAATGGACATGTAACTTCATAGACAAGGCGAATCACTCATGATGCTTCCGATGCAGAGGCTTCCGCCCAGCACGAGCACGTCAATGTTCTTAATCTACACGATAGGGTCTGCCTTATGAGTAAACTCATACCTGGTACATCTTTACTATACTTACGGGATACAAGCACAACAAGGCGAATTATATACCAGTACCAGGTATTATTTTGTAGTGATCTATGGCAGTCATAAACTTATGAAAGCGGACTTGAAAAATATTCTAAGATGGACTGCAGCGGCGAAATAGGCCTGTTTACTTTGGGAGGTTAACCGTTTAGGGCAAAGCGTGTTTAATAGGGCACCAACCTACTGCTATAGATGCACACTATAAAGTTGCTTCATTTTTTGTTTTCACAATTCCATCGCATAATAACCATGTACGAGTAGATTTCGGCCGGCAAGCCCCTTAAAGTCAAAGTTGCCTAAAACAATCCTTGGCAAAATGCAATGTTGAGCCGTAAGAACATAACACCACACAGACCAACAGACCAGTTATGGGTGCTGTGATACAGCAATAAATATGAACTCTGACTCTTCCGTCGAAACCAGGACGCAAACGGTCGAACCCGGAATGTTTCGCCTGCTGGAACCAGCTCTTCTTACAAAATTATTGTTGTCGCAACATAGTACTGAAGCGGCGAATTGTTCTGTTTGGAAGGCCTACCCCCCAGTTTTCCGGTCAACCGCCCTACGTAGTGCGTCTGGTATTTAGCACAACTCAAAGCATCTGAATGAAGGGGTTGCATGAAACACGGCAGATAAATGTGTCACAATGTTCTTGCCGTGTGTATAATTCGCTCAACTTCGGCTACCTCCCACAACTCGAGATATCGTGGCATGTCACAAGTAGTGGATACCGCTCTGCCGAGACACAAGGTCGGTTACACATACACGGACGAACATATTCCGTGTGCCCGTCTATTACGGAGGACCATAGTTAACAGGACCTATGGTACGCATAAAAATCTATATATTTAACCATTTTTACTAACAATATTTGGTCCTATTAACTATGGTCCCCCGTAATAGATGTATAAGGTACACCTGAACAATGCAAGATGACACATGACACTGCAGAATGCCCCGTACTGCCAGCCATGTTGTAGTTTTTTGTAGTGAGTATTTATTATGCAGGCCTTAGTAAAATCTGGAGGAGGTCAACTCATTTCGTTAGTGTCGAACAAATATTGTTCTTGTTTAGCAAAATCGTGCAATTTCGGGTGTTTGTGTCGCTGCGTATGCCTGGCCTCCTTCATGCGCAAAACACGCTAACGCGGCTAATTATTTGCTGCGTATCCCTGACCTCCTTCATGCCACTCAGACGCACTACGTAGTAACTCTAGTACTCAAGACAAACTACTTCCTCTCGATAGCAATGTTGCATGAAACACGACGGTTCAGTTGATCCCAATCGGCTCTCTTGATACGACCCGTGCAATGTGGGCTATCTCCAATTGTCCGAGATGCCAGCGATGCCGTTGTACGCCACAAGTGTTTTCGCAGCTTACCGTTCGGCCCAGAGAAACGTTAGGGCCCACTTACTTGTACGAACGCATACCAGGTGTCATCAATCTACGGGTACATCACTGTACCGAATAGGGTGAAACGGCACAATGTGTTGGAGTGCGTACCGCACTAGCAGGTAAACCGTAAAATCTTTGTATTTTTTCTACAGGATGTTGCGGGCGTTGATAAAATTATGAGGTGTTCAACCGCGGTGCGTTAGTGTTCGTCGCCCATGGGGCCGTTGCTGTCATCCATACGAGATCATTACGATAGACGAGATAAAAACAAAAGAAACGAATCAACCATTGTGGTTGATTAGCAGCTATCTGCGCGAAACCCAACCTTCCGAGAAATATCGATTGGTAAAGCAAGTAGAACATATCTGACTTTTTGTAAGAATGCCAAACCGGTTTGTTTTTTTGCGGTAAAGGCAAGCTGCCCCTCCTCCCCCTCATACTACCACAACCCCACCTCGCAGTCCTTCTTTCTGCCTCACCATTGTCAGCATTCTTACAGGGGCAATCTTCGAACAAGAACTTTGACGGAGATTTTGGCACGCACTGTGGTCTACTGCAATCAAGATCGTAGGCGGACACCTCATGATGAAGGTGGGACATAGTTGGCCAACTATACCCGAAGTGTAATCAAATATGCTGAATGTGGCAAGTGTAGGTCACCGTCTAGTTTGTGTCCTTAGCGGAGACATAAGCGAGTAGCCAATGTGAACAAATGTACGATTGGCGTAGTCCTTTCGGAGTTACGTTTGGTGGCGACAATATGGACACGTTGATCAAGGAATTCCTGTTCTACCCCTTGTCCTGGTCGATCTTTCTGTCGGGCTGTGAGATATCTTACATGAAAATAGGACCGTCAAGGCGAGGAGTAGGTACTTCTGTTGTTGTTGTGTGTTTGTATGTTTTCTCATCGGTTTAACTAGTTTCACCCTTTTGTAACGCCTCATTCTGTTTCAGGGTCCCGTAAAGGTACGTGCAAGAGTCTACAAGCTAGGAGGCAACCCAAACAATGATTATTGGGCCCGTTGCGCGCGTGATCTCCGAGCTCGGGGCCCCCGTCCAACCTTCGTAGAATGGGACACCAGTACATCTACATGTTCATCCCTGAGAGTTTCTGACGCATTCCATGCATGCGGGGTGTATACACTCGTGCTTCTCACGAACGATTTAGGCTCGCAGTGTTATCCTACTGGAGACCGCTACTTAGAGCTCCGTGGAGGGAGGTGGTTATGTTACGTTAACTGTTCTTAAGGCAGTTACGTATGTCTTTGACCGGCTAGAGTTTCGTAGATAGTACGCGACCACGACTATACAACAAATACACGATAAACAAAAAACAAGGTATACAGTCGCCCGTACCTATTACGGGGGGCCATAGTTAACAGGACCAAATATTGTTAGTAAAAACTGTTAAACATAAAATGTTTTTATGTAAACCATAGGTCCTGGTAACTATGGTCCCCCGTACCTAGCTCCCCAGGTCATGTATTTTCCCGGAACGAGCTCCCCACAGCGATGTAACAGTTGAGCTACGAGTATTGTCTGGCCTACGATTTTTTTGGACATGTATGTTTCCTACAATGTCACATTGGCTTTCGCTCAGGAGTGTCTTAAACCAAGAAAAAGCTGTCGAATCCCGCTCGCGTTGGGACGTTTGGAACCATACCGAACTGACATCATATTTTTTGCATGCAAATCTTTCGTACTGCCGCTGGGTGAAGACGGTCACTTGTATAGATGATTGCAAACGGATTGGTCGTGAACATAGAAAAGGGGGTACGACATCTTCCTGAAAACTCTATCATCCAGACTATAGTCGTACGCTACAGTATGCACCTACCGCGTGTTGGTGGGAACTGAAGCCAGCATCATATATCATACGTGGTGCAGTATGTACCTGGTATGTACTCTACCACGTAGTTACACAGCCACGCCGAAGTGTATGACCGAGTGTTGACATATTCGACCCGACGGCAACATACGAGAACTGCGTGTCAGTTGGAAATGAACCCGGTCACTGCAAATGACACGGAATGACCATGTACATGAATCGGAAATCGCTGAAACTCGCACAACATTTGTTCGGGGTAAATGAATTAGCGAGCGCGGCATCGTTCGTGGCAGTTTCTGGCTGATTTCGGGTAGGAAAAACATACTGCCTGGGTTTGACCCTGTTTATACAATGGCCTCTTGAAATTCGATGATACTGAACTGCTTACCTCCCGATCGGACCGTGACCATATAGAGCGGACGTTTCGTACTTCATCGGGTTCGCTGGCAATATATGATAATTACCACGCGCCTCGGTGCAATACTCGCCAGTGGAAGGTCAACATGTAAGAAGTCGACTGTGCTCTTGGATTTAACATGCTTTGACTATTATTCTGTGGTCTGCGCGACACAACCGACCACCACCTCTACAATACGTATGCAGGTAGTAATAATATCTTGACGTTCTCGGCGACCACTACCCCACTAGACATCGCACGTGACGCAGTGTGATTCATAGAGGTACGTGATGTGCTGGACCGACTGAGGCTGGGAGCACATAATAAATAGATATTCCTTACGGCTAAGGCTAGTGTGGGCACTGCTTCACTCAGGGGCGTACATCTATTGGAGAAGAACGTGCTATTGGTGTCTGGCACCGCCTGCCAAACCAACAAGAAAACAAATTGTTCATGCCTTCGGTAATGTCGCACGCTGTCTAGCGCTTTTCGGTTGTTTCCATCCGAGAGTTAACATCGAATACCGACTTCCATTGCTCGCCGGACGACGTGCTTGACCCGCCCTGTACCTTGTACCTTGATTCATATTGAATGCGCTCCATGGTTCACGCGCATTGTGCATGCGGTTTCCTCTCTGTCGCGCCTTCTTCAAACCATCAGACGTTCGTGGGCTTGACAGCACTGCTGGCTGCATTCCCTCCCTGCCTTGGTACTGGGGGCGGCAAGGAAGACCTCGGGACACAGCCTCCGCTTAGCGGGAGTGTGTGCAATGCCCGGGACTCCCTGGATTTCTTAGACGTGAGTGCCCGGCTTGTGAGCGTCATAGATTCCTTCACAAGTGGATCTACACTCCAGAATTGATCCAGAGTTTGCGAGTGCCGTGGGGTTACAGCCGGGGAGAAACACACGACCCTCGTGCCTTCAATGTGCTTGGTGTTGGCGCAAAACCGAACTCGCTTAAAGCTCGAAGAAACGCACAAAAAAGAGTTAGACACAGACGTACCTTCCGACGTAACGCAATGACAAATTTCGTCTTCGCGAATATTTTAGAGCACAGCAATATAGGAAAGCGTGTCTTGGGTGGCAGCAGGCAACTACCATTTCCGAGGGTGGGTTTCTTCTTTTTTCCGTCTGCCGGTTCATCGTAACGCGCCGGACACTCGTTCATCGCGCGTACACCAGGGGCGTCGACAAAGTGGCTTACGCAAACTCTTGTTTCCCTCTAGTAGTATATTAAACTTTTCCCCGCTATCCTTCGCGGCATGAACTACTACCTCGGATTGCTCGTATAGTGCTTTCACCACGACAGCAAAACCGGACTGTTGGAAAGAACACAGACGAACGGTGAAGGCACCTTTGATGCTTCGATGCTGCACCGCCACCACGTTTCGTCCACAGCCGGTACCGCGCGCGGAGGCTACCCGTCAGTTCCGGCTAGCCATCGCCCAGGATGAGTTCGATGTGGGACCGACGTGCCACCTGACCAATGGAGACGAGGACGACAAAACCCTAATGCTCGCTGGGCAGTTCCACAAGACTCTCCCGCACGACAAATTCGGACAGGTGAATATGGTATAGCTGTCTTAAGCGGGCGATGACTGTCGTCCGCCAAGGAGGAGAGCCAAACAAGTCACAACGCACCCACCGTGCACGCAGTCGCCGGGTGGAACAAACCTGTGCATACAGTAATAACATCAAGGAATTGAACTTGGGAGTTCTGGGTTAAGGTATATCTACAACAAGTAGGCGGGTGTAGGCAGACGTGACCTAAGCGTTGGCAGTAACGCCTCGCCTGTTGTTGTTGCACTCGCGGGATATCGGCAAACGTGTCGGTACAGGTGAACAAAGACGACTACCAGAAGCTGCTGGACTGTGTGTTCACGAGCGATATCAACGTGTGCGAGGACGTGCCTTCTGGGGGCACCGCCAAGCTGACCAACCCGCTCGGTGGCACTGCACACCAGGTGTCTGGTGCTGACAGGTACGAGTGTGTGTAAAAGTGTTAATCGACCGACGGCCAGTATATCTATACATGGTGTGCACAAAGACACCAGACCCAAGTGGGATTGAGTTGTGGAAGATGTTGCGTAGTAGATAATCTTCACGGCAGCAGGTCGCGAACGTCAAATATTTCTTGTAATCAGCGAGAGGATTCTGCATTCTCCCTCTGTTTTCAATAGCACATATATATCCGGTTCTGTAGCTCGGGTTTCACGTATCTACGAGATGACCGTGCGCTGGAGGGAGTAATGCATATAGTAACAACAAAAGAACGGAAGAACGTTATGCTGTACTACGGAAGGGGGGTGATAGTACTAACCGGCTACACATCAATCAGGTCTGCAGCATAGATCACACTGCTGTAGGCAACATCAGTTCGGTGTACCGACGGACGAGGAAATGCCACCGTAGCACCCTTCACGCGAAACATAGTTATCTTTGGATGAAAGCGCACCCAACCTAGACTTACGTACTACTGTTGTAAAGGAGCACCAACAGCAAGAAACGACTGTTTGCAATAGCGGGGTGGGGTGCACGAAACAAAACGATCTTCGTATTCGATACAAGGTTTACTACTACAGTATTCTCGAGAGTTGCCCCACTGAAACGACGCATCGTACATACGTGGTTGCAATAGTTGAGTCCCGGCCTATCACTTCAGTTCCTTCTTTGCGCCATAAAACGGTTCAGCAATACCGGGGGCATGATAAAACCCAAGATCGGATATATTAGTGGTCAGGTTGCTCTAGGTAGCCGACTTCTTGCCTCTTGCCTCTTCTACACGTCATTCATTTGTTTATGCGTGTTATCTTGTATTGGACTCTACACCGTGGGATTTGGACATCTGCATGCACTGGCCTTCACTGGCGTCACCTGGCGATTCTCCAGCGACAATGTGTTCATCGCCACGCCCGACAGTCTCCTCTCCGAACGGTTGGTGAGCTGTCGAGGAGAGATCGGGAGAAACGGTTTCGTGTTGCGTAGAATAGATATTTCCTCGTGTTTTAAGTTAGTGTATACGGTTCTGTTGATTTGTAGAATCACCCTACACGCTGTGTGCGTATATGCGTCGAGTACAACTTGGTGATCCAGGTGATGATGTGTGTCTGACCTAGTTTCTCCCCAACCTATAACTATTGCTACTACTCGTTATCGTTCAGGCCGCGCAACAAACCGAGGTGTACTGGATGGCCCTGGCGAGGGACATTCCCTTCTCACGATTCGCCAGCAACGATATAATCCGGCGCGCTGCAGGTACAATGTCCATCATGAATACTCGTATTAGGTCGTGTACATGAGATGCTGATAATCATCTCGATTCTTGTTCAAACCACCCCCTACTCGCAGTCCAATTCGTTACCTGGTACGTATTTCATTCTTGAACTTCATGGAACCAAAATGACTGAGTGCCCTTCACAATGTCCGCCCTCGGGTGCTTGAACTCTTGAGCAGAGAACCTTCAAAACAATTCGGCTTTTTCCGGGCTGAACATTCCCAAGACCAAGGATAAAAGCAGCAACGGAGTCGAAATCGAAACAATCAATCCTGTCAGTGATCTGTTCCGCACGGACTGGCCGGGTGTGACCACCGGCCCCCTCGTGTCTCAGTTCCTGTTGTCGGACTTTGAGATTGATTCTATTCCGGTGGAGCCGAAAGCTGTCCCACTCACCCCTGGTGTGGACTACATGACATCATTCCAGCCATGGCTGGATGTCCAGGTGATCAGTCAAACTTTCTCATAATGCCGCTTGGTCCAGTTTGGCCCAAACAAGGAGGCGCTCAGTTCGTCGAATTTTGGCGTCTGTATATCGTAGTATGCATTGTTTGTGGGAAGGGATACTCATAGGTGGCTCCAGCGATGTCGAGCACCGCCATTACATGCTCACAAGCGTTAAAGGTTCAACACACCATAAACACCCTTCGTGAATGGGCTGGAAGGCGTTCTCACTCTCCTACCCACAAGGGCAAGTGCACGAGTAAGGTTGTTTGGGTCCTTATCCCCATATTTTCCCCGTGTTTTCGCCCAATCTACCGATGCATCATGTTGCTGCTACCTGTGCATTTAGCTGTGTTGCTTGTTCCCTCCTGCTTATAGCCCTACGCGCGCCCTTTGACCTCTCCCCCTCGAGGCAGAATGGTGCTTCCGACGTCAAGACTGTGTTGGACAAGGAGAACCGTCGCTTCATCCGGAACGGCCGGGACCTAGCTACTATCGCCTACAGGGACGTTCTGTACACGGAGTCTATGCGCGCCGCGCTCATCTTGTTCATGCAAGGTGCACTTGGGGGCTCCGTTGGGCCCTACGTGGTATCCGGGCGCCAGGTGGGGTTTGCCACTTTCGGCGAGCCCCACATCCTCACCGCTATGGCCTCGGCCAGCTCCTCCACACGCCATGCGTGGTACGCGAAGGTGCGTCCATCGTGCAACTTACCATACTTCAACCCATTTGTTCTTTCTTGAGGAAATGACCGCAACTATGGTGGCGTCTGCTCGTCGCATGTGCGACTATGCTGGTGAAACGTCCGGCAATCATGACTGCGGTTTAAACAAGAGTCCTATCGTAGTAGCAGGCACGTCATGCCGTGCTGGCATGCATGTGTTATGTACCGCGTGCTCGGATAGTTAGATGACATCAAGTGTAAATGCGTCATATATGTGTTCGAGTTGGTATGGTTTCTTGTCTCTGTAAAGCACTGCGCTAGTGTTTCCTCCCCGCTTGTACAAACGGGCCATCCTGAAAATGCTTGTTCTAGTCGTTGTCTGATTTGTAGTACACATTTTACTCTGTGATCGATGACGGACTTGGTCGTTTGCTTCGACTGTTCACTGCGAAAACAAATTTAGCCCTGTTCCTAACACGTTTACATACTCTCCCCTCCTTCCCCTCCCCCACCGCTCGACGCACACCTTGCTCAACGACACAACAGTGGCAAGTCCACCGTGCACTGAGGCCCGAGGCGTACGGTGGCCTGGTACACAACACGCTAGTGAACAACGTCAAAACCCCGCTGCCGGACTCAATACTGAAGAACACGGTCAGTAGACACTTTCAATTTTTATCTTCGTTAGAGCCAAACGGGAACTTGAGGTGATCACTGCAACAGCAGCGATGCGACGAACCAAACCAGTGTGATGCAAACACAATCATCAGGAGAGTTCTGATGTTTACAGGGTAGATTACAAAGGGTGGCTATAATCCTTGTACATCGCCATGTTACTGAGTTTCGCTTTGTTTTTGTGGGCACGTCGTGTGGATCCCCCCAGGAGCTTCTCAACCTAGTGGAGGTTCACAACCAGGGCCAGAACACAGGCGGCGAGAAAACGTTCTTGCTCCCCATGGCGGTAGCGGAAGGCTCTCCCACGCACCCCACGTACCCCAGCGGGCATTCCATCAATGTCGGTGGCTACATCACGACGCTGAAGGTGATGCCAACTTTATAATTTTCTGATGTGGAACCTCTACACAGCGGGTTTCACCATAGAATGCCTAACAGCACACGAATCATAATAGGTCAAGGGGAAATGTTACATGAGTGACTAACGCACTTTCAAAGACGCCTCTTATGGGCGCTACAGGATTTGAGATTCCGGGTGTTATCAGGCAAAGGCGTAGCTAATGATTGCGAGCGTGTTGCGGCACTCCTTCTATCATATTTTCAAACGCACCCATCCCCGCAACTCCCTCATAAGTGAAAATGTTCGGAACATAGTACGGTCCTCCTGATGGTAAACTCGGACCCTAGGCCGAACTCGCCATGTAAATGCCTTCGCTCCCCGGTTGTTACGGTCGGGGGTTCTGATTTTCTTGTTAACAGGCATTCCTCGGACTCGAGATGGGCAAGAGGTGCTTCCCCAAGCCTGTCATCTCCAACGAGGAGGGAACCGTCAGGATCCCCTACGTGCCGACTGGGAGGGATATTGTGGGCAAGTGCACGGACGAGAATGGAACAGAGATCGACGGCCTCACGTATGAGGGGGAGCTGAACAAGGTAGACTACCTCAGATGTATTCATTGATATGTCACATAGCACACGCAACGAGGCCGGGATTGCCCGTCGGCCTGACAAGGTCAAACCCAGGGCCCTTGATCTAGTCTTTGTCCGCTCGGCCGATACCTCTAAGAGTGCGTTTAAGCTGGTACATTTAGCGGGTATTTGAAACCACCCTCTTTGTTAGTGTTCTTCGGATCGTACAGACATCTTGGACGCCCCCTAATAACGTGCATATTGTAAAGGGTTGACATGTATTCGTCGTCCAACACGTGCGAGGAGGAGGGTCTTCGTCGATCTCTGGCGTCACTATTCAAAATACAAAGAACCTGTATTGAACACATACAACCGATCGAATCCATCTATGGTGTGGCTTGTTCTCCGGAACGCCAGTAAGCAGCAGCGGAACCCGTCCGAAAATATTTTGTTCGGCTTACGTCGAATGGCTTTGGACTTACCCCTCTCGCCCCGCTCTTGTTGGGTCAATATGCGACACTTCAGGTGAGCGCGAACGTCCTATTGGGAAGGTCGCATATCGGTGTCCACTGGAGGATGGACGGCGTTAACGGAGCGAAGATGGGAGAGACTGGTGCCGTCCGCCGTTTGCAGCAGGTGTGTCAACATACTGGTATATAACATCGTCGGGCGCACACGGACTGCGGGTCGCATCTCGAACATCATCTTAGTTGACAAGGGTACCACACGCATTGACGGGATGGGAGGGTCGTGGGGTGTTTTATCTTGGGTATCTTCCGGCCGTCAAGGCGGTTGACAGGTACTTGGAATATAAATCTTGGCTCAAACCCGGCGTGTCCCCCACGTGGAGAAGTCCCGCGCTTAACACAATATCGTAAGAAACACCGCACCTCCCCAATGTATGCACTTGTTGACCCCTTTCATCGCCTCCCTATCAGGAGCTACCTGGTCTCTCAGAGGCCCGTGTATCTGCTGACGTGGGGCCGGACGCTATCCCCCCGGCGACGTACAGCTTCCGCCTGTACAGCGGCAAGACGCTCGAGCTGTACGGCAAGGACGCGTACCGGCTGGATGAGAAGCTCTGCAACGGTGCTTACACCGGCGACGACTTCTGCAACGTAAGTTCGGTTTACGCGACTTGTCTCGCTCTGAGCCAATATGTTGATCACGCGTCTTTCAATTGCTCGATTGCACTCTGTTCGACGTAGTCCTCTCGCCCCAATAGGACCCAAAAGTGGGATTCACATGCGTTTGTGGTATGTCCTTTCAGAGGCTGGGTAGTTACGGTCTGCGTCAAACTGTTCATGATATGTCGAGCAAGAGCGTTCTGCGCACATTCTAAACCAGCCCTGCGGTACGCATACCAGCAGAAAACAATCAGATCAACTCCTTAAAGTCACCTATCGTCCTCACACGCCTTCTGTCCATATGAAACGTATCCAACAAACTCTCAGGAGGTATCTGAAGACACTATCCTGGAGCAGGCTACCTTTTCGATCAGCGCCGAGCTCTGAACAACACGACCAGCTCAAGGAACCCGCGCAGATTTCGCCAAGTTTTGAAAGTCTGGCTCGTGTGGTGCTCGAGTTGTTCCGCACTGCAACCAAGAGAGCGTCAGACGAGCCATACTATGACAGAAGGGATGTGTTGGGTTTTTCACCGTAGTCCCTACCTAATGCCTGTTGAAACGTATCTTGTGTTCAGCAGGGTATCTATTGCCTAACATTCCTTCGTAGGTACGTGGTTGTTAGCCGAATCGATCCCAGCAACAAGATCAAACTCGTGGTATGTGTAAGGTGTCGACCTCCTAACTTGTGGGATGCCGGGCGTTCAAAGCTCCCGTCTACGGTAGCAGGCATCTGACGAGTCGTGTGTATTATGTAGGTCGCGTTTGAGGCGCGTAAGCCGGTATAAAGCTTTGCTATCGTGTATTTGATATGGTATACTTACATGGTTTGTGCTTGTGTTCTGTTTGGTAGCGCGTGGCCTGTTCCAGGGCCCCGTATGTTTGGATCTTGTGTATATTGTGTGAAGGACATATGTCGCCCGACAATATATTTCGCCTGACGAGAGGGCGACTAGCACACCGTTGCAAGCTCGGTTTATGGAGAAAGGCGACAAGGCCATGTACCTATGCTGAAAGGTGCCCAATATGTCGTGCTGACGACGCGGTTCACATATATACGTTTTTAAGTGCAGGGAATGACCCAACACCTCGCGTACACGCCAACCCCAGGCGTGCAAGGGCTGAACTCCGGGTGTCGCTTCCTACCGTTTGATGGCTGCCGCGATGACTGAACGTTTTCAGTAGTGTTGCAAAGGGCAGGGTAGGTTTTTAGACGCCGGTGCCCAGACAGCTCTCCATGGCATCCATTGCGGAAGGAAGGTGTCTTACGCGCATCCAGTATGGCCCGTCTGCATGTTGATGGCATTCGTGTTGCGAGGGTTGCCAGGTCGAGAGTTTCCGAATTATATTTATATATATACATGGATACGATGGCTAGGGTTGACGAGATATATATCGAGGGGGATATTTTGGCGCAAGCTGCTAAGTTTTGACCCTATATTCAACCTGTGCACCTGAGTGAGAGTTTGGTGTGCATGACTTAGTGTTTTGTTTGGCGTTGCTTAGAAGTAGTTGTCGAGCCGTACGCTTTTTCGGTTGTCGGCCACAACGTGCAGTTGCAGCAACTACCCTCCTACTCTGGAGGTATCATGGCTAAATCAGCTCCCATCGATACAGCGGGTACAGTACAGAATTGACATGGCAATATATTACAGAAACAGTAATGATATATGAAACCATTATACAGTTGGTAAACCAACCATTTCGTATGGGGTGTGTACCTCACGGGCGACACAGACACGACCTTCGGTTGAACGTTGCCCTCGGTCGTAATATACGGTATTGGCATTCGCGAGTCAGTTTCAAACGGGATAGCGATGCCCACAAGCGAAATCTACTTGTGCATTGCCTCTAGAGAACACGACACGCCTATGGCGGCAAGTCGTGGCTTTCTTACTATGTGACGCCAGAGATCCGATAGTATTACATACAGCGCTACCCTTCAACACGACGTGGGTGTGTTACCCTGAAGTACTACTTTATGATTATGGCAAAATACCCTCGTCATGTAAGGGTCGCGGGATATACTATTCACACGCTTAACCACCACGCCATCACGCTTATTAAGTCTCCACACACTGCCATGTGTTGCCTAGGGTTCTCGCCCCCTGTGGCACGCCTCTCGAGATGCATCTGCTCCAAGATGACCGACTCGCAATACCCTGCTCTCGAAGCTCGTTCTCAGATCGCTGGATACAAACGTTGTGCCTCCGTTCATTGGAACCGGAATAAATGAGCTCTGCAGTAAAATTCCCTCGATGACGTATTCTTCCAAACATTGATACACTGGAGGGTAACAAATCACTGCGCTTGATCAAGAGGAACGCCTGCCCAAACATGTGTGTCTCCCACACCGGCGTGACATATACCCCAAACAAAGAGGTTGTTATGCCGGGATGTAGACTACAGTATGTGGCAGCAGAACACGAGCTCCTACGCTGACTAAGGCTCGTGGCATGTTGTGATGCCAACGTTGCGTCTATGCAACTTGATGCTGTTCCGTGAGCGTTTGCGTGCCTTTCCTCGGCGGCAACTAACGAATTTTCGACAGGCCTCTGCCTGACGTTGTCAACTAACACACTATTATCACCTGTCGCGTCCTGTACGCTGTTATAATTGTACATTGCGTATCATTAGTCATACAACATAAAGTCGACACGGAAAGGCTGTGCGCTACTCTTAATTCTAGTACATCGATCGAAACTGAAATTCGGTGCGATATCTCAACAGTAATGGGCTAGACGCTGCTACTGATCTGGTCGTCGACGCATTCATACCGGACGAGGAAGAACACGGTTCGACACACCTTCGTAAGGCCAGCGCGATAGCAAAACCGAACGCTTGGCTACCGACGCACAATCAGGGGAACAACTTGCACACATCGACCACCATATACAGCTTGGGCAATATGCCCTCGTCGTTTAACCTCGACCGTTGCCATTCATTGTAGACGTGTATACTCGGATCCGCTGTACTTGTCACGTCTGGCCATACGATTTCAATCCAAAGTGTAGACAGATCCTTCGTGGGGCACTCATCCTCCCGAAGTCAATGTCGCGGGCCACAGACTTCGCACGAGCGGATATAGCACAGCCTCATCCCAGTCTAGACACTAGGAAACCAGCAATTTCCTTGGCGGTCAACACGTAGTTGGCGGTTGGTATTCCTAGTTATCCTTGTATTGTACGTAGGGTGTCCGCGGTCAGTGCTTGTTAGCTCGATACTCGGACAACTCAAACATGTTGTCAGAACGACGTGGGTTTCGCCCTTCTCGAACAACTTTAGTACGCTGTAAGGTCGTCGTCCTGCTTGAAGCGAGCTCGCCATTATGTTGCCTCTTTGTGGGAATTGTGCGAGTGGTAGAGTCAGGTATGTCGATATTTAGCTCCACATGTGTTTGTTGGTATGTATTGTGTACACTAGTAAACAGCAGTATTTCACTGAGGAGTATATAAAATGGTTCAAACAAAGCTAACCATTCCGCAACATCATGGACAAGTCCCAAGACGAACAATAGGATGCAGCGCAGGATTACAGTACGGCGTGAGCTGTTTACGCAGTAAGAGTTAACATTCACTCAAGCACAACTCATGAAATAGATGCCACAGCTCGTTGGTGTGTTCCTCCCGGCGCGGCGCGCTGGGCGATCAGTTTGACGAAGAAAACCAATAAAACCCTAAATAAGAAAGGAAAAGCCTTGTATTCACTGGCCTGTTGAAGTCGGGGAGGGTGTAGCATTTGAAGCGTTCACTGCTTTGGCGTTATCCCGTAGTCATAGCTTGTACAGTCGAGGAGCCTTCCGTCAGCTTGTACTCAGGAAATCTGCGAGAATTATTTTACATGCGCGACACGTATGTACATTTAAACACAAACCCTACTCTTTATTCAACACTCACGCCCATTATTCAACTGATGCGTACCACGTGTACGTCATCTATGCAAAAATTCCAACTCGCCAGCCCTACATATTTGGGTACTACACGTGATCAGCTGCAGTTAAACTTACGTAGACGAGTACGTACTACTCACACCTGCGGAGGACGTTCTGTAGAGGTAAGCACGCAAACTCATGCTTCGTACGTATTTGTTTACTACGTATTCTTTGAGTATCACATTCTACCTGAAACTGCAACTACAGTAGTTGATAACAATGCCTATCCCGACAAGACGATAATGTTATTTATCAGGTGGCAGGTAACCAGTACCACCATAATGTTCATTTGTGAGATATCTGTGTCCGCGCTCGTGACCTGCTTCAGTAATCATGGCAACTCTGCGAGCTACGATCCACACGATCCCAACACTCTCTGCCTCTCGCCAAGTCGGATACACTCGGGGAGAAGACTCAGCTAGCTGATGGCGACTCAGCCGGCAACCAGATCTCCCTCTCGCAGTGAACACTAAATGCAGCCCTATTGGCCCTCGAAACAGGGTATGCGCTACCAATCGGAACGCGGGTACCGACTACTGTACTGTATATATATATATATATATATATATATATATACCAGGTATATATTATACGCACCATATATCATCCGACAGAAGCGAATCCACTACGGTAGCGGACGTGCCTCAGATGCGACATACGAAACGCGCACACCACGCGTCGGACGCAATGTTGCAGTACAATGTAGACCCATTGGTTCTGGAGTTCTGCAGCTGGGGAAGGCCACAGTTCACCCAGCACACGAGATTAGCAACCACGGCACGCCCAACTTGCTCAGGCAACCCCACGACTACGCATGTATCGAGCATGTCCATAACTACGAACAGGGGGTTTGAACGGCACTGGGTAGTTGTTCAGCAAACCAATATACACCAACCGGAACAAATTCAATCCAAAACACCCGCCTCCATAATGCTAAAGTTCCTCGGGCAGTCTTCTGGCTTTATTTACGGAAAACAAACCGACCCCAAGCGAGCAAGTTGTTTTTTTGGGGCAGGGAGAGTCTGTACGGGGTGTTTGGGCCCATCATGTTGTTCAGAGCTCGGTGTGGATCGAGAAGGTAGCATGTTCCTCCACGATGTCTTCAAAGGAGTCGGACCCGCCCTCTGGTATATCCTGACAAGTTGTGGAACGCGTTGAAGCAGGGGAGGAGACGGGTGGAGACGGCATAAGGTCATACGAGTCTGTCTGTATTGTCGTGGCGCTGCTAAGCCTATTACAGCCAAAGTGTACATCATGTGTTTATGTTGCATGTTCGACATACATACCTGGTAACCGCAGCAACAGGCTGAAGCCGTTCAAGCAATGAATTAGCATACTACATACACGGATCGCGTCATGGTGGGTACATTCGTACTTCAAACGGAGTGCAACGCGACTAATCTTCAACAAATGAAAAGCATAGAGTCTCGACGCGATATGGAACGATGTGATACCAACTCACGTCACAGAAGTCGTCGCCAGTGTAAGCTCCCTCGCAGAGCTTGTCATCCAGCCGGTACAAGTTCCTGCCGTACAGCTCAAGCGTCTTGCCGCTGTAAAGGCGGAAGTTGTAGGTTGCCGGGGGGATGGCATTCCGTCCTGCGTCTTCTCCAACGCGGGCTTCCGGAAGACCAGGCAGTTCCTGGTAGGGGGGCGATTGAAGGGGAAGGTGAGTGCATATACCGGACGAATAGGGTGGTAGTTCCAAACCTGTGTGAATCGTGAAACCTCTTCTCGGAATGGGCACGCATGCATCAATCTAACACACGTACTTCAACCACAAAGCAAGCGCTATGGCTTGTCGCATGTTTTTGAATTAGCAGTGAACTTACGACGACTCGTGTGTCCTGCGTATTCGGCCTGCCAAATACGATGCGCAACATGCGACCAACGCCACAAAGATGTTGACGAACCTGCTGCAAACGGCGGATGGCGCTGGTCTCTCCCATCATCGCTCCGTTAACACCGTCCATCCTGTAGTGAACACCTAGGTGCGACCTGCCCAATAGCACGTTGGCGCTGACCTGAGGCGTCAAACGATAATTCGATGAAAGGTGGGTAGGCGGAACAATCAGCAACGCACTACTGGAGGATAGGGTCAGGTTTCGCTATATATTTGCCTGTTGCCGGGTAGGAGCTATACAGAGGGCCCCACCGATAAGTTGCGTGTGTGTTTAACCCATGTAGCCCCCCCCTGAATTTGTAGAACGAACGGAATAGAGGGCACCCTAACTGGATGTCCTCCTCAACGATGACCCCTCTCTCTGTATGGTGTTGCACGACGCTCAGACCAAACTCTTTTCAACCATGCCCCATGTCAGATGGATTGTTTGACATGTCAACATGAAAGAAGCTAAAGCTTCGTACAAATTGACGCATTCGTGTACGTCGCGCACACAAATTGAGGTGTGGGCTGGTTGCATAGAAGACACAGCATCGGGCCTATTTTATTCGGGCCGGCCAACATTCCTCGCCTTTTCCTGGCTGGGCTACATGTCCTGCACATGAACGCAAGTGTTACGGCGCACCTTGTTGAGCTCCCCCTCGTACGTCAGGCCCTCGATCGTTCTGCCATATTCGTCGGTGCACTTGCCCACAATTTCCCTTGCTGTCGGGGTGTATGGGATCCTCTTTGTCCCCTCGTCGTTGGAGATTACGGGGTTGGGGAAGCACATCTGACCCCTCTCGAATCCAAGAAACGCCTGCCCAGAGAAACCCCCAGATACAGGAAGGTAACCACCGGAACAAGGGAACATTTGACGAAGGAGACTGGCGCAAGGTACGGTGCTGCAGTCAGGAGGAACACAGTATCTCCGAACAGTTCGACTTCCGAGAGAGTCACAAGGATGACTCCGTTTGCAAAAGTCACAAAAGAGGTGCTGCGACACGCTAAAAAATACGTGCGACGCCTTCCAGGCATAGTCACTACCCTGTGAACTACTGTGGCACCACTACTAATAACAGATACTTTCGAACTTATGCCCGTCGTCCGTACATGATTTTCCCTAGCTGAAAACTAGCTATTACGGGGGACCATATTTAACAGGACCTATGGTATACATATAAAACCTATATGTTTAACCATTTTTACTAAAAATATTTGGTCCTGTTAACTATGGCCCCCCGTAATAGTTTAGAGTCATCTATATCCTTTGGATAAACAATCTACGTCGAGCCTATTTAATATCCGGCTCTGCACCTTAAGCGTGGTGATGTAGGCGCCGACGTTGATGGCATGCCCGCTGGGGTATGCAGGGTGCGTGGGAGAACCCGGCGCTACGGCCATGGGGAGCAGGAAGGTCTTTTCGCCGCCTGCGTTCATGCGCTGGTTGTGCACCTCAACTCGGTTTAGAAGTTCCTGCGGGGGTCCATTTGACGTGTCCACACACACACACAACGAGTGTTTCAGTATTGTCGCGCTCAGCAAAACTAATAGTAACCTGAACAGTTATCAAGAACGTCACAAGTTTTCGTAGATTACCCTACATAAATCACATCCCTATGTTTTTCGGCTGTCACACGGAGTTAGGCGCCGCACGGTTTCAGTCACAGCCAGCCCATGCAGGTGCGGGTCGACCAAACCGTCAATCGAAAACGAGGGCGTACACTCCCGAATACCTACCGTGTTTCGCAGGATTGAGTCCGGCAGCGGGGTTTTGACGTTGTTCATGAGCGTGTTGTGCACCAGGCCACCGTACGCCTCGGGCCTGAGCACGCGGTGGACTTGCCACTGTCGTTGTGTAGAGGAAAGGGGTCGGGCGGTGAGTGAGGGGAAGAGGGTATACATGAGAACAGGTGTTGTGATCGGAGTTAAACACCGTCACCGCGGTGAACCGGCAACGCTCAGAAAAAAAGTCGATTATCGAACTTGTAACTTGGAGTCTACAATACACGAAGGTGTACCGTAGGAAGATCGATTCACTTTGCGTGACTAGAACTCCGATAGTATTTCAGATTAACCCGTGCATACAAACGGGCTGTAACTATTGGCCGAGTGGTGCGCACTGAAACATCCATCAGAACCGAGAAAAAGGAATTTGCGTTATACACACACGCCATGTTACGACCCAGCTAAGCATCAGCTAAGCATGTTTTCAATCTAACTCACATGTTTGAGCAGGCAACGATACTGCCCATTTACGCACTACCACTTGTCTGGGGCTGGGTTGATATGGCCGTCATGACAGGACATTTTCCAGGGAAAAACACATCACCCCCTAGTAGCAAACATTTTGATGGTGGGGGTTTCCTAGTATCAAAACACCCATGGATTAAGAACACATATGCCGCTTGAAGATCGTACCTTAGCGTACCAAGCATGGCGCGTGGAGGAGCTGGCCGAAGCCATGGCAGTGAGGATGTGCGGCTCGCCGAAGGTAGCAAACCCTTGCTGGCGCTCAGCCTCTGCGTAGGGCCCGACAGAGCCCCCAAGCGCACCCTGCGTGAACAAGATGAGGGCGGCGCGGAAGGCCTCTGTATAGAGGACGTCCCTGAACGCGACAGTGGCCAGGTCTCGACCGTTCCGGATGAAGCGAGGGTTCGCCTTGTCGAAGACAGTCTCCACGTCGGAAGCACCATTCTGGATAGAGGTAGGGGGGCAAGGGGGGGTATGTATAGAGATATTATACGGTAAACAAACGGCGAGACGCAACTGTGAGATGACAGTAGGGATCCAATCGCGCACGTGCTCGTGCGGGTAGAAGAGTAGCAGTGACGTCCTATTTGCTCAGGTTAGAGGTTAAGGACGTGTTCCTTTATAAACGGATGTGGGTCCATAATGGCGAAGTTCGAACGGTCCGGGCCGACATGCTCGACTATTTTATTCTGAAAACCGAACAACCTGCTGCAGATTCGACTATCTTCCTCGAACATCGTACGTCGGAGAGTGCGGTCGGCGCCGATGTATGGTGTACATTGTGACAACTTTTGGTTCAGAGACCTCGTGGATAGGGCCCTGAAAACTATCGAAAACCGTTTAAAGAGTAAATAGTCACCTGGACATCGAGCCACGGCTGAAACGATGTCATGTAGTCCATCCCTGGAAATAAGGGGTTAGCCTTCGGCTCCACGTCGATAGAGTCGATCTCAAAGTTCGACAACAGGAACTGGGACACAATGGGACCAGTGGTCACACCAGGCCAGTCCGTGCGGAAGAGGTCAGTGACAGGGTCGATGATTGTCCTTGCAGGGTTTCTCTTTTCAACCACGGTCCTGGGAATGTTCAATCCGCAGAACGCGTCATTATCCTGAAGGTTCGCTGCTCGAGTTGAAGGCATCCGAGGGCGGAAAGGGCGCAGGTTGCACCGTCTGTTTCGTTACGGCCGTCCCCAGCGATTAAGTGGTTTCAAGAACGGCATGCCGTTCTTACCCGATAGGATATCAAGACGATAATGACGTACAAACTAATCAGCATCCTATTTCACTTTTCACTTATTGGTCTATCCAACCTAGGTGCCCGTGATGTGCAGTGTACCTGCGGCGAGCCTGATGAGATCGTTGCTGGCGAACTGCGAGAAAGGGATGTCCCTAGCCAAGGCCATCCAGTAAACCTCGGTTTGCTGTGCGGCCTGAATGATCACGCGATGTTGTCAGACGGAAATATATTTTAAAATCGAGATCAGACACAGACAGGCGAATACATACACCACATGCCATGTGTACAGTGTCTAGGACACTTATCAAAACCAAGCAGCATACAGAAACTCATACGTCCCGACAAACAGACGATACCATCCCACTCGAGTTATGATACCGGGTCGCTAGTCAAGATCTTACCAGCCGCTCCGAGAGGAGACTGTCAGGCGTCGTGATGAAGATATTGTCGCTGCGGAATCGACACCAGTGTTTTTCCAGCGCAGGGGACGTTCCGCATATCGGAAGACATGGAGGGAGGTAGGGACAGGCACACGCAACCAAAGGGAAAACGAGGAGAAGCAATAAGATGGCCGTTGCCAATGGCAACCTGGTCTATGAGTCATCCTCTTAGGTTTCCACGCCCATGCCCTCAAACATGCAGCGGCCCCTGCGGTTCCTAGATGCTTTCCAAATAATCACACGGTGTGAAACACCGAGCGTCGCTAGCAAGTAGTCCTGTGCTCCCCGCGAATACACGGTTTCGTGTGAGGACATTCCGTTCCCACAGTACTCGGTTAAGATATATTATAGAACTGCCGTCGAGAGAGTAAATGTTTTCATGCTGATTTGTTTGCGGGATCTGTTGCTCGTTCGCCGGTACCCTGAATAGGAGCTACCCACAGTGGTATCGTCGAGGTCCGCCGCTAGGCCGATGCATGGCCGTTTCGTGCTAGTCACCACCTACCATACTCAACCAATTCATTTTTTTTATATTGATATAATATGTACACTCGCTGCCTCTACGATGTGGGCGCAACGGAGCGCGTTCAGCTTTTTTAGCTGAAGATCAGGGCTAGTAAGACCGACAGACTGATACTTGCTCCTTTGTGACTACGATAGGGAGACTAAACCAATGATACCCTTAACATTGTCAAAGCTCTGCGAATAACGCCATGCCCAAACGCACTGGTAGGATGATATTTAGTCAGTACCACATTTTGCATTGGATCAAACTCGGCAGATCGGACACAAATATGTACCCTCCCACAATCACCAAGTTTTTCACTTCGTATGGCTGGGTTTCCTCCCTGAAGTCTCAACAGGATCAACACGAAACATCAGACGTTCGTAAGCCGCTACTCTGAAGTTAGTGCAACATCTCAGCTTCGCCCAAACTCGAAGCCCAGCTTGGACCAGCTGTCCTGATTCTTAGTACTGAAGGTGTTCTGCGTGGTATGCTCACACTTGGGGGCACACTCGCACCTGTCGGCGCCATCGACTTGGTGGGCCGTGCCCCCGAGGGGGTTGGTCAACTTCGCACCGCCCTTGCGGCCACCCCCAGAGGGAACGTCTTCGCAGACGTTGATGTCGCTCGAGAACACGCAGTCCAACAGCTTCTGGTAGTCTCTCTTGTTCACCTGCGTCAACACGTTGCCATCATCCATGTTCAACAACATATACCGTGGTGCTGATGGGCAGCACCGATAGTCCGTCTGAATGTCTCTCTTTATTTGGTTCAGGCTTTCTTCCGGAGGCACTTACTGTACGGTAGGCCGACATCAAAAACACTTGCTATGTACATGTTGGTTCGAACCCGAGACTTTGTGTGCAGTACCGGTTGGCCCGTGGTGTTGCCGTCTACGGTGGGTATAACCCATGTCTAACGCATCGCTCGTGTTACCTGTCCAAATCGATCGTGCGGCAGGGTCTTGTGGTACTGCCCTGCGAGCATTAGCGCTTCATTGTCCTCGTCTCCATTGGTGATGTGGCACGTCGGTCCAACCTTGAACTCGTCCTGGGCGATAGCTAGGCGGTTCTTTCGGGTCACCTCTGCTCGTGGCACCGGCTGTACGTGAGACGCAGTCGGTGCAGCATCGAAGAGTTAGCCGTTTATCTTAATAGCATGGGGAACCATATATATTATGTGTTCATTTTTGCATACCTCTCCACACGCGCGATGCACTTGTTGCCTAAGTTTAGACAGCGTCAGTTAGAGAGAGCCATCAATCACGAGTAAGGTTGTAGCGCGTATGTTGAATGATCATTCGGCATCCCCCCTTTTCTTTCGCATTTTCTATATAGATGAAAATTAACACAAGTATGCGCGGAAGTACGGTCAAGTTCGTTGAGTTCGCTCAGGCGTGCACTCGTTCATAGGGGTTCGTTTTCCCGACGACGGTAAGGATGCCTCGAGTGGATAGATCATTTGTCGGAAGACTCTCGACCATCCCGAAAATACCTTTCTTGCTGTTAGCATCAAGCTATTCTTATGGTGCGTGCATCACTATAACCCGCATGCATACGGGATACCTGATACTGTTTTCTTGTTCGTTAACGGTTGTGTAACCGATACATCGTGAACCCTTCGTACGTTAGAGATGCATTTCAGACCACCGCATTGCGTACCATCCTAAACGAATGTTGTTCCAGTTACCATAGATGTGAACCGAGCCCGAAGCTGGTATATCAGTGGTAAAGGCCGAACTATAATCAAAACAGTCCGTTGGCCTGGGTTTGCCATATGTTGATATATATATTTAGTATATATATTATATATATATATATATATTTATAGTATATATATTATATATAATATTATATATATACATAACTGTATATATAATATTATATATAATATATATACTATAAATATATACTGTATATATATAATATTATATATAATATATATACTATAAATATATATATATATATATATATATATATATATTTTTTTTTTTTTTTTTTCCATCCCATTCATTATCTTCGCACATCTTCTTCTCTCTCTCCTTCCAACTCGTAACTCAGATCCGGGGTCACATAGCAGGCTCTTCTCCCCCCTTCCCGCTACGGTACGTGCCTTCATTTTTATCGCGAGAAGATTTCAGCCTTTTCTTCCCTCGTCGACTCGCATCGAATTGTGCCTACCCACGCTGCAAGGCGCTCTCAACAATTGAATCCCTTTTTTTATTTTTGCAAATAAAGTCAAAGTCCGACCCTCCTAGGGCTCGAACCCAGGACTCAAACAAGTAGAATTCGAGGTTAACCACTTGAACCACCGGGGCGACCGTATATATATATTACTCTGCCCACAACTATTCGAGCTTTTATCGAAGTGATTAAGATGCAAAAAACACTACCATGGTAGCAATTTCCAGTTAGTTGTTATTTCGTTTGATTTGAGATTGAGTTGGGCTCGGCTATCGTGCCGGCACCAAGTTCATTTTTTCTGTGAGCCCACGGGACCCACTAACTTCTGATCGATACGGAAGTGTGGAGCCTCTGGCATACCATGTATGTCCGTGGCCTGTATGTTTTGCAGATAGATATACCGTTCTTTCCACTTAGTTAGTGTTCGCGATGAGGAAGTGCTATAATACGAGTAGCGTATCAACGTACCACGACGTTTACAAAACGAGGCTGACTGGAACTATATCGGAAACGATGCACATGCAGGAAAACCGAAGAGTTTCCTTCTGTTTGTGCAACCACGCTGTCGAAGACACTGCTGGATGCGTGAGTAATGAGTCATCCGCGCGGGAATGGTGACCAGGCAGACGAAATTACATAAATAAATGCACCCGTCTCAGATAATGTCAGCTGCTGCCTGCGATATGTACCAGGTATACATTACTCTGGTCATAACTACAAGGACTTTCGGCAGAGTAATATGCAGGAATTGTATCGAATGGTGAACGTCGCTTTTTCCATCGGAGCGGGCTTGGTTACGAGGAGCCGGACGAAAATACTTAAATGCACCTGTCCCTCAACATGCCAGCTGCCGCCTGGTATATGTCCACTCCTGAGCTTAACACTCGGGCCATAACGATGCGAACGTTCAACTTAGTAAAATAGACGCAGTAGATATCAAATTTGTCGAATGATGAACTTTTGTTTTTCGTTTGCTTTGAGGTTGAGGAGGGCTTGGTAATTATGCCGGCGACAGGAACATTACGAAGACTGCTATGGCCGTCTTCCCACCGTTGTGGAAACCGCTCGGATAATGCTAACGGCCGATCGATACCGATGTGTGTATGGAGCCTCTAGCTGATTGAATTATACACAACGCTCACAAGCCGGACACTCACGTCTAAGAAGTCCAGGGAGTCCCGGACCCTGCACACGCTTCCGCTCAGAAGTGAGTGCGTTGCTGTTTCTTCGCGGCCGAGGCAGGGAGGAAACACGGCCAGCAGTGCGGTCAAGCCCACGGAAGTCTGGCGTTTGGGAGAAAAATCCGCAGAGAGGACAACACACAAAAGGCGCGGGACACACGACAAGAAGGTAATCAGGCTACGAGCAGCGGCACACAGCGGTAGATAGATGCGTGTCGAGGGTATCGTTCAACGATCACGGTAAGTCGACACGCAGAGTTGGGAGTGTGATAATAAATAGGCGAAAGCCACAGGGAAACGTGCGACATTCGGAAAGGGTGTTAGGCAAAATCAGGTACTATACCCGACCACGTTTGAGCCAAAAACCAGTTACTCACAAACCGCATGTATGTACATATCACTAGCTAGGAGCCGTGTGCTCTTGGCCAGACTGGAATGTTACCTAGTTTTGTCCGAAACGGCCAGGGTATACATGACTTTGTCTGCTCGGTCTAGCTCTCAACCAATTTTGGCTAGTTTTTGACCCATCACACAGGTTGTAGGTACATCGTTATTTCTCCGCGTATGCTTCTGCGGTCCCTCGGTAGCAATTAATTAATCATTGTGTACCTGGTATTGACTCTGTACACGTACGTACTTATATATATATACATACATAGGCACCGCTGATTTCACTTTCTCTTATCTGCGGTCTACGATTTACTCCAGTTGTTGCGATGCGTACTCTGTTATATTACACGAGAAGTCACATTACAGCAATGTGGACAAATACAGCAGTTTGTCAGTCCGGGTCGAGGTGGTCTCATGTTTAGTGCTGCAAGATATATTTTCGCCGAGCAAACGTTTTCTCGAGGATGGTTGCGCAGCTTAACAACCGGCAACGAGGGGGGGGGGGGTGCCATGAAAAAAATATTTTATACAATATTTTTATCGCTCCCGCCGTAGCGAAAACAAAATGGAGAATGGCGACCCTCTGCAGGTAGGTCCAAGTGGACCCCTTGGTATCTTTCTGTCACATCAGGTGAACCATAAAGGAGAGACAAAACGATTCAAATTTTGGAGTTCAGGCGCTTGATGTTCAGGTGTGCTCTTCGTTTTTTTTTAATATTAATTTCCTCCGTGGACAACACAAGGTTCGTGGGCCGCGGTTTTTACTTTGTTTTAGTATGTACATGGTTGTGACGCAAATATATCAGTTGTCAGTTGTACCTGAATTCGGCCACAGGCCGTATCATAACGCCCATATCCACCCTACATCGTAGAGCAAAACACCATACGTACGTGTAAGACACGTCGCGCGCGCCGATTTCTGTCCTATTAAACAATGTTACACGAGTTTCGGCGGTAGCCGGTTTCTCTCCACAGGCATTCCATGGGTTTTGTTTTTCAGTGGCAGGTGCCTGGTGGCAAAAATAACTCAGCTGCAACGGTGAGTGGCTGTGTGGGTGTTCCTTGCCCTTGTAAAACTGCGGTCCCGTTTGGGGGACAAACCCCTGAAATTCCAAGTGATTTGTCCCCAAAACGAGACTGCCGTCCTAAATGGGTCAATACCAACACTTATATCCGTTGACATCGAGCATCGAGCACAAACACCAGGGTGTCCTTGCGCATTCGGCAATTCTACAGATATAACTTATCCCCTTTAGAACCGCAGTCCCGTTTGGGGACAAAACTACTTGAATTTTGAATGGTTTGTCCCCACATATGGGACTGCGGTTCTAAAAGGGGTTATGTTGTCACAAACTCTCCGCCAGGGAGATAGCACACTGTTTCAAGCAGAATAGACAATGCATTGCCAGTAGTACACAACGCGCACGACAGAAACAATATATGAAAAGAGAGACAACGAAAAAAGAAAGAGGTCCCAGTACAATCTGGGAGAAAGGACCTTTAGGTTGTTAGGCTGTGTGTTTAGGTATTTTTTTAGATCAAGGTATGCGGGCAAAGACCCAACCCAGTCCCTGACTCTAACCCTAACCCTGACCCCAAACCGCGGACATAAGGGGTCAACACTGGACATAAACGCGGCTGCGCGCGTTTGCCTCGAACCGGGAATTTTTTTAGATTGAGGAGAACGATTCCGAAGTGCAGACCGCACTCCCCAATTTGGGAATAAAGAACATTAGTAAAGATCCCTTTTCCCAGATTGCTAAACCTACTCAAAAGAAAAAAAAACAAACGAAAAAAACAATGATGGTAAAAAAGCAAAAACCGAAGGAACAACATCGAAGAAAAAAAGAGATTTGAAAAAAGAAAGACTGATGAAAGTTCCGGTCGGAGCTACGGACTCGATAATATATATGACGGTCGGTATGTTTTTTAAGAGGCGAATACCAGTATCAATTATACCTGATACGTTTGAGTCAAAATAGGGAAACACTATTACCAAGTAAAAAATGCGCGCCACGAGCGTTGTTCTGCCCATGAGAGTCCGGAAAAAAAAGATTGCCGCTTTAGAGCTGTAGTGCCGTTTTGGGGGCAAACTACTTGAAAATTGAGTGGTTTGTCTCCAAAATGGGACTGCGGTTTTGAAGGGGTTAGGCGTGCCACATGGCCGTCAAAAACTGTTTTGTTTTAGCGTGTAGATACCACGAGCTCCACTTACTGGACCTGCAAAGAGTGACCATCAGTAGGCTTCGTTGTTCCGCCACGGCGGGGGCGCCAAGAGTATTCACTCTGGCGCCCCCACCCCGTTGGCAGCAGTATGTTGTCTAGGCAGTCCTCGCGGAACCGCCTGGTCGGCACGAGTATATCTTGGCCGTACCAAACCCGAGACCACCTCGACGCGGGGTGGTGCAGACCAAGACAATCATGGTGCAGTATAGACTGCTGCTGTGACAGTAGAACACAACGGAGTACACATCACAACAACTATAATAATTGAATGACTGAAGTACGTCGCATACCCCAATGAAACCAGCGTACGCACGTATGTATGCATGTATTTATACGTACTTTTTTGTACGACGCACGAGTACAGAGTTTATACATCAACACATAAGAATTTTAACCGAGGGAGGGCAGACGCATACGGAGGGAAAATAGAGTGTACGTATGGCCTCTCTGATTGGTTCAAAATTGGGCAAAATCAGTTGAAAAATAGACAGAGTTGAAAAACTTGTACGGCGTACGAGTATACCTTGGCGTTTTCGAGCCAAGAGCAGTTGTGATATCAGCCTGCCCAACAGCAGGGCTCCTGGGGTGTCTTTTGTACTTGTTTTTAGAATGAAACTGATTTCGCCAGAAAAGTGGCGTATACCTGATTTTGGCAAAAACCCATTTCCAATCATTCAACAATCAAGTCTCCCTGCGCGGCTTCCTGTTGAGTGGTATATCCCATGGACGTATTACGTATATCTACAAAGCGGGACTCCGTTCCCACCGTCTATTAATGGCAGCCTTTCCGAAGTCCTGGCGTCGTTTGTATTTTTTTCTTTTTTCTTTTTTTTTTTCATTCCAAGTTTTAGTTTTTTTGGGTTTCTTGTCTTTTTGTTCTTATTTTTCCGGTTTTGCTTGTGTTGTTGTGTTCTCGTGCCCGGTACGCTGACACTTCACTTGCTTGACACTTACTTGAATTTGCGATATACCAGGTAGTTTTATTTTTGGTCTTTCTCTGTCTCACAGTCTTTGACCACAGAATCAGTATCTCTCTAGAATTATTAATAGGGAATCAGGACGAACACTGGGTGTACCGATGAAGCTAAGGGCGATTTAATGTGAAGACAACAACAACAACAACAACAACAACAACAACAACAACAACACGCGCATGTACACAACAAGACAACATGAGCCCACGATGTTTCTACGACTATTGATCTATTTCTGCGTTCGGTGGATACTACTGTGCCTATTCGGATCTGTCTCGGCGACCAATCAATTTTGCCGTTGATTCTGCTGGAGGCCAGCACTATCCAGCCGCGTCACGCTAATATTACGCTAAGTCGGCATGGGATCAACTCATCCCGGGGCAGCGGGGTGGTAAACACAGGGTTCGACAGGCCATTCGGAGTTCGATCGCAACAACCGGTAAATACAAGAGGATTCCAGTATGCACTACTGCAGCTGCTAGCAGGATCGGTCTACTAAAGCTTACCGAGCAGCGGGGTGGTAAACACAGGGTTCGACAGGCCATTCGAAGCTCGATAGAAACAACCTGCAAATACAAGACGATTGCAGTATGCACTACTACATACAGCTGCTAGCAGTATCGGTCTACCAAAGCTTACCGACGACACAGAGCCAAGTGTTTTTTTAGTACATAGACTATCACCACTACCGTGGGCATACAATGCTTTTTATGGTAGAGGTCGCACCTCTTCGGACGAAATAATTCACGCCTGAGTACCATTACGGGGGACCAATAGATGTAGGACTAAATATTTCTTGTAATATAGGGTTTTGTGTGTACGATAGGCTCTATTCACTGTGATCCCCCGTAAAAATAAAGTCCGTGGTCCCTTTACAACTGCAGTCCCGTTTCTGGTGGACTAAAACCCACTCCTTGTGGTTGGTATCTGAAAAGAGATAGGAGTAGTACCGAAATAGTTAACCGAACATCATATGAATGCCACGACGGGCGTCTGACAATCTTATCCGCGATGCACGTAGATTTTGGGATCAGCTATCAGGTTGCGCTCGTACCTTCTCTAACAACAAGCGGTAATGGGCGTGAATTACTGCAGTATCACGTTCCTTCTCTGTAGTAAGATAGCTGCTGTATATTCACGCATCAGACTGAACATCACATGGATCATATATATTATGCCTATTAATAGTAATAATGCAATTATTTCCACTTTGTGCCGCTGTGTAGAAAAATAAACCTAGGCATGCGCCAGAGGTACGGCTATCATGCGCGGAGTGTCTTATCGGGATTCTGTTGTCGTGGTTTATCCTGTATGCTCCAGTGGCTGACGTTTCTGGGCTATGCGCGCTTAATTGAAACGACGCGCACGTGCGCGACACGTAAACGCGATGCGTAAAAACGACAAACGAACAGCGACGAAACTGACGAACCAACAGCGGCAATCTACATTCCTTGGCAGCCACACGACTTTGTCGGAAACATCTCGCCTGTCCGAAATAGAGAGCCACCACGACGAGGAGAAGCTTAGGGGAGGTTTCATCAATGCGCCCCATCAATCGCCAAGAAGCATTATGGCACTGCTGTGTAGCGAATAATAAGAATCCCACAGCTATACCCGTCCTTTAATCACTCGGTTCCTCCTTTTTTTTGCATCATTTAGGCGCTACGATACTCTTGCCATTTATATTTGATTGGTTTGTTGCTGCTTGAGCTAGAGTGTGCCCCAAGCCGATCCCACCTTCATGACGAGGTGCGTACGATCTTGATTGCAGCCGACCGCAATATGTTTGCTGAAATCTGCCACGAGGTGTGCTGGGGTCCTTCCTGGAATGTATGTGGAGCGGTGAATGCGAGGAAGAATGTCTTGAAAGAGGCACTGGCTGCTGAAGTGGTGGTAGGGGGAGCAGCGGGATGGGGGCAGCTTGAAAATGCAACAGAACACCAACCCGATCCTTCTGCACCAGTAGAATATTCTCGGGTTGTCGGGTGTGGTGAAACTTTCGAGACGATCTAAACCAGTGCACTCGGTGTTATATTTCAGAACAATTTATAGAGTAAGGAAGTAGTGATCTTCAAAGAACGACAGCCCCAACCCCATGGGCAACTAGCACGCATCCAATGGGTTTGAAGCCTCGGTAGCTTACCATAAATAGATATATTGGAACACGATGATACTATTTATTTACTACTGCTTTGCACTGCAATGTAATGTGCTGTACCACATTATACTTGGTACAGCAGTACCAACCCACCTGCTGAACGTATACCGTGGTACCTGGTATCTATCTGTGTATCACTGCATCGGCAGAGAAATATGCCATCCTTATATTTGACGGCACAATACATCTCGGACTGTCTGTGGGAGATGGACAACATTCCGTGTATGTATCCTGGGAAACCGACAGGGGCCTAAAAAAAAACCGCGCTTCATGCAGCCCCCCCCTGCTGAGGCATAATGTGTCGTATGGAGTCACTGGGTGTGCTGGTGGTTGGTATGCGTATGCCCTGCTGGGTGTCGTGCCAATGCAACAAGGTAAACTAGCCGCGAGGACATTTAGACGTCATATTTGTTGTGCAATTTAGCAGCCAAAATACCGGTAAAATAGCCTACTGCACAGCAGTACAGGTAAATATCAGGCAAGGGTGTTGACGGATGACATCGGGACGGGAATTCCCATGTAGGATGGGACGGGAATTCCCCTAGAGGGTGGTACGGGAATTACCATATAGGATGGGACGGGAATGTTTACATAGCATGCGACGGGAGTGAGAATGAGCCAGGGAATCCCACCGTGAATTTCGAGCTTTACATTGCCATCGTGTCCATCCGAAGCTGAATGTAACAGCCACTGGCTGCCCAAATATTTAGAGAAATCTAGCATCCCGCCATCCCACCTTCCCATTCTTGTTGTGGGTCCGGCTTTGACCCTCCACATTCCCAATTGAGGACACGGCTTCTCCCATCCCAATTCCCACGTTATCCCTGCTAACCTCCCAGTGGCACGCCACACACATACATATTACCATGCCTTAACTCAACTCGCATTCTTTGTGAAAATTTAATTGGACGACGGGAAGAACCAGGAGAGTTGTCCCGTCGATATTCGAACAAAGCCCCAGTGACATGCCCGCACTATTCCATATATATGCAGTGGCCGGCAATATTTTGTTTGTCTGGGATAGGATGAGGGGAAGAACTTCAAGACAGAGTCCAAGAGTTCTACCGTTCATCCGCTAGAGAGAAAGAGTGGTGGGACACGCCCGCTACCCACACCCCGACCTACCCACACCCCGACAAAAAAAGCTAGAAGGCGATGGCGGATACCACTGGTGGCGCTGCTGCCGAGCCTTTCCCACAGCCAAGCATGATCACTGGCGATCAGCAGTGTTGCCGTAGAAGTGATCGGTGCTTGCTGGCGCTGGGAATAACAGGCAGACGTCAGGGATTTGCAAGCACGTACGTGGTGAAGGTGACGCCAGCGGTGAAGGGGAAGAACGGCGTGTCCCTCCCGTGTTCCGTTAAGCGGTTTCATATATTCCCTATTATTCCCGTTTTCCGTTGTGCCCCCATTGGTGTTTCTGTTTGCGCCCCCAACGTGTTCCCCACATGTCTCCACTGTTCCCCACCACCTGCTGAATACGACCCGCTAGTTCCGTCCCATCCCGTTGGCGTTACGTCCGACTCCCATACCACCACACGGATGAACATCCCTCAGCTTCCGGTCTCATTTTCATCCAAAGCAAGAAATAAGTAAATCGGCATTCCCCGTTCCCAATACAACGGCAGGAAAACAATTTGACGATGGGATTCCCATTCCCCCCACTTCCTGTGGGCGGTTTCTCGACACGATGCACCACCCATCGCACGATGGGTGGGGGAAAAACTCCTGCCTGCGGCGATCGAAACCTAACCGTCTCGTCCCGTAC
Organism: Nereocystis luetkeana; assembly: GCA_031213475.1. Lineage (NCBI taxonomy): Eukaryota > Phaeophyceae > Laminariales > Laminariaceae > Nereocystis > Nereocystis luetkeana. Next base: position 2,839,630 of record JARUPZ010000022.1, read on the forward strand.
GGACCTTGTCTCCGGTGCGTGTGTTATTCACGAGAAGCCGGTATCCCTACCTGTCGACACCCAGCACCACCGGCGTCCTTGCCGATTGTTCAATCCTCGAGAGATACAAGCTCTGTGATCACAGAGCTACGCCACAGAGATACTACATTGCCACGTACCCGGTCAGCCGAGCAACGTATGCAATGCCATTTTACCATATTGGATACCACAGTCACGACATTTTCGTTCGATGGAACAGAGAAAAGAAAGGAAACAGCGAGAAAAAATGAAAATCAGGAAGATAAATTGGCAGAGAACACAGAAAAATAGAAAAAATAGAAGGAATGAACTGTCGTGCCCGCCCGCGCAGGGGGTGTGGCAGACACTCGAAAATAACGAGCTGGAAAATTAAAAGAAAATTTCTTCAAACACCACTACTTACTTGTACACAGAGTGAGACCAAGAACCGAGATAAAACAACAGGCAAATCGAAGCGCAAAGCACACTCCAGGTACCGGCAGAAGTCTGTGGTGCGAGCAGCATAGCCAGGTTCTCCTTGCGGATCCGCCTGGTACCTTGCTACCCTGACTACCGTCTCCGTCATGCATTTTTCAACTATGTCCAGCCCCTCGGCGTCAGACAATACAAAACAAGGACAGCAGGCTCGTCATCCACCCACGCCACACGACTCCTTCAACAAGGCTTACCTATCGAAGAAAGGAAGAGAAATAAACCGAATGGAAATCACAAAGGATCAGCGCAAGAAAGAAAAATAACAATACGAGGAGTAGACGAAGGAAGACCATGTTCGAACCAGCTGCACCAGTTGGTGGCACGAGTAGTATGGTAGTGTTCTACTTCCCAGTCGTTTTGGTGCCTTGCTACCCTATCTGCCATCTCCTTCATACTTTCGGCCACCTCAGCTTCCCTGGTACTCCTCCTCCCCCGCCCTCACCCAATTCCCTTGGACACCACTTACGCCAGATGCGTGGCGCCTACTCAGCCTCGTTCCACTCCACCACAAACCGTTCGGCTGCTTCAACGATCCCCCGGTTCCACTTTCCCGCCTTGTTTACTGCAATGGATCACAGCGCGGTCTCAACTCCAACCAACAAGGGGAAAATATATGTTTACCCTTTGGTTGTTCGGAATTCCCTAAGGTCTTCGACTACGCATATATTTCGTCTTAAACTGTCCGCCAGGTTTATGGTACTCCTAACCAGCCATCGTGCCGAACATTACCCGACCGGGTGATCGCTCTTTGCTTTGCCGTGCCACGCCCCCCGCAAAGAAGGGCCGCCGTTTACGATTGGTCGTTTCGATGCTTTCGCAACGTGTCATCTCGAGGGCCTTCGCGTACGAGAGGGTGGTATGGTCAGTACGAAGTCGGCGCTGGAAGCCAATGACTCCCAACAGAACTGGTTGGTCAGGTGTTCTACGCTTGGCAAAGTGTTCCGGTCTGAATGTCCACGCCACACACCCGTATAAGAGGATCTCAATCACCTCGGCCTTCAGCTTGAGGTCTTTCATTCTGTAAGGGGTGCCCCCGTCCGTCCTTTCGAACAACTCCGGGATGAACCGTTTGAAGCAGGCTGGAATACGACGGGTCCGTCGGGTGATTTCCCGCGAGAGGTCAGCGTTTTCGTTGATAGTGCGGCGTAGGTATAAAAAGTGGGCCGTCTCCTTCTACCGCTGGCTTGCGGCTTCGATATGACGCGAGGGCATTCTGGTCTTGCGTTTCTAGAAGCGTTTTATCTGTCTTCTTTCCCGACACCATGAGGACTGCTGCTTCGAAAAAAGCCATCATGACTACCCTACGATATACGTATCTTGATCGAAGATCTTTAACCGAATGTTGGTCCCGTTAAGGTATCTTAGACCTAAATGTGATACGTTTTGTGTTGTGAACCGGGTTGACAAATGTCCCCGTCAGTTTACCGATTTGTCTTGAGAATGTCAGTCGGCTTCGGTCGGTTAAAACAGAAAAAAAACGAAGCCGAACCCGAACACTTCTCGATCGGTTTTTCGTCAAAGCCAAGCTAATGGTCAGTATTTCGAATCGTTCGCTGGGCATGTGTGACATATCGTATGGTGCCAAGTGTCCTTTACCTCTGCTGCTGCTGTGTTACCGCCAGCACCATCTGTCGCTGGTTGTGGGTTTGACGGAAGAGCTCGAACTCCACCAACACTCGAAAGCAACGGAACCAGAGACAAAGGGTGAGAAACCGTCTACTCTAGTCGACATTGCATATATCCAAAAGGCGATTCGCTTGACGCTTGGAGCTATTCACACTCCTTGTGACAATACAAAATACAATATGTAATTGCCGGACATGTCATAGTGAATGATAAACATAACAGCAGGGGAGACCTTGTGCTGCAGTACCGCCCGTAGAGAGGCGGGTAAATATCCGGACATACGATCGGACAGGAAAATAGTAAGCGAATGACAAAAGGGTCCATTCCACCGACAACTTGTTTAAGTACACATCACACTGCTGTGGCTGGCCAGCTGGTGGATTACGACAAGAGACATTGAATTAACGATCCCGGTCAAATACGTGCGGGAGCAAGGACACTAGAGTATCCAGAGTCACAAAGAGTCAGAGGAATAATAGCGATTGAGACAAAGAGAGGCAATTTTCCGGCTATCTTTATTTGTCTATCCGAAAACCCGACTAAAAAGGACGGTTTTCGGGTGGAAAAACCGACCAAACCTCAACCGACAAAACTACTTTCGGTGTTCGGTTCACAACACTGGCCCATGTAACTACAGAGTTCCGCACGGCTATTCGTGAAGGGCCAATAGTGCCTTGAACTGCCACATTTACAATGTTTTTATCGGACGGACTGTCAGCCAGTCAGTACATCAACCCCTATAACTTTTCTGCCCGTAACATGGACATTGTACCGGATGATCAGGGGAAGGCCAGCCCTACCGCGATCACTCTGCACTCCTTTTTTTCGCCTCGTTTTCCTCCTCTTCTCCTCTCCTCCTCCACCTCCTATCCTCCTCTGTTTGTTTTATCTTCGCTTCTCTTCTCTTCTCTTATCTTCTTCCTCTTCTCTTGATCTCGAAGATCAAGATTCCTTCCATAATGTCCACTTAGACGCCAATTTCAAACCATTTGGTTTCGTCTTCTCACAAGTGATCTTCACAGACACTGCGGTGCCACTTTTGTCATATTTTGTCACAGAGACGGAGCCTCGACACACCCATTATTAGTTCACCTACTAACGATCAGCATTTCGTCTGAGCAAGCATAACGTCAACGTAGCCCTCGCCGCGGAGCACCACGTATTGTTACAATTTCTTTAGTCCCTCGAACCATTGGGCCATATCTTCATACTAGCCTTCTGCCCCAGCTAAGGCTGACTCAGACCCCAAGATAATATATATCAAACTCAGACTCAGTGCTCACCTTGCGCCCAACGGACACATACATACGATGAATGACATAATGCCGAACGTACAACAGGCAGCTATTTATGTCCAATGAACAGTGTCGTGTTCGAGTAGTCCTGAGTGTCCTTTCCAGTCGCAACCAGCTTATCCAGCCCCGTAATACGTCTTGCATAACTGAGTTGTTCAATACGGCATATATATACTGATGCGATCGAAAAAGAGGTGTCATCTCCTCCACGTCGCCACCGCAGACATGGATGGTGTGAATCCGCCGAACCCTTGGCCGCATTATGTTTAGCATGGATAGCGTGAGAGGGTGCAGGGATAGTACTGCGTGGAAGTCACCGAGACCTGCTTTTGCGAACCTGTAGAAGGTGATTGCCTCAGAACTGCAAGCGTACTTCGGAGAGTACCTCACCGAAGCCGAACGACTCCTAGCGAATAACGACCAGAGATACTTTTACTAGCACCTTAAGAATACAGTGGGATTGGGAGGCACTAAAGCGAGAAGCGAGCCGTTCATTGGGGACGAAGATGGCACACCCTTGGGGGAAGAGACGCGAATTCGTGAACGATGGGCGGGGTTTTACCACCAACTCTTGATACGTAATCGCTTGAACTTCATACCGCGACCATCGACCTCTTGCCACCGCCCCCGCCCCATCTGTAGGTGAGAGATAAACCATCCATGGACGAGCTGACGGAAGCACTTGGGGGGATGAGCATTTGGAAACCTGTTGGGACAGATGGTCTCCCAGCCGAATTCCTGAAAATCGACCACCCCGCATTCGCCCGGTGCTTTCACAAGATATGGTCAGTGTTTGGGTAACAGGATAATTCTTCCAGCAATGAAACGATGCGATCATTAAGGTCCTTTACAAAAACAAAGGACCTAACAGATTGCAACTACTTAAGAGGGAATTCGCTTGTCGCCCACGCAGGCAATGGTTTTTGGGAAATTGCCGCGTCCCGCCTCATCCACTACTCCGACACTGGGGGACGACCCCCGAGGAACAGCGCGGCGTCGGCCCCGCACGATCAACGATTGATATGTTTATCGTCGTGCGCCGATTGCAAGAGCTCGAACGACAGAGGAGAATCCCCCTGTACGTGAGCTTCATCTTCTGAAAAACGCGCACGATTCTGTCGACCGACAGCTGCTCTGGGAGTTAATCACACACTTTGGGGTACCAACCAAGATGCTGAGAATTATCCTTAATTTCCACGAGGGCATGCCGGCTCGCGTGCGTACATATATCGGCGAACACTCATATTGGTTTGATGTCACGCAGGGGCTGAGGCGAGTCTGCGTGCTATCACCGGTACTGTTCAACGTGTTCGTAGTTGCTGCGTTACACGTCTAACCAGTACGCTTCAGTTCAGACGAAGCCATCGTAAGGGGTTTATTGGAACTCAATGATCCTGAAGTAGTCGGAGCAGAGGAGCAGGAGCCCTTGGTGTGCGTGCGAAGGGCTGTATGGTGGATGATGTACGCCCATCAACCAGGAATTGTCTCGAAGTCGGCGGAGAGCTCACGGTATCGGAACAACAAACGACAAAGGCAATACTTCGACGAACAGCAGACCAGACAACCCTCCCACAACCGCTCGTGATCGAAGCAGCGGATCGAGACGGCCAAGTTGTTTATCTAGGCGGCATTATCCACGAAAATGCTGACCTCTCGCGCGATTTTGACCGACGGATCCGTCTCATGCGTGCATGTCTCAAACGGTTCGGCCCGGGATTGTATGATACCTCGTAGGACGACCGCCGCTCTTCGCCTGAACGTTCGAATGCTGAAGGCCGAGGTGATTAAAACCATGCTCTACGGGAGTGTGACGTGGACCCTCAGACCGAAACACTTTGCCAAGCTTAACACGGCTCATCTCCTACTGCTGTCCTGTTGCGTGTCATTGGCTTCCAGCGCCGACACCGTACTGACCATACCACCGTATCGTACTCAAAGTCCTTGAAGATGGCACGTTGCGAGAGCATCGAAACGACCATTCGTAAAAGGCGGCTCTTCTTTGCGGGGTCCGTGGCACGGCAAAGAAAGGAGCGAGTACCTAGTCGGGTATTGTTCGGGATGATGACTGTTTGGGAGAACCAGAGACCTGGCGGACAGTTTAAGACTTGCCATAGATGCATAGTCGAAGATTTGAGGGAATTCCGAGCAACCGAAGGGTAAACGTAACTTTCCCCCTTGGTGTGTGGAGTTGGGACCGCTTTGTGGTCCACTGCAGCAAACTAGGCGGGAAAGTGGTACCGGAGGGTCCTCGAAGCAGCCAAACGGTTGATGGTGAGGTGGCACGAGCCTGAGCCACAGCTGAATAGGCTGCGCCGCGCATACGCCATGGGTGGTGTCCAAGGGACTAGGGGGAAGGGGGGCAACATGAGGAGTATAAGCAACCCCGGTCATGGCAATGCGGGGAGGGGGGGGGAAGCAGAAGTAGACGGGAAACGGCGGCGGACGAAATTTAGGAGAAGATGACAGACAAGGTAGCAAGGCACCAGGGCGACAAGGAAGTGGATCATGCCTATGTTTCTCGTGCCGCCAACTTGTGCAGCTGGTTCGAACGTAGTCTTTTTCAGCCCACTCTTCTTCTCTTTCTTGGGTGTTGTCTTCTTCGATTTTCACTTTGTTTTTTCTCTTCTTATTTCCTACCAGGTAGTATCAAGCCTAGTCATACGAGTCGTGTAACGTGGGTGGATGACGAGCCTGTCGGTTTTGTTTTGTATTGCCTGACGCCGAGGGGCGAGGCATAGTTGACAAAACGCAGGACGGAGATGGCAGCGAGGGTAGCAAGGTACCAGGCGGACTCGCAGAGAGAACCTGGCTATGCTACTCGTACCACTAACGTCTGCGCCTACTTGGAGTGTGATGTTTTCTATGGTTTACCTACTACAGTTTGTTCCTTTGGTTATTAGTCTTACTCTGTTCAAAAATAGGGTTATGTTCTGCTTTTTGTTCCGCTCGTTGTGTCCAAGTGCCTGTCACATTTCCTTGACAAGAGGCACCACATTTGTTTCTTTCTTTCTTTTTCTTTCATCTCGTTCGATTTGTCATCTTTGTTATTTTGTTTTCTCTCGTTTCTCTATTTCATAGAATGTTTATGTCGTGTCTGTCGTATCCTGCATGATGTCATGCCATTGCATTGTCTACTGCTGTGCTTACGGCATGCGTGGCAAACGTAGTATCTCTTTGGCGTAGCGTCGTGACCACGTCACTCGTATCTCTCTAGGATTAAAGAACCGGCACGGACACTGGTTGTGCTGGACGTCGGCGGATGGAAATAACGGTTTCATGTTAAGAAACAAACTCACACTATTAATAGGATATTTCGGATTCGTCGGCCTATACAGTACGTCTATTCAAGGCTGAGTCGTATGGAAGCCGATACCAGAAACAAAAGCAGGGTTTCCGTTGATCGTGTAGAAGAGCTATTTTCTATCACTGATACAACATATGACCTGTGCATTCGACGCGCAATACCTGCCACCGCCACCGATTCTTCGCCTCGCAGGGAACAACATACCGTCAAACGTTTGAGGCCGTGTGCTCCACTGCTCTGGGAGTGCTCGCTACCAAGTTGGAGGGTCGCTGATGCTGTGCGGCTCGAGTTGTCGGTCGAGACATTGGAGCCTGATCAATTTGTGGCCGGTCTCCAAACTTAGCAACGAGCACCCTCAGAGCAGTGGAGCACACAACTTCGAAGGTTTGGCGTCATCGCGTGCCCTTCGAGGCGAGAAATCATTGGCGGTGGCAGGTTGTCGCTTGTTGACAGCGCAGCTATTTCTTGCGGCGGCATACCAAATACGATACTCCATGGGCTTTGAAGGTTTCAACATCATGAAGGGAAACCTTGTTTTCCGGTTGCGGATCCCACAAGACTCAGCCGAAGCTCGGAGCGCCATGAATACCTCAACCTGGAGATGAACTTGGGCTTGGATTCGTACAGGTGTGGTGTTTACTCAACACGATATAGCCATATCAATACTCCGAGTTGCGGGACACTACCCCCCAGCACTGATGTACTAGTTGTAAGCAGGTGTGGTGATGTGACTATCGCTTCATAGGTAACAAATGCAGGCAGCAATGCACGCCGACGTTTTAACGACTACCCCCCGGCGATCCGAGGTTGATGCTGCGCCGGATCCGGACGCTTTTGCACGTCCGCTCGAACCATGTTGTGGCGCCGGAAGGTTTTTAGTCGGCAACTGAAGCGATTGGATATTTTCAGCTAATCCATGAAACGAGATTCCGGCGACCCCGCGTCATTGCAACTTAATCTTCGTGGCGATGATGCACTGACGATCTCTGTTTTTTGTTATTCCAGCTAAAAAATCTACATGTTGATAGTGTGCCGATATGCCTTTTTTCCGCAACATCATTTGTTTCCGTGTCATCAAGGTGGGTTACATCGCCAGTCACAGTCGCTTAGCTGCGCTGCTGGAAGTCCACGCCGGCCAACCCATGCGTACCACGTGGGTATGGTCTCCTTCGATGTTTCTTTCACTGTTCGAAACTTCACCCGAATGTCTCTCAGTGTCATAGATGTTTTTTGTGTCGACAGCGTTTGTAGCGTTTTCCTTCCGTCTTGGCTGGTTCGATGCAGCTGCTTCGGAACTAATGCTCTCTTCTTGCTGCTGTCGTTGTTGTTAGTGGTGGCTTCCATATGGAAATATGATACTACGACAAGTGTGACAGATGATCCTAACTGGTCGAGATCGACGTATACAACATGCATGCCCAAAAGAAGAACCGCCAAACGCAGGAACATACTGAACATATGGAGGATTTGCCAGTTTAGAGAATCTGTCGCGCTTCTCACTCCCACCGTTCTTTTCTACTGATTGATGCGGGAGGCGATGTTTGACGGCGTCTGATATTTAGAGATCCGTTTTGAGATTTTGTTCCGTACGCCGTGCGTGGTGACGGTCTCACAACTATCGTAAGGCGCTTTCCAAACAAAACCTTGGGCTCGATATTGTCGTTTTTTTCGTGAACGTTGTCAAGCAAGTAGAAAATCAAGCGGCGGTCCAGATGCCCGTCTACACCAATCCAGCGTCGGCCGGAAAACGACGTGACAGGGGTGAGTTACGGATCGGGGATGGACGCGAGGCCTGTCCGTTTGAGGTGGCGGTGGCGGTGGATGGTGATGGAACCTGGTGGAAATGTTGGTTGTTTGGCAAGACTCGACATACCTCATTCTTACAATTTAGTTCCACCACTGCTGTGTACAGCCGCAGCACGACAGCGCTAACAGGAGCAAAGCCTGGGGGCGATGGTATTCGTTGTCGTAGTGGTGGCTGTGACCCCTTGTATTGTTGCGTTCGTCGTCGAGTCTCACTTGATGTACTGCTACGATGCCTTTTTACTGGTTCCAGAAGATGTTTTTTATTTTTTGCCGTCGAATGTCGAGTGCGTGTCTCTAGATCAAAGCACGCACACGTCTCGGCCGATGGGAGGAGTTGCGCGAGCCTGAGATTATAGCGAGGAGCGACAGGGCTCGACATCTGCTTGTTGTACTCTATCCACCGTCGCACACAAGTTGACTTCAGTTACAAATATCCGGTTGCTTGAGACTTGAACGACAGCTGTTATTTTTTCATTCATCAATTTTACTTTCCAGCTTAACTCGTATTACTGGGGGCCATAGCAAACAGGAACTATTACGGGGGACCATAGTTAATAGGACCAAATGTTGTTAGTAACAATCGGTACCTATATAGGTTTTTATGTACACCATAGGTCCTATTAACTATGGCCCCCGTAATAATATTTTAGTACAAGTGGGGAAAAAAAATATACCTGGTATAGGGTTTTTAAGTATACATATATATTGTAAGTATACCGTAGGTCCTGCTTACTATGCCCCCCGCGCAATAATAGACGATTTCATCACCAGCGACTCAAGGCAACCCGTGGTCACTGGTGTCGCCGTCCCTTCTCCCCCTCGGTTTGTGTCCTCCCATACATTATTGTATTGGCCTCTACTTTTTTCCAGGCCCCTCTTTTTCGTAGCTCGCATCGAGGGTCGCATAGCGTTCAGCACCCTCCCCTTCCCACCACGGCACATACATGCCACTCAGTGTACCCCCGAACGTGAAAAAATGTGTTTTGACACCTCGCCACTAGCGTCGAAGGGTGAACACGCTTGATCGAAGGCGTTTAGTGCCGTCCATTGTTCCAGTAGAAAAAATCATACACGACAAAAATTTGAGCCCACGACCTTGACCATACAACCATATATTAGTTTTTACACGAGGATTCACTGGTAGACTACCGGATGGGCATTTTTACGTTTTTATATACAACAGGCGCAGCCCGAAACATTAAACGCAAGGGTTCGATAATACGGTTATACAGCACGCCCGTATAGAAACACAGATGGCAAGAGTCAAGTCAGTGTCAAGATGCCTGTCTGTCAAGATGCCTGTCTGTCAAGATGCCTGTCTGTCAAGGCTGTCCGTCTAGGTTTTCTGTCAAGGCTGTCTGTCAACGCATGTCCATCTGTCTAGACATATGCTTCCTACCCCCCACGGCAGAAAAACCCCCAGTACATGTGTGGAAACCCCTCCATTTACTTCTTCACGTGCTGCCGTCTTACTCGTTTGACATGAAGCTTGTGAGAAATTTCAAGATTCGCCACTTCAATTGCATGTTTCTGTAGAACGGACTCTGAAAATTATCAAAATGCCGAGCGAAACAAAAATATACTGGAACCCACACTACTTTCGTCGACACAAGTTTAGGTGTTTCCGGAAGAACTTGGATTTTTCTTAGCGCCCCCGGCTTTTGGCTGCCGATGCTGTCTGTCAAGACATTTCCTATGACGGCGTCTGTCAAGGGGTAAAAGTGCTGTCTCCCGACATCTTTCTATAGAGATGATGGCCGAACATAAAATAAATGGGAAATGCCGTGGCGCTCGCCAACCTAGACAGAAGGAAGGTGTCGAATAAGACGAGGCAGTTGACGCCAGCTATCTCCCAGTCAAATGTCTGAAATACCACGAACGGCGGGAGCCATGTTCCAATTTATTCGCTGAGCTAACGGGGACCACGGGAACCATGCGAAATAACGCCGCACACGAAAGACGCCGCTCGCAGCTCGCACGCCCACAGACGTGAGTATTGACCTTCGATCTCGACGTGTACTCCACAGGGCTAGGCCAATGAGTGAGAATGATAGCCTCGGTGGTTTCATTGGCATCTGTGGTCTAGGGGGAAAGAGGTTGGCCGCCGCGGCGTCCTACGCTCTTCGTCAAAACGTTCAAAAAGTTCTGTTTTGTGCCAATGAAGAGGAGTCGAGAGTCGTTGCTTCCTGTTTTCTACACACCGGCTGCCAAATATGTTTTTAGCAGACGCCGTGCCGTCCACGTCACATATCACCGACCGAAATGTGAAAACTGTGACACTAGTAGTGTGGGTCGGAGCCTCCACAGTAGTAGTCAGCGCGCTTCATCAAGAGTTCTTGGCGTGGTCGCTGGGTTTGTCGGTCGATGTCGAACCTGAGAAATGGTCGATTTCTTGCGATTGGAGAGAGGGCCAGATTTTTTGTCGTCTGTCATATACAGACCAGCGCCAACATGTTTTTTTTTTTTATCAGACGCCTGGTCAGCCCACGTCACATGTCACCGACCGAGGTGTGAGCACTGTGTCAGTTTTAGGGTGAGAATTTGCTCTCTTTAATTAAGCTAGGACCCTCCGAAAAATTAGGGTGGACCTCAATCGTAGAACGCCCCTGCACAAACGTTAGTCCGTAGTTTTCATGTCATCAAAGCGTGCACTATCCCTCGGACGTGTGGGACGTGGGGAGACGTTTCGAACTTTGAAAAACATCGCGAAAATGGCGGACGCAAATGATCGGATTCCGTTTTTTCCGGGTCTTCTTCGCCTGTATCTCATTGTAACACCGCAAAATCGTCGTTTCTTTCCTAAGGTGGATATTTCCTTCCTTCGATAATATGATTAGGTGGTCACATTCCCCGCTAATGCACGCAAACCCAGGCAGCGACGAAGAAGATTATCTCTGGAACGTTGTCGCCTTTGGTTGATTTGTAGGCCCACCTTCCCAGAACATCTCGAAAAGAAGGGTATCGAAATAAACGTTATTGCCATCCACCAGGCATAAATCGCCTCGTTTAGAGTTAAAATCGACAGGAGTAGTTGTTGGCAGATAGTCTTCGGCCCACAGCTGTTGCGCTGAACACCTTGGTTTGCTTCTAGGGATATGTGCTCAGGGTGTAGAACCGTGGATTTCCTCGGCCTCGGAGATCACGATCGGTTATACCCACCCGTTCACACCCAGACATCCAGTGTCCAGGCTGGCTGCCCGTAATAGGGGTGTGTGGAATGAGCGCTGGGATGGGAAATTACGGTAGAGTTATGGTACATGTTTATCCTTACGTGGCAAGTGCAGTAAGGAGAGTACTACTGCTGTACGAGGTGATTCCTCTGTACGACAGTAGCTTTACAGGAAACTAAAAAGGATCGACAGGGGCAACAGCACCCGCCGCCACGCTGTTGTTTCGTCAAATAACGAGAACAACAAGACAAAGGTGTTAATGACGTAAATATGGGCAGATGGTACGTGCCTGTGTGTTTTCCACCTGGTACATTGACAGAAGAGGTTTAGTCAAACTAGTTTTGAAAGAAGAGTTTCGGACAAAGTATGTAGTTACGTACCACGTACGTATTCACATACATATACATACACTGATTTCGGTTTTTGTTTTCGGAGTGTGTTTCCGTTAGTTGTTGTAATGTGGACTCTGTTGTTCTCTATAGTCACAAGAGTCATACACTACTATGAACGCCCACGTCATTTCTTCCGCACCACCCGACGTGGAGGCGGTCTCAGGTTTTTATATCATGCGTCAAGATGGTTTCGTGCCAAGCAAGACGTTTCGCGAGAATCGTCAAGGAACTTCAAACATGTCAACGGGGGGGGGGGGGGGGCGCCAGAATAAATACCCTTGGCGCTCCCGCCGCGGCAAAACAAACGAAGCCTAGCAACTCTCTCTGTATTCCCAGGTGGAGCCTGTTGTACCTATACCGCAGAGCAAACAAAACAATTCAGAAATAGGAGGCCACCCGTGTAATGGTCTGGCGCAATGTTTATCTTTTTAACGACTTTCCTGGACACAAAGGCGCTCAGCGAGAGCGTAATTTACTGTGTTTATTTACTGTATTGTAGTATGTGCCTGACTTGGACCCAAATAAAATCAGGTATACCTTATTTGGGCCTCGGGCCTTCGAAGAAAAGCCTACAACACCAAACTGCAGACTTACAATTCGCTCGTGGGCATCATACAACAATTCCCGGTCCACGGTTGTGAATACTTAAATCGATGGCAACACATGGGTTCGCGGGAATCGGTGTGTCATTTCCGCGCCTATCCCTTGGGAACAACTTGAAAATTAGAGAATGCCCCGTCTCAAAGCACCAGTATTTTTACGATATGTATTTCCGCGCCGAAGAGGCACGGATACCGGCAGGTTTTCGTTCTGCTTGGACTGATCGGTTGTGCGATGTAACGCCGTGTGGTTCTACGTCATTCTAACTCGTTACTTGAGCAGCTAGCAAACTCCGTATTCCAAAATATGTATTTTGTGAGTGGCGAAGAATATCGACCGACTGGCTTTGGACACCACGAATCGTGTACTTACAGGACTTTATCCATTTACATCAAGTGAGGCAAGGGTGGTAGATGTCAAGGATATATACCACGCGCACCCAAGTATCGTAGTTTGCTTGATTGATTATCTTTGGAGGCCGTTGGAGGACACGCAGGGGTGCTTACAGTATTCCATGAAGGAGGTACATCTGCCGAGAAGCGGAGAACTTGCACTGTCACCCGTCCGGCCTGTCATGGTAACGGTATACGATTTGCCGCGGAGGAAATAGACGACGCAGGGTGTCCAGTTCGTGCTGCTGGCCGTGTACGCCCGTCCGTGGTAACGCTGTTCTCCCTAAATTCCCGTTGTGCCCATGGTAGGTGCCTCGTACGTAATACGGTTGCGTGGCAACGTGTTTCAAATGCCTGGTATGACTCAACGTTCGGTGGCAAAACGATATTCCGCTCTATTGTTATATTTGCAGGGACTGGTACGATGTCACTGTTCTTTCGTAATTCATAGTGGTACTTCTCATTGCGTTCCGTGCAGGACGCAGCGTCCCCCTATTGGTATCCCAGCCAGCGCGACACGTGTGGCCGTAAAATGTGGTGGCTACATCGGCATACCGGAAAAATATTGAGACGTACGTGAGTAGGCACAATTCGATTCCAGTCGACGATGGAAGCAAGTGGTGGGCCTAGAGTGGTGTCTCGCGTCAAACCACAAGATATGCACCGTTTTGGGGAGAGGGGGGGGGGGGGGGGGGGGGCTCTACCGTTCGACCCCGGGTGTGAGCAACGACTGCTGATAGGATAGAGAAGGAACAAAACGGGTGAGGACAACAGGGCAGGAAACACGTGCATGTATTCCAAACAAAAATCAAATGGAATATGTTATGTGCATGCCTATAAGATTCAGCATAGGTTAGCGGTATGTACATAGCACTTCGCATTGTGCCCCTCTCTGCATTGGAATTACAATGCAGAGCCATCCCACAGCAAGGGTGCACCAGAGGTTCTTGAGCCCCTAACATTAGGAGCTCCACATCTCACCCGATACGAAACTTGAAATAAATTCGTTCGTGCCACCTGACCGGCACGTGTATGTGCTAGTCCTAACACGAATGTACGCCTAAACGTTTCATCCTAACTGGTAGTTCCTCACTTAGGGAACTCAATTGGTCCGAAACCTTTGGCCCAGAACGTGCCACCCCTACCGTGGGATGATTCTGCACTGACTGGGTATTGGACCCTTGGCTGTGGAAACATACAATTCGTAGATTCACGTCCACGGCGTGGTCGTGTACTGCCGACGAAGAGCACACGACCGCGGGTTGGCAAACCTCAAAAAATGGTCTACAGAGCGGTGGGGCCGCTGAACACCTACAGACGGCAAACACAGTGGATGTTTTTGTTCGGTTTCGTTTGCAATTGTTCACCCGCCGAGCTTTCCCTTTCCCGCGTAGATAATGGATTAGTACTTCCTTCTGTGGAACTCGACACGAGCCATTGGTCGCATGTACCTTTCATTCTCCTCCCCCGGTAGGTACTATGATGCGTATCGCGCACAGCGGTCAGCGTTTATCCTCGCTGCTCGTCTTTTGTGATCATTTGTTTTTTTGCTAACCCGCGCTCTCATACTTTTGGCGACGGACGAACACACTAGAAATCACCCCAGGGTGCAACAAAATACACAATAAGTCGTGAATCGGACCCCGGCGCAATCCACACGGAATAGTGCAGTAGTCTCGGTAATCAGCAACAACAACAAACGGATTAGTGCAGTAGTCTCGGTAATCAACAGAAACAAACATGCGTATGATATATTTTTTGGGTCTCGGTGGCGACGTGTGGCACAAGCACTTCGATTTAGTTTCAGCTTCATCCTGCAATCTAGTATGTCCGCGAGAAGTGTGAGCCAGTAGGACCCATTATCCGCGTGACCCAAGCCGGTCTGACAACGCATGCCGGATAGGGGCCGGCCTCCACCGTTCGGTGCCAATCGTCTTACAGGTTCTTCAGCAGGCCATCCCCTCTGAACGAAGTGGCGTGATCTGTTGTGTGGGTCTAGCGCTTGTCTTTTCGGTGGATACCACCGCTTCTGACGCGCATCAACGTTTGTCGGGCGAAGGTATCAAAGGTTTATGCCTGAGAGCGTCTAGCAGTTAGTCGGAACCCGTTCGGCTCGCCACAGAGTCGAGGTCTAGGGGTGCATGATCGGGTCAGGGTTAGTGCCCGACCTGAAACCCGCGATCTCAACCGTGCCCGGTGCGGGAAGACAGTGGTAGCTTGATCGCCGACATCGGTCTGCACGAGTATGAGTCAAAACGTTCTATTCAGCCGCGCGAGTGCCACAATATACATGCGCATGCTTCGGGCCTCGGCGACGTCTTCCACAGCCTCGCAAACACTACTCAAGTAATCCATGGTGCTATAGCCGGAGGAAAAAGAAAGGAACCGGCTTTCCGTCGTACGTGGTACACAACGACACGGTATGTTGTTTTGACAAACATGGATTGCTTGTTTTTCGGTTGGTGTAAACCACGTTTGATAGAGTGTGGACAAGATGTATGGCTTGCAGAAAGGTACAGTAGGTGCAACCGCCGGCGCCTAATAATAAGTTCGCTTTCTCGTACATATCTCCGCCCGAGAAGTTGTTACTATCGGTCTGCGACTCTTGCACAGACCCTTTGTTCAATGACGGGCATGACTACCAGGTATCTTGGTGTGGTGGTCGTAGTGTTTCTGGTGTGGTGCTGGTAGCCCCTAGACGAGGCTCGGCGGCAGCAATGAATAAGCTTGGTTGCTCGAGTACCTCATGACTACTTTAGGACCGCCCCTGGCTTTGCTCGTGAAAAATGCGAATCCCCTACATGAATATCGGCGGAGGCTTGGCGTGCTTTCTCCGATGGTCGACAGTACGAATCATGGAACATTGAGCGCCCTGTTTCATACAAGGTACGGAATAGAACGGGGTAGACTCCTTAGTGGTAGGCATGTTCAAAGCAAGTGCTGTAGGCGCTACTTGCTACGTATCCGTAGCTTGTTTCTTGGTTCAACTTTAATATTTTAGGTATGTTATACTAAATGGCCTCTAAACGCAATGTGTGGGTCCGAGCACACACCGACACAAACTCGACACAGAAGTCTGTATGACCTTTTAGGTCACGGAAGCGTCGTACCCGTTGTATAATCGCCGTGCTGCCACACCCTATATAGAGAGTTTGGTTTGATGTGTCGACCCTAACCCTCAACGCCATACAAACCAAAAACTATAAGACAGCGGGTGAGAAATTTGCAACGTGACGCCCTTCTGTGGTCGCTTACCAAGGTAGGATGGTAATCTACCGATCAATCTCTAATTCAACTCGATGCCCTTGTTTTAAACTTGTTGTCCATTATTGTTCCAGTCTCATTTGTTACGTCCTCCCCTTCTTTTGTTCTCTCTCTTCTGATCGCAACTCAGAACGAAGTTCACGTGGCAGACACTTCTCGCCCCACCCCAGTACGGTTTATTGATTTTCATTTTGGTCGTGGGAATACTCCGGCCAATTCGTGCTTCGTCGACTCCCATCGGGCTGCGCCTACTGACGCTATTGCCCTTGGCGCTCTCATGTTTCGTTAATATTTCGATGTGGCACGTACACCTAAATTATCACCAGGGTGGAACGTGAATTCCGGTATCAATTTCGTCTACAATAGCATAGGAAGGTAACCACTAGACACCATGCGGCAGATAACATCAAAATGTTACCCATTGATTCACAATATCCGGATGTATCCTGAACGCGGAGATCTAAGCAAAACGCTCCACACAAACGTCCCGGGAAGGTTCCAATGTTAAGCCTGGTCCTGTGGAACGAAGGGCATTGCCACGTTCAGCTCACGAAGATCAATTGGATGTTCCACCCCACTGGGCCCAACAAACTACAACCACGTCACGGCAGCCTTCTCTGTACGTACTGGTGCGGGCAGCTGGAACTCTAACGTGGTTCTCACACATCTTTACGAGGGTGAGAGCTAGACTAACGTCTGTGCGTATCTGTGTGTGGTCTCCACGTCGGACCGATCCGCCTATCCGTCGACACCCAGCAAGTCTAGTTCTGGGCTGGTATTTCGTTCTTAGAGACTTTCATCCAGCTCTTTGGGGGTCATAAACTACGATATATATCAGGGTCGTTTATATAATCCATCGCAAATAGAGTAAAAGGATTACAGGAGACTACCACTGTCGTACGCAGCTCTATCAAAAGCAGGAGCACTTTGGAACCAGAGTGCAAGCAGCCCGCCGCCAGACTGTCGCCCCACGGTGCCCCACAGAGAGAAAACGATTCGACGGCGTGTAAGGGTCTTAGAGGCGGATGTGCGGGTGGTACGTATCCGTGCGTTGACGGCGGGTATATCCTGCGAAACGTACGAGAAAGGATGACAAACCCACTTCGTTCGCACAACGGAGTCATGACCGAGGCGCGTGTGATGCAACACCTGCATCAAAATTAAACAAATACACTGGTAATGCACATTGGCACTTACTTGAGCACATACATACCCGGTACGTAACTCGCGTATACTCTCTATGATACAAATACAATAAACAACGAGTGGGGGGGGGGCAAGCAGGGGGCGTTTTCAAGCGTAAAGGTACACTAACATGAGCGGTGCACAGAGCACAAACCAAGGAACCGAAGAACCACGAGGGCCTGAAAAAGGTTGCAATACCATTTCCTCTCCCGTAAACTGATACCTTCAATGTGGGGGTCGGGGAAGCCGGTGCCTCGAGTGGCATGCTAAATCAAAATCAGCTCTGAAAATCCATGAGGAGGCTCACCACCTCATCAATCACCGACCAGCAGGAAAAATCAACGTGGGTCGCAAATACGCCAATTGTGAATTATATCGATTGTTGTGCGGTTGCCATTTCTCCACGCTGTTTCCGGTTGTTTTCACGCACGCGCCTGGTCAACGAAGCCGGCGTGCCTACCCAACGTTTCGGTACCTCGTTTCCATTACCTCCTCGTCTGTGGTGTGTGCATCGTGCGTTTTCCCGTATTCAATGTCCTCCTCCAATTAGCAGACTTACATCTTGTGTGTGGGCTGAACTGCTCTGCAGGTGGCATGTCCTCCCTGCCGACAAAAAAAGAGACGTCAAGTGCTGAACTCAAAAGCCAACCTCCCGCTTGGGCGAAAGAAGTACCACGTCCGGAAATGACTTCACTCCCCATCGATGACATATGTGACTCCGACATGCTTGTGTACGAGTACAATTCCTTACCCGAAAAACTCCCTTCCCGAGGTATTAGATGCCACCACTTGTTCGATATTCTCTACCAGGTGCTAGTATTGCGAGTCCTGCATAGTGGTTAACTATATAATCCATTTAGCTGATTGGGTATTGGTCCATCTTAGAGTTTGAGGCATTATATGAAATGTCTCGGAAGTAGAGTCTGGTTGGAGTCTTTACTATGAGATGGGCTCAAAATCGCAGGCAGGAACGCGGGTTGCAGTTAACGTCGGAACAAAATCACGCTTGAGGTTGGGGGTGCGTAGAAATATAGCTGGTATTTGTTGTAGCTACGCCGATCGAGGTGTCCTCCTGTGTACGGCAACGCTGTCACGAGTATTAAAATCCCTGCCAGAACGCGCCATATGTCTCCCCCATGGTTCGTATCTCGAGTGCTCCATATATATTGCAGCCGACGTGCAGGATTGCAAGGCTCCAACGCCCACTCTTAGTGCAAGTTATATTGTTAAAGGTTATACACTGGTAAAAGATGAATCGATGCACCGCCTGCCCTGATAAGCAGGGGTAAAGATTCTGACTTTGCGACGACGGATTACGAGGCCAAATGTTTGATAGTTTGTGTTGCCGGCTATGTTTGTCGCCAATTGGACGCAAGGTAAACCAAATATACAAGGGGGCGCCCAAGCAAGGTTGTGTGTGCGTCACAAAAAACACGCCAAACCCTTACTGCTGCAATAGGCTGGGCTGTCCGCCACCGCGCCGAACAGGAGGCATCTCCGCAGGCCCTTCACGACAGCAACAACAGGAGCACTGCAGCAACCTGGTTGCGCACCACGAAACTAACTCACGACGAACACGTAGTCGTCCAAGTCGTCGTCTCCAAAACCAATTTCACCCCCCCTAAAACTGTGCACCTGGCAATGGCGAGGCCATACCTTGACGCTCTGGTTGGCATTTTGGTCAATTTACAAACGCGAATATATTGCTCCGGAACAGCCACCGATAGGACCTCAGCGAAATCGGCATCTTGTCAAAATCTTCAAAACGAAACAATGATGCTGCTACGGAAAGGGCCCAAATTGTTCTGACTGATGGGTGCTCTTATTCGTGCGACCGAGGCGTTCTACGATGATAGAGGTTCACCCTACATTTTCCGAGGCTCGAACATAATATGTTGAATCGCAGCGATTAACTACTATTCCATCGAAGGAAGTGAATTTGCCCCAGATAATCGAAGCCTGCATCACGCTAAGAGTAGTCGCTTTCAAGTCGTGACGTGGAAGAACCTATCCCATCGAATAAATAAATAGCATAAATCGCTAAGTAAGCTCAAATTGAAATTTGTTGCGATGTGTAAGTTAGGGTCGCGCGTACACCATTTCCATGCCTAGCGTTCGGGGTGGATTAACTATCTGGTCATAAGAGGGTGAGTAACGTGCGTACAACCAAAGTACTCCGTCTGGTATATGGCACGTCGCGACATCTGCATCATCGCTGCATATAGCCGGAGAGAACAAGGAGTAAATATGCCAGCAGTTGGAAATACTGCATAGATGTGCCCAGCCACCCACTAAGGGGCGCACTCTAAAAACAACCTTTGTAAACATACTCTGTCTACGAATATGACGGAGAAAAAGTAGCTAATGCCCTCGTATTACAGGCTATACCTGCGTTGGGCGAATGCCTTCGACTTACCCACATGGTGGTAACTCCGGGCACACAGTACGCTCCATTTCGTACGTTCTGAGGGCTACTTGGAAACAGACGAGATCCCAACCCGCGGTGTGCGAAGAGACGTTGGCATTTGCGGCTCGACTCTGCACGTCTGCTTGGACTGCATTCGCGGCACGCTATACGATTTCGCCTTTTTTTCCACACTGACGCCCATGACGTTACCACGTTGTGTCGACTGAACCCGTACCGATGCCCTAGGATATGAACCTCTTGGCTCTTCACACATTGCTCGGTATTATTCCGATCTAAAGCTCTTTCGAACTTGGGAGTGACTGCTGACGCTTCTCTGTCGCGTAAGCATGGCAGCAGTATCCTCGAACCATTAAATGTGCCCTATTCATGAAGCCGTCTTAAGCTTTGTTCTATATATCTCCACATAGTACATTACTAGTGGAAGGCCTGCCTCCGTTCACGTTAGTACTTGTGCTCATGTCACACGTAGCCAACTATGCCTGAAATTTGTCTACTGGTTCACGCGGCCCTTTTCGACGTCTGAATCTGAGCGTTGATCTACATTATTCGGGTCGCCCAAGACATAATGGAGTAAGTACCAATTTATATCATAGTGATATATTGCTAGAGGCTGTGCGAACCTGCGAACCTGCGTACCGTTTGGCGTTTGGCAAAACCCGTGAAACATTGAGAAATCCCTTTACACAGACACCCCGTTACTATATTTGTCGGGGTCTGGACGTCACCCCGCGCAGGACCGTTTCTGTGGCACGAGTAACGGCCACAATCAAGCACATATTGTTTTATACGGGTTGGGACCGCCAACAAGAAACGCGTCATATGGGCGAGCTTTAGCACATTAGTACCACACCAACGTTAAATGCATTCGAGCGTACGTTATCATACAGCAGGTGGCATTTACCGTGTCGCTCGCCTCTAAGCCCAATTTATCGGCATAATAACTACATCAGCGGCCCCCAGTAGGTGAAGCTTGGAATCTTATTATTTTGCCGATGCTGAGGTTTGTTTGGGTGTTAGCGTCAATTGACGTATACACCAATCTTACAAGTCAAACTGCACAGTCAATGGGCTTTGGGCTCTTGCATGGTGGTTCGTTGTTCTGAGCGAGCGCGCTCGTTACTCTCAACGACATGCTTGTATGTACGTATGGTCTAGATTTGTGGATGCGCCATAACGCTGTGGAGATTTGCCTTCTGGTCGTCTCTTGTTTTGTTTCCTGCACTGGCGCGTGCTGTGATAAGTCTAGCCCACTCCGGCTCTAAATGATCTGCCTGACAGACCTGCACAACTGAGATCTTTCCCTAATACCGCTGGATCGTCGTTGGCTTTGTACACTAGTGTACAGTACGCTCCAATAAACATCTAATATACCTACCTACGACTAAACCCTGGAATTTTCGTCGGGCCGCCCGTTCTGCACTATCAACGTTGAGGATTTGCGTGGAACTCAGCTTAAAGGTCGTCTGAGTCCTATCATATTATGGATTTATACCAGTATGGTCCCTACGTTAGGCTGCCTCGGGGTCAATGTAGCCCACTGCCGTACTGTATGTGATTCGATAGTGATGTTGGTGGTACACACTCATGAAACAACAAACATGCATAAAGCGAAGTTTTCACCAATAATAGGCAACGCGATTGAGTGGCTGGGTAGACTGAGGACGCGTGTTGCGCTAGGGGTAGCATGGTAGTCTCCTGGCGCTTTCCAGGGAAAGAGGACCCTGCTGTTGATGAGCCCATTCAGTTGATGAGTTTTACTCGTTTCTACGTTCTTGTGCTGCAGTGAAAAAAACGACGTTAAACTTAAACACAATGTAGGGTGTAGTAAACCCGATCCACAGCCTGGTTGGCGGGGTATTCAACTACATCGTGAGCCTCGGAGGGTGGAGCTCATTCATGTCTAAATTTTTTGTACGAGACCATCAGTATCGCATCACGCTGCCTAACGTCAGTACAGTAAAGAACATCGTTTCAACCACGACTGTCCAAATGCCATAATATATATCGTGAAAATGTACCGCTGGCATATCGAGATCACACATGCTTGGGGGTAGGTCCTGAGTCGGAAATATTTGCCACCATTCCTGCAAACACTATTTATCTGACGCGAAGGATGCAGGTGTACAGGAGTATACACGCGTATATGTCGCTACAGGGGTGAACAAAGCTGGAACGCCACTAGGATGGTGCCTCGTGTTTGAAAAAATCCGCTCGGTTTATCGTGCTGATGCTTTTCCTGCCGAAACCGAATCACGTCCGTTCATCGACGACGAGCTTCTTCGACAACCCAGCGCTCCATCGCGGGCGTGTCTGGTCTTCAGTTTCGCGCCTTCACGCCCAGGCGTGACTAGTCCTCCCCTATGCTGCCCACGTTATATATCTGCTCGTATGCGAAACGCCCCTCTTCACCATCTCGCGCTGTTGTAGGTGCGAACGCCGTTTGGTGAAACATTTTGGTCAACGGCCCTTGCGGACATTCACTGTTTTTTCGCCACTTTCCTGCGAATGTTTAGGAATCAGGGTTGAGGAATATTTTTCGCGACGCATGGAATTCTTATTCCGTGCTGGTCATTCGTTTCGCCGGACAGTCATATGAAGTCACTCGTAGTATCAAGCTGGGTTTTGGGGTGTGGTATTACGGGGGGCCATAGTTAATAGGATCAAATATTGTTAGTAAAAACGGTTAAATATATACTTAGTAGGTATATATGTGTCCCATAGGTAGGTCCTACTAACTATGGCCCACCGTAATAGTAACGTATTACTATAGGCGTCTATGTGGCCGCTGGTTACCTGCCTTGTGATATACTACTAAACATTTCCATACTAACACGCTAGCCTTGGGCGACCACACTACTTTTTCACCAACGAGGCGTTCTACGATTAAGGCATCACATTTGTTTGGGAACGCCCTCCTGTGAGCCAGCACGGCGTCTTTACTGGGCGCTAGATAAAGGACGAGTCCGTTGTTTATGCGCTACTCTTTTTAGCACGAGGCGTACGTGTTAGATGAATGTAACATCAATCGTATTCATAGGCTTGCCCCCGTCGAATTACTGATTATACCTTGATGGGTGATGGGAGCCTTGAAAACATTAGTGTGAACCTCTGTTGTAAAATGCCTACAACGATCGTAGAAGCCTACCGATTTGCGTTCATGTATGCATGGAACAGCTTCAAAATATTCTCCTGTTCTTATGTATTTTACCTTGAATGTGGATATTTGAACAGAGCACATATGTGCAAGGCAGTAAGTGGACGCATCGCAATTTATCGTACAAGCTTCGTCTATGCTTCACAAGCACGAGCACTCTGAGGCATTGTTTTGTTGGACCATGTAGCGCATTATCTCTAATCATGGCCCACTCGCGTTAGACTACCAGGGTATACGTTAGAGGAGCAGCACATGCTCAGTGACCTCTCGGTACCGATACGTTAACTTACTTATGTTTGACACGAACTCTCGTTGGGAGGGGCATCGTTCATGTGTATGTTCCGGCATCGAATGCATGTATTTCAATTTGACCTCAAGTGCCGATACTGCAAAGTCTCACTCGCTTCCGACTGAAACATGCTGCATCTTCGAAACGTAAACAGAGCTACTATAGGTTCTCCTGTGTAGGGAGTATCCACAATATTGTGCCATGAACACTATACAGCGGAGACCGAGCATGGACAACATCAACAGCTCGGAAAAATGTGTTGTCTGCATACAAAATGTATGGGACTTACTCACAAAGAGTAGCCTGCCACGTCTATGACCGGCTGGCACAAAGACGGCGAGCCGCGCTCTTCACAATGTTGAGGCCATAGGAGAGGGAGTGAACCTGGTTATCTCTGGTGGCCGCGGCTAAGGTATACCTCGGCTTTTATGAGCTCTCCCAGTTGATGAAATAATTCCGTTCAGTGTAAGCCCCTGTTCCTATTGATCCAAGTTGATCGGCTGACAAATGCCACTACTTGTAGCGGTGGTGCGCTATTGTCCGAGCCGCTCATATCAACACCTCAACGTTTCATCCTTGAAGCGAGATCGACAGCACACCCGAGTAGTGCACGCAACCGACCGAACCCAAACCACTTGTGTAAGGGTTGCGTTAGCCGGTTCTTCATCACTTGGGGAGGTCAATCGGTCAGAACGAAACGAGCCAAAAACGTGTAACCCGTACGGTGGCATGAGTTAGCCACAATGTGAAGAACGCTGAGATAATTAGATCGCTTGTTGTTTCCCCAAACATTATCAGCACCAGTTGCGCCCCCGCTGTGAATTGAGCAATTGTACTTCCTTGCCTTGGGTTCACCTCTCACGGGATTTTGCAAGACAAGGAAGAAAAGCAACTGCGTTATATAAAATTGCGTGTTGTGCATGCATCCCTCCACACGATGTGGTGGACAGAGTTGTTTTTTTGTAGAAAGCGTACCAATCACGCCATCATATTTGATCAAACCAGCCGGTGCTACGTGAAGGTTTGAACGCGCACCCGGCACGCAATCACTACCCGTCACCGTCCGCGTGTGTTGACCCGAGTGCGTCCAACTATCCCCGAGAGCAGGGTTCGCGATCGAGGATGCAGTCAAACCAAAACCAAAACGGAAATACAAATATACCGGGTATCTACTAATGACGCCCACACTCTACGATCACCCCTGCAACAGCTCTCTCGGGATTGTTAGGGGTCAATATGCATGTCCCCAAAAAGGTTGGATATGTCGGCCTACCAGGTTTGTTGCTGATGCACTTAGTAGAACAATAATGTAAAGGTACATTGAAGCAAAGGGTGAACCTTTCGCCTACCATGTAGAACGATGGTCGTGCTGAAGCCTGTGTGGAGTCTGTGATGGGCAGTAAGGCGTGCCAGCTAACGGGCTGTCTCCTGTGCCACATGGGCGAACGTTACCAGTCTGGGGCCCTCTACCGCAGCATCTAGCGCATTGATACTGGGAGTTTCGTGTGTAACAAACTAGAACCAGGCGCTGATCTCGATAAGACTAGCATCATCCCATTTGTCTAGAATGATCCGGTTCAACTCCGAAATCGTCTTGAGCTTACTTTCATATTTCACAGCTTTAGTTATTCTGGGTATACTGGGGAAGATATAAGATATCAACTGTTCACACAGCACATACTCTTCTCACTGCTTCTTGTATCTCTAGCGCTGTTTTGTTCTGCTGAACGTCAGTACGAACACAAACGTTCCCCAACTGCTCCCAGCCTCGATTTTATAACCTCCGTCTTCACGGAAGCACGAATGAACTTACTGACGATACTTAAAAAAACGATGGAGTCGACAAAAACTTCAAATGCAGTGCGGATCATGGGTTTCAATCACCAGCGCCTGTTCGAAGCGATGGCAACTTTACTGCTCACCATAGCCGTCGATCACACGCACTTGTTAGAAACAATGAAACAGTAGTAGATTGCCGATGAGGTCTCAACTTGTCATCGCTTGTTAGAAGCAAGAAAGTTTTCCCTCAAGTGTCGATCACGGCATTCGACAACCAAAACGTGTTGGAACCCGTACTACTTCACACATACACTGACCATTGAGTTCGTGTCGACGTATTCGCCTAACGTCTCTCCGTGCAACTGGTGGAGAGGTTGTCTCAGTGTCTGTGGGTTGTTTAATGCTACGGCCCCCGTTGACGGCTGGGGTTCGTAGATAAACTTGATCAGAAACCGTTGCAACTACTGTTGGTTGGTTGAAAATCATTATTCGATACTTAGGTAGTCCTTATGTGTCCAACCTTGAAGATCTCGAGGATGTAGGAGTATCTCAAAGCCATGCCTCAAGCACTCGAGATATATTTCGGGTCACCTTCTACATTCAGTGCTCCAGTGTTGACGATATGTTGACGGACGCACTGGAAGTCGTCCTGGAAGCCCAGACCCATCCTCATGTTCTTGGAAACCCCTGCCTTTGTCATCTAATATCCTCCAAGCACAAGCTCCGCTTCCCTGTTTGGTAGGGTCTTTAACCCCTGTAAGTCAAGTATCAAAGCTAAACGGGCCGTAGTTCACCAATGTGATGTACAAGGAAGCTGATTCCCCGTCATCTTCTTTGTCTCCCATGTTGGCGCCGAAGTGAGCGTCGATCCTAAATAACTCTTGGTTGCGGATGATGCTGATAGGCATCACCCCGGCTAGGTACCCAAGGAGACGCTTGACCGCATATTCGGTAGCTTGGGCATTGCCCTCATCAACTGCTTTACTCCGTATGAGAGTAAGTATTTGGTACCTGGCTGAGGTACACGGCGTTGCCGGCAATAGGTTGAATTCGCCGTTTAGACTCGACGACTACGAGGCTCTTCCGCCTACATCAGGACAGCCTTGTGGCCATGCTGTTCTCAATATACATTCTCTTTCTGAGTTCGTCCTGAAGGAGGACGATAGATCCTCTTTGCATTTAACGGGTGACTTGCGTCAGGAGCACCCACGATATGTCGCTCATATATAGCGTCATGAAGCAGCTCGTCCGATTTCGATAGATAAGCTCGAACGTATCCGTTTATGGGCTCGCCAGCACCACGCTATACCCAGACACAGCTACAACGGACGATGCGTCACCGCCTGTGGAGAGTCCCTGGCTTACCGTAGTCGTCCCGGTAAATATGTCGACGAGAGAATCGCTTGCACGTGCTGTAACCCGATTCCACCGAAAAATGTGTTCATTGTGGCACGCCAGGTCCTAGGAGTTCGCTTCATGGCCCGCGAAGCTCCTGTCGCCTCGTTTCGGTTCTCGTATAACGGTGAGCAACACAATCCTCCCATATCCTCGATGTCTGCGAAACACAAGGCTAACTGGCCGTTGAACTGCCACACCGTCTACTATTTCCCTCGACCGTCACGACCACGATGCCGATGCTGTTTTGATGCTACGTGTTCGAGCGAACGTCTCACAGGGTGGCACCCACTCACTTGACCGCATGCTTCTACGAACACGCGCCTTTGAAATATGTTGTCTGCCTTTCGCTTGAAGACCCGGCACGGGCTCATTGCTTTCCGTGCGGGGGATATAGACGTGGTAGGGACGAGGTCGTAGTTCGTGTCGGCTCGTAGTCTCCTACGTCTCTCACCACGACATCCTTCCCGGGAGCTGCTTCAGAATGCGCTATGACTGCCTTGAACGAATTCCGAATCAACCACATGTTTTCCCCCTCTGCAAATAGTCGTTTCACGCTGGCAGTGGCGCAGGCATACCGCGCGTACGTCAGCAATTCAATTTGGTAAGACATATCCGTCAATGCCTTGTTGGTGCAGAGAAATGGACCCAAGCCGGGCGGCGCTTGATGTGAATAGCGTTGAAGATGCCCTGCTACAGCTCCTCTTACCTGCTGAAGCCACCGGATGCTGGGGTACCGACCCTCCATGAGTAAAAGGCCATCTCTCTCATGGGTTGTCCATGATACCAACTTCGACCACCCGTTGGTGGGTGTTTTGAACCGCCATCGTCCGTCGCTGACTATTAATTGCCGACGTTGTCCACAGGAGCTGACGGTATCTCTTCTCGGGTTAGCGTATCGCTACGTGTCGATGACCAGATTCCCGCAAGGGTCATCTCTATCGGCTGGTCCCGCGGTTGCATGATGATGATGATGATGAAACTGATGTGACGGTTCGTATGAGTCGTTGTTCAGAGGATACGTGACGGTTCAATCACCGACGTCTCACACTCTGCCCTCGTTCTGGGTCCATCGTGACAACCGACACTATCGACATCGTCCATCTCGTCCATATTGTCCGTCTGGTAGACCGGTGTTGACTCTTCGTTCGACAGCGTTTAGGTGGAGAAGACATTGACACTTTCCACCATCTTGTGTGTGGTCCGATGTACATGCGGTACACCTTGGGCTCCTCGCCGTACTCCAAGCGGCTGTCTCTTAATATCTGTATTCCACGTTTTCGGCACGCCCTTCGATGTGCACGAACGCGTCGGCGCCGGTAGTCCTGGCGTGTTAAAGTGTCGCCTCCTTCACACGAGAATCCCTTGTACGAGGTGTCCATGTTGAGCGCCCGCTGCGGTTTTGGCTTGGCGAGGTACGATGGGGTGAGCAGTGTATATCCATCACGAAATGTCGGGATATCACTTTCCGCCCGTGAGTATCTCCAAAGGTCCACCAGAGTCCTCCCATCGTGTTCCGACATCCCTCTCCGCTGGGGTTACGTTGATGTTACGTTTTGTTGGGAAACGTCAGAGAGTCCTGGGGTGATTGTGTCCTTTCCGTTGGTGAAACGTTTGCGCCTCCCTGGGTCGATGTTAAACGAGGGGGAGTCGTGGCGAAACTCTAGGTGCTGTAGCGTAGTAGGGAAATCAGTGATCTTGGCGAATCCACGTACAAGGACATGGTTCTAGGTTCCAGCCCAGTCGCACTCGGAATCAAAATAAGGTTGCACTCGTGTTCGGGCCGCACCACAAACGTCAGCTTGCTATGCTGACTAACCGCAATCTGGTCGACCATTTACCGTTCACGGTCTCAGCGGCAACCCTACTCATCGTTGCTAGCGTTCGTGATCATGCGCGGTTCCTCCACACGTACGGAGCCGGATGGTGGCTCCGTACCCTCCGTCAGGCGTCGGAGTTGGACTGGGATGCCCCGCTGTCCACAAACATCGTGACAGAACATTCGGTTATGCCGAACATACTGTTCTGTGCGTAATACCCTGCCATAGTCATGAGAGTCGGCGACTTGCCGCCTCTCTCTAAACCTCCAAACAGTCAAAGCGGTTCCGACCTGCCGAGCTCGGTTTCACACGAGGTTGCCAGCTTCTTCTGGGCTTGCCGGCTCGGCGGCTGCCCTGGCACAGACCTAGTATACTTCCATTCAATACTCCATTACCTTCCCTATCCTTCAAGACGGACATTTGTTTATAAACGCTCCCGGGAGAGTACTTGGGCCAGATACCGGTTTCGCAGCCTACTGCCACTGCTCAGAGTACGCGCCCAACCTCCTGTTAATTTTGTACGGTGATGGCACGTTTGTATCCAGCCTCAACAGTACATCATGATACGAGTGCCTTTATCAGAAATACACAAGTATTTATATCTTGCACTTTTAAGCCAACTGACCATGTACGATACCCCTATTGCATACATGGGGTGTAGTTGCCATTGGAGTGGCTGCGATACAAGAGAACCTGAACTTATATTTTGGAGACGTGAAACTATTGTCCAAAGGGCAGGCGTTACACAGCGCGCACTCGTTCAAGAAAACAACGCAATGTGCAGACAAGCCTAGGATGGATTTTTGATATTTTCGTATGTCCAGAACGGTGCTTAAAAGGTCCCGGCATTTGTTTTGAAGTTACTTTCGTTTCGCAAACGCCCCGTGATTGTTACAGCTACAAGAATATTGCGTGACCTTTCTCGACATGTGCTTGAAGTGCGCACACGTATATGCCCATCAACTCAACTCTTTGTATTCCGACTGTACCCCTGGATGTACATTGGCTCCGAATACGAGACGTGGTAGCTATATATCTTCACACGGTGTCGTGTTGGCTTTCCACGATGATGGTGGTTCACAGTACTTTCTCTGAGGCTGTTCACTTGAGGAGTTTCATACCTTAGCCGGAAACTGACTTCAACAAAAAAATAGCGTCCCGATGAGTAACAATAATCCCATGGGCCACGTCCCCAAACCCTCATCTTCCAAACAAGATAGGCGCTCCGACGAGTTCCAGTTAGGGAGCCCCGGCATTCGGAAAACATTTTAGAGGAAATGTGGTAGTTATATAGTAGAACGCGTTGACCGAGATATCACGGATAGGGCCAAGAGAGATGTATTTGAAACAGCTCCACTCGACGTGCTGGGACCCTAGCTACGAGTCCCATGGTGGAAACCGAGTGGAAAACCGTCATACCCGACACAGGCATGACAGACAACACAGCCAGCTTACGTCGTCCATTCTACGACTGTAAACCCTCACCATCGTTCTAAGGGGTGAACCACGCAAGGCTTAATAGCACACCACGTGGAATTGGGCGAGTTTCCTACTTGACTTCAATAGCATGTGTGCGAGCAATACCTGCCGTTATCGCGACTGTTGCAAGTTTGTCGGCAGCAAGGAAGGAGGTAGGGTGCAGAAAAAACGCAAATAACTTGTAGTGTTCTCGACAATTATCTCCTACATCGAAGTAATCGCCAACATTCGTACTCGGCGGGTGTGTGGACCAACGAACATATATCCGTTGGAGGATGCTCCTTAGTATCAACCAGATATAGGCGACAAAACGAATTCGCGGAGATTCGGTGGGCAAACTGCACGCGAATGTTAGGGTATGCCGCCGCGCCCTCTGCTTAGACATTTTATCATATGATGCCGAAATCGGAGATATTCCGGAGTAGGGCCGCAGCATGAACCGGGAGATGTTCGTGCTCAGCATGGCAAGCTCCATCAATCGGAAAGAAAAACGAAGCGCGTTTCCGACGTTCATATTAGACGCTACCTACTTCCCAGGTACATATTTAGGATCCCTCGCACTGGGTTTGGTGCGCCCTGCAGGTTGACTTTTTCCAAACGAGGGAAACCTCGACGAAGTAGCTCATTTGTTTCCTGTGTGGCATACCAACAACATTTGAGGCTATTTCGCCTGACATGGTACATCGCAAACTGCCACAGTGGTAGTCTAGATACCAGCCTTGAAACGTTCTGAGTGGGCTCTTTAGGCCGTGTTTGCTCATTCCCGATTGACAGGATATCGATTCGGTATGACGTCTGGTGGACGAACGGCTGTGAGCCATGGGGGTTGAGTTAGGTGTGAGTGGGAAATAGGCAAACCTGGGAACCAACAGAGAGAGTACAATAATTATGCATAAATCTTTGTATCTTCCATAATCTGTGTATGCGGTGGATAGCCCCGGCGCACGAGGCACCGCTCGCAAAACAAGCGGTAAGAAAATCAGACGGTGATGGGCGTTGTTCCCTTGTTGATATTTCACAGGTCGTATGTATAAGGGTCGCGGTAGCCAAAGGAATCGTCTCTTGCTTTACACCAAAGAACAATATAGGGAGACCTCGCCCAAACTTCAACCTTATTAGGCAACAAATAGGTACTATAACACGCAGTTTAGTGGCACTGCTGCCATGCGTGATTAACGCCACGCGGTTTGGAAACTGCAGCCGTGCACCGGAACATCAAGGTTAAACCATATGATATGTTGACTCAGAGTGACCTGCGATACGAAAACTACAACAGTGCGTCAAAAAAGGTAAACGTTGCTATACTTGTCTCAACACCCCAGTCGCAGATAGTAGAATGGTTCTGCACAACTAAGCAGCAACGACGACAAAAGGAACCATGTCTTGTAATCGACGATCATACCCCTCAAGCACGAAATTCACACACTTATATTGAGCTTTGACGGCCA
Organism: Nereocystis luetkeana; assembly: GCA_031213475.1. Lineage (NCBI taxonomy): Eukaryota > Phaeophyceae > Laminariales > Laminariaceae > Nereocystis > Nereocystis luetkeana. Next base: position 2,870,948 of record JARUPZ010000022.1, read on the forward strand.
GACTCTCTTGCTCCCTGTCTTGTCTGTTCTTGACCTTAGCGATAGACATCTTTCATCGAATGCCCATATATTACGATAACGTTTGGCAACGCCATAAAACCAGGACCACTTGCGAAAACTTTTGTTGAAATGCAACAAAGCGCCGTTATTGACTAACTTCGCCTGTACTCAAAAAAGAAAACGCGCACGGTATTCAGTATGCGATGTAGATCCCGCTCGTACTGGATGCCATCCCGCACAGCTAAACAACCCCCTCGTCAAGGACCCAGAATACGACTTCTGGGATTGCTTGAACGGTACGTACCTAACCTTAATTGTAGTGTATTCGTGTCCTGACATCATGCCGATATGTTTTATGGCAGACACCTCAGCTAACCCACGCCTTCATTCAGACGTGTACGCTGCTTTCCTCTATACGTAGCTCTCTCCGATCGCAACCATGTGTCTTTTCCCCTTACATTGGCCTCAACTCGATAGGGAGAAATAATTAGCTGGCCGCCTTGAAATAAAAAAGGAAATACAGATCATGACTATTCAAAAACGACCAAACCGTGCCCTTCGTATCATGTAGCGTCACGATGCTACCTGAAGGAACTCATTTATCAAAACTTACGTCTTACATATTTTTTTCGCTGCCTACTCTACCGTAGCGTCTAGATTGGTTAAGGCGTGGAAACAGCGAACAACACACGCTGCGCTCAGTGCATAGCAAGATCACTCCGGTCTGGTATCCGTCTTGTCGTGGTTGCCATGAGTCCGCTACGTTGTTTAGAGTTCAGTGTGCAGCGAAAACTTGGAAAGGTCCTCGATAATGTCTTCGAACGACTCATAGTCGTCCTCGCGCACCTCCTGACAGGTCGTCACACGAGCGTGTGGAACAGATGCGGGAGACGGGTAACGACGAGGGATGGCAACGTTAGTGGGGATTCGAGTATTTGCGCTCGAGATTGCTGTGCTCGTACAACGTCTATCACGTGTAACCACGTATGTGAAGGTCTTCATGATCAACTACGTAGTTATCGTAGGCATTCAAGGGGCGTTTTCTGCTACATGTAAAGGACGTTTCTGATGAGGAAGCGTCGTACTGTCACCAAAACACTCCCACCCTTACATCTTCACCAGGATATTCACCTATACCATACCGGTAGAAACGAAACGATACGACGCAAAGACAGCAGAAGAGTATCCGTTCATGTGACCCCCATGACTCACGTCACAGAAGTCGTCCCCGGTAAAGGCGCCCTCGCAAAGTTTGCCGTCCAACTTGTACAAATTCGCTCCGTACAGTTCGAGCATCTTGCCGCTGTAAAGGCGGAAGTTGTACGTTGCCGGGGGGATCTCGTTCCTCTTCAAGTCGTCGTTAGGGCGGGCCTCGGGAAGGCCAGGCAATTCCTGTGAGGAAAGGGTTGCGATGGGAGGGTTGAGTCGATGAATAATGTGAGTTTTAAAGTAGAGTGCGTGATAGAATTGCGGTCTGTGGCCGGGTTCACGAGATGCGCGTGACATATGTGTGCTGTTTACCGAACGTACCACGACATCATGCTGCTTATTCAAAATCGGATTAGTGTGTATATCGATCCCTATATACCCTAGGAACTGCATCAATCGAGTTTACCTCAAACTGATGCTGACCACACGCACTAGCAACTGCCCACAGAAGCGCTTTAACCACGTAACGCACCTGCTGCAAGCGGCGGATGGCGCTAGCTTCACCCACAAGCGCTCCGTACACGCCGTCCATCCTCCAGTGAACACCGAGGTGGGACCTTCCGATTAGGACGTTGGCGCTCACCTGATGGGTGACACAACATCAAAATTAGGGAATTGAGGATTTACTTGAACGCCTGCTACGGTAGGATTAGCGGCTCAAATCTCTTGACTACCCTCACAAGAGCAGCTCTCTACCAACCCAAGAGAGGATAGGAAGTACAAATGAAAAATCGATAATTCCGTGTCCTAGGATACATAGGACCATCCCCTGAAATCTAAATGAGATCCCAAAAATGTAGGGAAATTCCTTCGTTCATGACCTCTTGAAACAGACGTTGTCTAGCTCAGAAGGGCTACCTACATCGTAGCAAGCGTCCGCAGTAGAGTTTGAACGGTTGAAGCGCGGGACGGGTAAGGGTAAGAGCAATGGTGCATTCTACCAACAAGTTCTGGTAAATTGGTTATTTTTAACACTTTCGAAGCAAGTTCGTCACGAAGACTGTGCTTGCAATGCTCGAGGGGTCTAGGTGGTCTATGATTCCGTTTGAAATGACACGCCAAGCCATGGCCGGTCGGTTGTGCGCGACGCTAGATAGAACAAGCTCGAAAATGAAGATCAGTCCCGAGGAAATTGCACCTTCATCGGAATTATCCCGCCATGACTAGTCAAAAGCATCCATGGTTTCCGATTGAAATGTCCAGGTTCCCAAATAGATGAACAAACACACCGAGCCAATGCTATCAAAAAGCGGCTGAATCTTCGTACCTCGAACAAAACCTCGTATATATCCGCTGCACTAAGACAGGGAAATGGGTCACATCGCTTCGATGTAAAACAATACCGACGTCGTGATGGGCGCACTGTTTCGTCCACATCCTGCGAGCGCCTACGAACCAAACCAACATGGATGTTCCCACCTTGTTGAGCTCTCCTTCGTACGTGAGGCCGTCTACATCCCTGCCGTAGGCGTCTGTGCACTTGCCCACAATCTCCCGTCCTGACGGCACGTAGGGGATCCTCTCGGTTCCCTCTTTATTAGAGACGACGGGGTCGGGGAAGCACCGCTGTCCGAGGTCGAACCCGAGGAAAGCCTGTCAAGATTAATTTACCAGCGTCCGAGTACGAGAGGTTAGACGCTAGGCAACTTTGACAGCCATGTTACTTTCTCAGACGTTGGATTGGTACACTTCGTTTCGTCCGTGAGATGTAAATACCAGCCCGAAATAACTACTGTATCTCCCGAGACGGTCGTAGAGACCGAGAGTAGATGACAGTGGCTACATATATTTTGGACGATGACACGTATACGAGTCTTTGCTTTGTGACCTCTGATTTTTTGCTGTTGTTCATATAAACTACAGTTACTTAGTATCAAAGTATACACATGGACAAAAATACTACCTTAAGTGACGTAATGTAGGCGCCGACGTTGATGGCGTGTCCGCTGGGGTACGCTGGGTGCGTGGGAGATCCCTGGGCAGACGCCATGGGGAGCAGGAAGGTCTTCTCTCCGTTCCCGTTCATTTTCTGGTTGTGCACCTCCACCCTGTTGAGCAGCTCCTACGAGAGTCCACACGCCATTTCCACGCACATCGATGTCAATACCATTCTCACGAGTATCGAAAACGAGGTCCCCTTTGGCGTTCTACGCTTGCGGGATAGTGTGTTTGTTGTTCATGGGATGGATGTTTTAAATCCTTTGCACGTTTCGTGCACAACATATGAAAATTCGGGTAACCACAACGAACCCGGATTAGACCGCCGCGCCACGATGGCGTTCCACGCGACGCGTTTGTCACCCACGAGAACAGTGGACTCGTTCGTGTAGCTGGCTGGTACTGCTTTAATACAATATATGGTGCCTTTGACAGGCTCCCATTTCCCCGTCTAGATCTGAACGGTAGCATACATGGTAGGTATGCGTTGCTAGATACTTACCGTGTTCCTTAGGATGGAGTCCGGGAGTGGGGTGATGACGTTCCTCATAAGCGTGTTGTGTACCAGGCCACCGTACGCCTCGGGCCTCAGCATGCGGTGAACTTGCCACTGTCGTTTCGTTCGGCAAAACACGGCTTGATCGGTGTGAGTGGGAGGTGAGGAATGGGCATATTCATCTGGTCTTCGCCAACGCCGTCACGACTCTCTACCGCTTACAAAACGTATTGTCGTCTATGCCAGTTTTTTCCTACTCGGGCGTATACAGAGATATCGATATATATATGGAGATGGAATACATGCGCAGGGTACGAGCACCTCTATCTATCTCGCGCACCTCAACACGCAGGAAATATTACCTACGGTGCAGCAGTCCGCGATCCGTATCGCAACCGGGAATCGTTTCCTACCTGGTATTCTATCCGTTCCTTACACCTGCTGGCACCCGACACGCTCATGCCGCGTTCTGAACAATCTGCGGACTATGGCAAGTCTTCTGGGTCGTATTGCTCGTCTGGATATTGAATAATACCTCCCTCGTTGCTATCGAAGTCAACCCTTTAACTCTCTTAGAACCGCACTCCCATAAGTGAGGACAAAACACTCAAATTATAGGTAGTTTGTACCCAAAACGGGACTGGGGTCCTAAAAGGGTTAAGGGGTGTTTCACAGATAGCGTACCCGTCCCCGAGTAGCAACGATGTTTTGTTTTGCACTCATACTGGTGCCGGCCGACCGCGGACGCGTGTGTTAAACAGCGCGTACCTTCTGGTACCACGCGTGGCGCGTGGAAGAGCTGGCCGAACCCATGGCGGTGAGGATGTGTGGCGCGCCGAAAGTGGCAAATCCTTGCTGACGCTCCGACTCCGCGTAGGGTCCGATGGAGCCTCCGAGCGCCCCTTGCGTGAACAAGATGAGCGCTGACCGGAACGCCTCCGTATACAGTGTGTCCCTGAAGGAGATAGTGGCCAGATCTCGTCCGTTTCGGATGAAACGGCGGTTCTCCTCGTCGAAGGTAGTTTCGACTTCGGACGCACCGTTCTAATTGCAGACATATGGACACAACGGAAAGCATAGGGAATACCCATATGAGAAAGCGCAACGGTGATAAGCAAAACCGAGGGAGCGTGGGTGGGCCAAAGCTGGTGGACAGACGACAGTTATCTGTCGCCCATATATATACAGGCTACGCGTAGACTGCGAATGGGGGTCATCGTTTGAATATATATGAAAAATGAAAACATGGACGCGTATGGCGCTCCATGCAGGCGGACTTAGAGAAGCCGTCTGTAGGGAAACCGTCCCTCCAATTTCGTCTGCTAGAACGGACGAATGCATTTACGTGCACTGCCAAAACTCAAGCAATAAAAAACAACGACTGTCCGCTCGTATTGTCCCCTACAAAGTGTATCAATGGATGCCGCAATCATCGATTAAAAGTAAATTCTCGACTCGGCAGTGCATGATCAGCGCAGACAGATATTGGTGGATATTGCCCCACTCGGAGTCGCTTGACACTCACTCTAGAAACGATTACCACGACAACCTAGATGTTGCCCAGATCCGCATCCTTGTGCTCACCTGCACGTCAAGCCAGGGCTGGAAAGCCGTCATGTAGTCCGTGAACGGAGTGAGGGGATCCGCCTTAGGGGTTACCACGATAGAGTCGATGAGGAAGTCCGATAACATGAACTGCGACACAACTGGACCGGTGGTCACACCTGGCCAGGTCGTCCTGAACAGATCGGTGACGGGGTCGATCTTTCCGCCCTCGCTCCTGGGGATGTTAAGCCCCTTAAACGCCGGTAGGCCCTGAAGGTTCTCTGCTCGACGTTTGATCGTGGGGAAGCGCATGGCATACGCGTTTCGTGTAGCAATCAATGGAATTCGCTGTTCTGAGATTCCTGGTATCTGTACCAGGTATGCGATAAGGGGTAAACCCGCAGGTCGATATCAATGACGCAGCCTGAAGGATACAACACTGGCAAAATTCCCGCTAATGGCCCGGACGGTGTGGTTTACCTGCCGCGAGCCTGATGACGTCGTTGGTGGCGAACTCTTCGAAGGGGATGTCCCTAACGAGGGCCATCCAGTACACCTCTGACTGCTGCGCAGCCTGCATGTGTCACAGAACACCGTAACAACGAAATGTTGGGCGAGTAACGAAGTCTGACTAAAACCACTGTGGCAATCTATGCACAGCACGCAAGAGTCACTCTAATGTAGAGGTTCACCTTTTGTTTTCCAAAGCTCCTGCAGTATGTCCCTCCAAGGGAAAAGGGTTAAAATCAACGAGGATGATATTATGAATACGACTGATTAAAGGCGCATCTCGTTCGTGTACGTACGCATCATGCCCAACATTGTAGAGCACATCTATCTTACATACATATTCGTGCTCCAACTAGCGGTCGGTACGGACGACGAGGTGTCTCAGAAAAGGTTTCGTCCAAACGTGATACCTCTATCGTAGAATGTCTCGCGATCATCCAACAGGTATCCAAAGCGATACAAACACCGCCAAACATTTCCAGTAGCGGGTGTTTTTGGAAAATACTCCCGTGCGACCCATCAAACCCGTGGTACAATATCTCGGGTCCCTTCTTTTATTAGCGAAGCTTACCAGCCTCTCGGAGAGAAGGCTGTCGGGCGTGGTGATGAAGATGTTGTCGCTGCACAATCCCCAGATACCGAGATCCACACGTCGTTCGATAGCCAACGGTAACAACACAGCGGGCACGACGGTGAGGCGAGAGCGGAATTAGTTGAATGCCGAGGGGTTGACAACAGGTGTCAACTCCGACAGCGCGACTACCGCGATACATAATGAGGATAGAGTCTGTGACATCGCGATGCCTAAACAGGGTCCAGGCGACTTGACGCCCCAACCTTCCGTGGGGAACAGATGTGTACAGCAGTTCGTCAGTAGCGACCAACGTTGAATACAGTTTCTTCGATTCACGCCACAACGTGAGATTCGGCCCATAGACAGAGATACCGCAGATAATGTGCACGGTAATAATACAACCGTCGAGGGTACGGCAGCGTCGACTACGCCACGACGATAGGCGACACCACCTCAAAAACTCTCATTGAGGATGCGGCTCGATCGTTCATGTATTGAATCTTTCGTGACGGTGTACCCAAGAGAGCAACACTGGGCCACGTTTCTATATCGTACATGTGTCGACCCTGGATTTCCTAGCTCCCAGACAATTATGTGACGTGCGCGTACAGTGCAGCGCCTCAACTTCATCGACTTTAACTGCCCATCCAGAGCAGTGGTTCTAATCGCGTATGCTGTATCACGTATAAAACTTAAACTTGGCATTGGCGATTTGTATTGGTGATTGACAAGACAACACGCACTGATGCCGAGGTTTCGCGATAACTCCATGATGCCGCACGGGCATTAAGGAAGTATGCAACAAACGCAAAAAAGATTAAAAAACAAAAAAACGAAGGAAGAACAAGTATCTAAATCACATACTTGGTTATTATGCATACATATATTCGACAATACCTTTCAATACCCTTAGAATATCTTTTGTTTACAAACACGAAAGCAAATCCGTGGCCGACACCTATGAGAGAAGTCGTTTGCCGGCCTTGGGCAATCTCTTATGGCAAACTGCTTTCGGTTGCTGGAAATCGAGGTTTCAGCACCTTCGCAGGCGTGCTTAAACAGGGAAACGGGCGAATCAGGTCCACTTTTCTTGGAGTCCCACCAGTCATGTTGCGAGCTGCATGCAACGCCGTTTGCCGTTTCTTCAGGATAGCATTGTCGATACACCCCAGTTTCCTCTATCCAGTTTTGGAGGCGATTTATCTGACAAAGAAGCATTTTTTTCGGCTGAAACATCGAAATATATCTGAAAATGCCTTGTGTTTTTTGTCTGAAAACGACAACAACAACGTAAAAATCTCGAACAACATCCCTGAAAAAAAGAAAAACGGGTCTAGAAACCACTCCCCAAAACACTGCAAGTATTCGGAAAAGAGCAAGCCTGATTCGGTCGGACTTCCTGTCTAAAAGACGTGAAGGCACACATAAAACACAGTAGTTTCGGGTAAAATTTTCTGTTGCCAAAACCCTTCCATAAGGTATGGCCTTATGATGCAATTGTACTCTTGATTTCCCAATCGTGGTAAACACAATTGACCGCCCGTATCCCGTTTTTTTAATGTTCCCGTCCATTTCGATTTTTCGAAGGTGTGAAAAAAACACATCGAGCGCCCGTCTGAGACGTGTCCAAATCTGTAGTTTTAACTTATCTTCTGACGAGGTTGCCATCTAACACTGGGAGAACAAATTCTTCTGGTTTCGCACCATAAAAGATCGGAGAAACAGAAATGTTTGACAAAATGCTCGCTCAAAAGCTGCCCCTTTGAAAAGACTCTACTAGTTTTAACGGGTTGTGACTTCTGAGCAATTACGCCTACCTGATGAAATGCGTATCGCTACCGAGATTCAATACAAATTCACGAAATTACGGTGTGGATGCCGGTAGTTAGTTACATGTACAACCAGACGCGTATACTGCTTTGCATGTACCTGTCGGCGCCGGTGACCTGGTGCGCGGTTCCCCCGAGAGGGTTGGTCAGCTTCGCGCCATTTTTTCGGGCCCCCGATGGCACATCGTCGCACACGTTGATGTCGCTCGTGAATATACAGTCCTTCAGCTTCTTGTAGGCGTCTTCGTCCACCTGCCACAAACGGCAAGAGGAGGACGACATCCAACATCGAATGGGTTGTAAAGGGGGGGTGCATGAGGCACGTTCCGATGACGCAGTACGTATGGATTCCAGATGACAGTAGGTTTCAACATATTCCACTCATAATCCTCCGGTCCGGTTCGTACCTAGATGAAGGATAAATCCTTAGTAAATGCATGGTCTGCTATATACCTGTACCATATACAGCTTTCGCCGACGCAAAAATATAAATGCGTGCAAAGGTCCGTAAACGGCAGTATTTAGACACTAGTTGTACTGGATGTCGAGGGGGAGGGGGAGAAAATACATTCTATTCATTGGGAGGAACACACAAACACCCAGTATATTAGTCTTCTGCGTCGACTAACCAGCCTGTCCGTAATAATGTCCACTGGCTCTACGGCCGATCAAATATCTTTATTATGCACGATGTTATCGTCGGATGTTGCAATTCAGCTGTCTGTCCGAAACACCTGCTTTTCACTGTTTGTCACACTGCCTGACCACTCTATTGCTGATGTCGCGTGGCGTGAGGACCACAGGGACTTGCCTTGCCCTTTCCCCCGCAATACCGTATGACAGCGCGAGATATCAGACCCCCTTGGACGATTTTCCGATTTATTTGGTGTCCTCCAAGTCATGGGAGGCAAACACACATACATATAATATCAAGAATGGTGAGGTTTTTTTACTTTTTTTGTCGACCAGGTTGCATGCGACGCATGGCTCGTCGTACTCACTACGCCCACATGCCCTCCCCGTTGTCGAGGCACCCAGCTTCGAAAACCTCCCGAGGGTGTGTGTTGGCTTGCGTCTCATACGGTATATATATACACCGCTAGTAGTGATAGTGTATGCGTACCCAGATAAAAGCTTTTGCAAGTGACGTCGCTTGCCCGCCCATTGGAGCGCAGTTGGTAGTATGAGTACCTCTTCAGTAAGTAGTTTTAGCTGGAACATGCCGGTACTGATGAATATTAATACTTTAATTATCGACAAACAATGCAGGTAAACACCCAAAAGCAAATACGTACATGTCTTCGACCTCGTGTTGTCCTGTTTTGGGTTCGTTACGGTATCGACACTATGGGTTCCACGCGGACATGGGCAGGGTCACCAGAACTCGTGGTTTTCACCATTCATTGCAGAAGTGCCAAGATATTTCCTCCGCCCTCCCCCCCCCCCCCCGTTGCGAGCACTGAAGCTTCTCGACCCTCCTCCAGCAGCCACTTGCTCGGCGCGAAGTTATTACATTTCTCTTGTTAGGCTTGCAGCATGAACTTTCACGTTGATCAACCAAACAAAGCGTTCCTGAAAGAAGAATATCCGTGTACGAAGGAAACCTATCGTATAAAAACTGACCCCACCTCGACGCGGGGTGGAGCGGACGAACTGCCGGTCCTGCAGTATGACTAATAATAGTTCTGACGAGACCATGCAAAACAACACCAACCAGCACACGTCGCACTTGAAGCACATCGTACATCCCAAAAAACATTTAGCGAAAGCAGCGTGCACGTATGTATACACGAGACCCATGTCGGTTATGTGTACGTACATGGAGTAGTCGTACACTATTATAGTTAGTTGCAACCGAGAGAGCGCGGCATCTCTTTTGAAGAGGATTACAACGGTGCACTTCTCATGTATATATATTTGTCGCCTTATGATTGGCTCAAAATATTGGCCTAAATGGTTGAAACCTAAAACCAACGAAGTGGATGTACATACATGGAGGTTTGGAGGTGTACCTGGCCAGTTTCATCTCAAGAAGAGCAGGCCTTGGCGAAGAGCAGGGCTGTTGTTCGAGTGTTTTCACTTCTCGTAAGTAAGTAAGTGTGTACGTTACCTGTTTTTGGTTTAGCTTCGACCAGGGTTTACCGTTTTCGGCTAAACCCTTGAACGTTACATCCGCACTCGAACAGACTCGACCGCCGTATTCGTGTAGTGGGTATACCTGTCCGAACTTGTCGTGCGGCAGCGTCTTGTGGAACTGTCCAGCGAAGAGCGGGACATTCTCCTCGTCACCGTTGTTGATGTGGCAAGTGGGTCCAACCGCGAACTCGTCCTTGGCGATGGCCAGGCGCTTCGAGAGGGTCACCTTCGCCCGCGGCGTCGGCTGCAGGCAGAACAAACATAACGCAGCAGTGTCGTATCGAGGCGACGGACGGACGTGTGGGTTGACATATTTCTTGGTCGCATTGTATTGTATGTTATCCGACAATCAATGTGTAGCATGAGCTTCAACGTTGGCCAGCTCAAAAGCACTACCAATATTGTTGCTACCACTCAGCCGCAGTATATCTACCACAAATACACATACCACTGTTACAACCAGCTCTATTCTACAAGTTAACAGGTACCTAAAGTCTGTGTATGCACATATAAATATATATGTATACGTATGTTTGCCAACTTTTCTCTTCGTACAAACCTCTTTTCGGCAAAAAAACAAATAAATGCTCGGGCACATGAAGCCCGGCCGGACACATTGGTCGAGGTCTCGGCGTGATCCGAGCATTCTGGGGCGCGTGTCAGGCGCTCAAAGCTTTTTGTCCGGCGGGAGTGGATAAAAGGATTTCCATGGTTTCGATACGAGAGGCATTTTTTCAAGTATACAGGTGTATGCACATATAATGTTTCAAGCCGTTCCTGGCAATACATTACGATTTTTGCGATTGGCCCAATTTGAATGTCTGCAAAAAAGAATGGTTGTTGAGTACCAGGTAGGCCTTTTTGGCGGCATGAAGCCAGTATTTCTATATTATTATTGTTCCTCTTGCCATCTGACAATGTGCAGCATGATCTTCAAAGTATTTCTATATTATAGTGAATAATTAATCCAAGAAATGTTGTTATCTACCAGGTACCTGGTATTACTTTTCATAGGTCCAGGAGTCCTGCATACTACCGAGGTATAAGGTAGATTCGAGCGAGAGCGATAGCGTAATGACTGTCTGGTTCCTACATAAATATCCTATCGCTGTGACGTGTCGTGGACCACGTGCTATACTATCGCAATTGTTGGAAAATTGCTGCGGATCTCTCACTTTGAGCCGCGTCCTCGAACTCTTATGGAATCGCCTACTCTAATATCAGCACATACAATGCCCGCTTTCTTTTCTTCGTATATTAAACAAGCCTGCGATTATGAACAACTTATTATGCTGGCACCAAAATATCGAGTGCTGTCGCGTAACGCTTGTTGTCCTGCACGATACCTTGTACAATGTGCATACAGTTCATCGTACCAGGTGTTGTTATAGAAAGGGCCGAGAGAGGGAGAAGACGTGATTGACGGGAAGGAAATACAAGAAAAAAATCGAGTGCGAGCATACGAGCTTACAAAACAAGCAAATTAAACATGGCGCAAGGGTACACAAAAAAAAAAAAAAAAAACTCGACACCCCGCCTCCTATTTATTTGCGAGACCAGGACATAGGTACTATACTAAAAACGATAACTACGCGACTACTATCAGGAATAATAGGTCGATTTTCGTAATTTCATCCAAAAATCCCACAGCACGCGCGGGTTTTTTTTTCATTTCGATCTCGGCAAGGAGCGAAAGTCGCTTTTTTTCCGAGCATACAAAAGCACGAGACCAATCAATGGAGACCACGGGCATCAGGACTTACTTATCGGTGTGCTGCTCAACAGCAGGGCGACGCTTACACAACAAGGGCTGAGGAAAACGAGAGATTGCCTCGCGGAAGAGAGCCAGTAGGACTACCAATTAATTGTATTACTTATACTTTTATTATACACTCTGTACTCTTTGGGCAAAAACAAAATGATCGTATCACTACTTACCGCTACTACTACTAATATTACTTACTGTTGTTATGCTGTACGAACGTACTTACTTGCCACTTACTGCTGCTGCTAAATTCGGCCATGATGCGGTGGCATCAATTATGACCGTTAACATACGAGTTCACCCTATAATATTCTGCTGCCGCGCAAACGCGAAATCAAATGGATTTTTAATAAAAATGGGATAAAAGGTCGAGACATATTAGGCAGCTAGCTTGCAAAGTTGAGTACCTGGTATCAACTATATAATAATCAGTCGAACTCACAGCTGAGCTGACGTATTTCACAATTTTATAAAATACTCCAGAAAAGACCCGGTATAGAGTATTATATACTACTACTACTGTAATGCATACCAGGTATCAAAGTGGGCTTATTAATTTTCAAGTGTTTCGTGCAGTAGGGTGGCAACACTCTCCTCAGAAACACACGTCCCTAAGGATATATAAAACGGGTATCACGTATCATGGTATAGCGTATTCCGTAACAAATGATTACTACTTACTGTACGCAGCTAACGTGCGAGACACGGAATGGGGGACAGATGCACAACCCATACGACACAGAGCCAGAGATGGATAAGCTGTGAGAACATAAACGAAAAACAAACGAAACACAGCAGCAGTATTCGAATGGGCACTACCACCACCTCACAAAGGTGTACCGAATAGCTATCTATGTATGAGATGCCCGATACTGGACACGGAACGTACACAATCCGAGCAACTTGAAACCTTGGTGGTATAAATAGTAATGATGGGTAAAAAAGTTGGAACCAGACCGAAAAACACGCGAGGTAACACATCCCCTCAGTCTCAGGCGGTTTTCTAAGAAGATTCCCTCCACAAACAAAGAGGAGGGTGAAAACACCGCGTGATGTGTGTCCATGTCAAGACATGTACTGTTAGACATGGACTGTTTGTTCCCAACGCCGCCAGTTCGGTTGTGTGTGCCCGCACCCGCCTTCCGAGGGGGGGATTGTCTCGGAAACTTGTCCGCGTGTGTTGTCTTACGTGTCACCCGGCATACTGTTGTTGTTGTTGTTGTTCTCACTTTAACTCAAAATACAATGCAGTCCGTGGTCGCAGGACGTACAGAGCCTTGACGTTTTCATGACTCACTGACGTCTGTAGCTGTCCCCCATTTTAAAGGCAATCCACATAGATAGATAGAAGAACCTAAAGTATTTGTCTCCACGCAACGGGATTGACTGCAGTGCTCGAGGCGTTCACGTGCTCATTCTAGACGCATACAAGAACAACAAACAGGTTCCAACAACAACAGCTGCAAGCATACACAGCCAAATTACACCTTGTATCACACGTACATATATATCGGCGATGTCTGGGGAAAATACAATGAAATCGCGTGCCTATTCTCTCGGGGGTCCATGAATAATCGATGTTTGCTTGCATATATGATACTGTGTTGTTGTAATAAAGCGTAACCCGAGATCGTGGATGATGTACCGTCTAAGATATATCGTATTCGAGAAAAAAATGGGCGCGGTTAGCCTCGGCTTCGGCTCGTCCAGCACGGCGTGCGTCGACCTCCGCTTGCACAGCAGCTACGGAAGCATGAGCATTCGCCTCGGCTTGTGTTGGCGCAGCAAACAACGCAACCTGCACACCTCGCGCCGCAGTAGCCGCGTTGGCACCGGCCTCCGGCGACCTGCTCTCGTCGGACATCCCGAACTCAAACTAGTCTGTATCACACCTTGAACCTGTAGCGTTGCCTCTGCTTCACTGCGCTGTTGCGTGTAGGCTGCGGCTACGTACCAGACAAGGTGTATGTACCAAGGGCTACGATTCATGCTACCGTGAAACATCGCATTCATCTGATTGGCTAAACTTCTTACGTACGTACAAAACTCACATTCTCTCATTCTTCCGAGAATACTCTGCGTATTCTACCCTAACAGTGAAATAGTGGCTTAATATTTCCTATTTTCCGGTAAATAAATGTCAGCCTACACTCCTTACCGATCATAATATTTTTAGATGGGGTCCGGAACTAACTGCTGTGGTGAGGTTTTAATAGACGTCGCGTATAGGTCTCACTTTGGTTCGGTGTACCTTGATTACCAGGAATATTTCATCATACACGAGGTATAACGAAGGACACTGACTGGACAAAATAGGGTACGTCACAGACTACTTTGCATACGTATATACCAGGTACATTATTAATAGGCCCAACCTGGATTTTTGTGTTGACAGGGACCGCCTGAAACTCGAGTGACTTAATCATGGCCAGTACTACTGCTGCTTCGGAATTAATGGTTGTTGAATCTATTGAGAAAAGGTTTGGCATTTTTCGGTGTGGTGGGTTGGACTTTCTCGCTATTTATTGCCAGCATTTTTTTGATGATAACAGCAGTAGTAGTACACACCTTTTCTTCTGTGGCTCTCGTACTTCGGAGTGCTTTGGATTGATCAACATTGAGCCCATGCTACCCATTTTCGGAACGCCAGAACAGTAAAAAAGATTGAGTCAGTATAAGGTATTTTTATGCCATACTTGGTTTGTATGCGTACTATTTAATACAAACAGTACGTACTAAAGTGGTACATGTACGTCTAACACAGATATACCAAGATGTTTTGGTACAACAGATAAAACGTGGGTGTATATATACTCGTATACCAGGTACGTCGAAGTATATATTCCCCCCCCCATTCATGTATTCGCCCTTCTTATCTCTCCTCCCTATTAATAGTTGTAACCCAGGTCCGGGATCACGAAGCAGGCTCACCCCCCCCCCTCCCTACGACGGTTCTTACAACTGTTCAACAGGGGGAAAGCGGCAATATCTACAGAACCATGTAACAACGGGAACGGCTGACTGAGCTTGCACCACCCCTGCTGCTGCTGCTGTTGGACCTGGAGTATGTTGGTGACGGAATCCAATAGCCACGCGCGATATGAAGTACCCGGTAGTCGGTACTATACGTGTTGGTCATACATTTTCTGGGTGCTGGTGATATTTATACACCTCATACTTCAGATTCGAGACAAACTACCGGGCTATTATACCGGAAGGTGCATCGCAGTTTTTCTGAAACAGGGTAATGTCTGCACAGTTAGGAGAACAGAAGAAGTGGTATATGCACGCGAGTATGTGAAAGACAGATGGCATAATCTACTGGATGTACGTACCAGTATCAGACAAACAATCTCCAGATATTATACGATTATGTGCGTCATCACCCCGATGAAACAAGAATTTCGGAGGAAGACGTAGAGAGTAGTACGTATTACAGCAGTAGTACGTATCGGAACGCAATAACACCGGTACCAAGGACTACCTGTACGATATACCCAGCAGGTATATTCCTCCGTCGTGCTGTGTTGCTGGCATGTGCAGCTGCTGGCTTCTGAGGGGTGGCCGCGGGTGGCGTCTTGTTGAGCTGTTACAAGCTTTCTGTTTTGTTTTTTCGTCAGCTTTTAATACAGCAACAGAGTAGTAGTAGTAGTAGTATAGGAGCTGATTGATCTCTGTAAACACCATGGTGGCGGAATATTGAACTTTTAGTTTCGAACTTTCGTTTATTGTCAGCGACTTGTCGCGCTACAACTAACTGTCCGACGTTTTTATGCATTTCTACCTTTTCGACCGACCGTGGGAAGAATTGCCGACATCCCGCCTTGCAACCCGCCTTGTCATTGCCCCCTATTTATGAGCCTTTGTTCTTGGTCCCTTGGTCTAAATGTTTGTCGCGTGCCTCGCGGGTGTATGTACACTAATGTCTTGAATTAATACAAAATATTAACTACATACCTGGTACAGCTGCAGCTGCAGCAGTAGGAGGCATATATACATATATATATATCTCGAAATTGTGGGAAATTAGCGATTGCACGCACCTATACTTACTACGAGTATAGCAGCTTAAAAATAATTGAAGGCGTATCGGCAGATATATGCCGGTTGGTATTGCGTCCATTATTTGCGAGATTGATGGGAATCCTCCACCCGACCCCCGAAACCTCTAAGTAATGGGATATATATACGAGCATATTAATGACACATGTTTTTGCCCTTTGGCCATCATTGGTGCACGGGGATCAGGTGTATCCACCACTCACTCGTTTGGGAAGTACAACCCGCCCTCCAGCCGATCCCCAAAACCTCTGAGTAATAGTATATACGGGCATACTAATGACACGTGTTTTTGGCCTTTGGCCATTGGTGCACGGGGATCAGGTTTATCCACCACTTGTTTTGGTAGCTTGCGAGATTTTGGCGGCCAATCTTGCGCGTTCAGAGGAAGAAAAATATATTATAGTGTTCCGTCATGGGGGGGTTTCGACTTTTTTTTATACCTCCGAGTGTGAACCCTCATCATGCGGGCGCTCCAACATGGCGCCCCGGCGAGATGGTTTTATGGGGTATACGGCTCCAACTAACTGCCGAATACAACTTCCGGACCCCGGCACGGCTGCCAGCATGGGAGTCAACGATTATTATAGCCTAAAGTCAAGAGTAGCAGGCAGTCCAATGTTTATACAGCCGGCATTGGGGGGGCAGCCGACGGAAAACATCGTAGACATAGACTGTTAAAATTAACGACTACAACTTGAAGAGGAAGGACGACACAGTACAAATGACATTACACACTTCTGCTATTATTATTATTGTTGCTGTTGTTGTTGTTGCTGTTGTTGTTGTTGTTGTTGTTGTTGTTGTTGTTGTAGTTGTTGTTTTGTTGTTGTTTTGTTGTTGTTTTTGTTGTGTCTTCACATTAAATTGCTCTTTCCACCCATCTTCATCTGATTCAGTACACCCAGTGTCCGTCCTGATTCCCTATCTTATTGATGCCTGGTAGAGAGATACCAGGTACTGATTATATGGTCACCGACTGTGAGACAGCGGAAGACCAAGAAAAAAAAACTAGATCGAAAATTCAAGTGTCGGCAAGTGAAATGTCAGCGTACCGCGTACGAGAACCCAACAACACAAGCAAGACCGGAGAAAACATGTGCTGTAAAATATTGTACTTATATATACATGCAAGTCAATAGTCTGGACCTACACAGCCGGTCGCCCCGGTGGTTCAAGTGGTTAACCTCGAATTCTACTTGTTTGAGTCGTGGGTTCGAGCCACAGGAGGGTCGGACTTTGACTTTATTTGCAAAAATAAAAAAAGGGATTCAATTGTTGAGAGCGCCTTGCAGCGTGGGTAGGCACAATTCGATGCGAGTCGACGAGGGAAGAAAAAGCTGAAAGCTTCTCGCGATAAAAATGAAGGCACGTACCGTAGCGGGAAGGGGGGAGAAGAGCCTGCTATGTGACCCCGGATCTGAGTTACGAGTTGGAAGGAGAGAGAGAAGAAGAAGATGTGCGAAGATAGTGAATGAGAAGAAAAAAAAAAGAAAAAAAAAAAAACAACAACAACAACAACAACAACAACAAAAAATACTGCAACATGCCCGACACATACACCATGAACGTGACAACCAAGAACCATACAATGGTCGGGTTATGCCACGGCCAGAACGACTGGCAAAACTGCAGTACCAAATATTTACTACTGCAAAACTCACCGTATGTGGTAATCCAGTATTATAGTAGTAATAATGTAATAATAGTCTGCCATACCTTGTTCGGTAACAACAGCAGTACAACTGATCTTATTTGCTCGCGTGCCCACGGCACACTCACCATTTCTTGAATACAAAAGTGCGGATAACCTATTAATATCTTCAGAATAGTATGCCGCAGTAAAAATATTTCGCTTTCATAAGAAGTGCACTCACGTCAAGGAAGTCGAGGGAGTCCCGGACCCTGCACACGCTCCCACTCAGCAGAGGCTGCGTTGGCTCGGGGGGCTCATCGTATCCGAGGCAGGTAGGAAATGCCGCCAGTAGAGCAGTCAAGCCCACGAAAGTCTTACAGAGAGGATTAACGAACATACATGCATGAGACAGGAGGAGGGCAAATATGCAAAAGGCAGGCAGGCGCCGCGTGACGACGACAGAAGACACAGTACGGAGCGCATGCCATTGGGTGGGTGGGCTGATCGCGCTGGTTGAACATGAATAGCAACGAGACAGAAGAAGTGGTTGCGCGGTTTATTAGCGGGTGGTAGGATGGCAAATAGCGAAAGCCCTTGACTACACAGAATACCAAGACAACTGATCACCACGGCTATTTTGAGCTTACGAGTACTCCTCGGATGTGGATATTGTGACAATAATACAAGTTTGGGATATTTAGGAGGTGGTAGATATCGAGCCTATCTATGTGTAGAGCGTCACCAGAACTGTGTGATGTCCCTGAAGACATGAATTCCTCCATTGGTTCGACTCGGACGTGGTGAGTCTTCGGGAACCTGCCTGCGATATTTGGCACTGCTGTTACTACTGTGGGTTGCCTTCAGGGGTGTCGGACATTCGCGTTGAGTACGGAGTGATTCCGATTGACTTGGGCAATAGCAGGCACAGGCGCAGGCGTCTAAAAATGGGAATATTCGTTTTGGCACGAAGAAGTTGCGTCATCGCGCTTATTGTTGGTTGCGGTTGAAGTTGTCGCCTCTTTTGCCCTGCCTGTCTGTGTCTGGAGCGTTTTGGGAGGACTCCCACACAGACTAATTAGCATGATGAGTCGTTTCGGGCAACGGTGGCATAATAAGGCATGAAGCAGAAGCTATTTTGACGGAGCACACGAAGCAGACGGTTTGAAATGGGGGAAGCGAAGACGAACGGATTGCTTGCGGACGTATAACCTGTGCTGTAGCCTGGGTGCCAGTATAAACAAGGAGCGTCCTTCCACGCGCCACACGCTACATCATGGTGATATTTCGGTGGAGTTTGGACATTTTAAACAAACAGCGTAGCCCTGTGCTGGCTATAGTTGTGTGGATCCTCTCCCTAAACCGGATATGTTGCGTCCTAGCCGTGCATACCTACCTACCTGTACGCCCGTTCACGTAGTATCTCGTGTTACTCTATTTCTACAGCTCAGCTTTGAGCCTGTGCACGGTAAACCGAAACCATACGTGGAATCAGAGGCAGCAGCAACAGCAGCAACAGCAACGACCACAGCATCCAGACGCGTCTTCTGTTCGTCCGCTATTTGTGGTGGAAGGCCTGGTGTGGCGTGAAACTGAAAACCTCCATCAACATCAGCACCCACAGGCACAGCTCGCATTGTAAGTAACGGAAAATCGGACCTGCAGCTTGCCCCTAAAATATCATGGTGTACCGCCGTATCTCTGAAGATTGCGAAACTCATTTCCTTGTAAAGATGCTGTATACACAGACCCAGACCCAAAAATATGTTCTTGTTGTTAGAGTTGCCTACAGCTCTACGATGTTTGACGGCCAACATTTCGAACGCCATCGCGGTACTTCCGCTAAGTAAGTGTGCAGCCATACAGCAGTATATCGTATTGGCCATACCTTCATGGCGAGCTGTGTGTGCAGGCTCTCGGTACGCAGCAGGTGCCGCGATCTGCCTCGAGGTGTCCGGGGCAGAGCAAGAAGAACAGTTTAGTGTCGGTGGGGTAGTGTGAGGAGTGGGGGGGGGGGTGGGTCTACTTGTCTCCTTTCTATCTGACTGCAGGAAACCTTGGCCAAATCGATCGGTCGTCCGGCACCAAGAATAAACCTTCCAGAAAAGTTCAGACCGGTCTAAGTTTTCTTCCCCCTCTTTTCCTTACGAGGTATGGATGAACTTGTACTGCGACTCGTATCGGTTTATTATACTGAATAAAGTTGGTTTTATACGTGCTTATATCATATAATAAACCAGTGGACGTATACAGGAACCTGGTACAAGGTATTCAACCATAAGTACTATTGATAGCAGTATCATATCGTATTGTTTGTGGTCGCTTATTTCAACGACGGGGGTCCACACACATCAACTTAACCAAAAAGAATAACACCGATGGTTGGCCGACATATTTAATTGCTCCACCGCGGATAGAAATTCCAACCCACGAGGTATGCTAGATGAGTATCGGGGAATGTGTCATCCGAACATCCCATTCGTTGGAATTAATGTTTAACTGTCGCCCCGGTGGTTCAAGTGGTGAACCTCGAGTTCTACTTTTGTTTGAGTCCTGGGTTCGAGCCCCAGGTGGGTCGGACATTTGACTTTATTTGCAAATATAAAAATAAAAAGGATTCAATTAATTGTTGAGAGCGCCTTGCAGCGTGGGTAGACACGATTCGATGCGAGTCGACGAGGGAAGAAAAGGCTGAAATATTCTAGCGATAAAATGAAAGCACGTGCCGTAGCGGGAAGGGGGTAGAAGAGCCTGCTATGTGACCCCGGATCTGAGTTACGAGTTGGAGGGAGCAGAGAGAAGAATATGCGCGAAGATAATAAATGGGATAAGCAAAAAAAATATCCAAACCTAAAAATAAAACAAAAGCAAGGGAGAGTGTTTAGTGTTTCTTGCGCAGTACTGCGGTATTTCTGTGACGATGTTTGCTTGTGGTTGTGTATTTTCAATCTTGCTTCTATTCGACAATATTATGCAGCATGAGAGTATCAATGTTGATCGCTCGAAACATCCCTCAAAAAAATAAAACCACTGTTAGAAAAACGAAACCTATGCACAAGGTCTAGCTATATATATATGCCTTGATGGCTACTCCACACTATGCGTAATCTACAATAATACTCTATTTGTTGTCCCTTCTCCGTCTCAAGGTCAATCACCTGGGAGAGTTTTCCCCCCAAATTTTTCGCCATTGCTTGTTTCTTTCGCGCAATTTTTCAATCTTCCATATTTTCCTGGGTTTTCTTTTCCAAATATTATATATGTGAAATAATGTAACAACAACAGCTAGTATGAGCTCTCGATGTTGTCCATCATGCTCCCTCCTTCGTTTCAATATGTGACTCTCTACCTTCTACATACTGTCGAAATCCTAGGTCGCATCCAAGCTCCATCCCCACGCCCTCGGTGTAGAGCTGTCACCCCAACCCCACCCCTGCTCCTTCTTTCTTCATGGTGGTCCCGAAGAAGAAGGGGAGTTCGAAGGGCGACACCCTCCTCGAACGGGTGACCCGTGTGGCAACCGAGACGATTCGAAGTAGGCGTTTCTTGGTCCCTCAACTAGTTACTGTATACATCTTCTCGCGAAAAAAAATGAAGGCACGTACCGTAGCGGGAAGGGGGGAGAAGAGCCTGCTATGTGACCCCGGATCTGAGTTACGAGTTGGAAGGAGAGAGAGAGAAGAAGATGTGCGAAGATAATGAATGGGATGAAAAAAAAAAACAAGAAAAAATACACGAACAAGTTTATACCCTCAATTAATTGTATACACGAACAAGTTTATACCCGGTATGTTATAGTACGCAGGTTTTGATGTCAGGTACCATATATATTTAGTATGCTCTCGTCCTCTACTCTGTAGGTATTTCATTTTCTTGTAGGTTCCTTCTCTCTTTTTTTGCTGCTTTCTTCGTGTTTGCTTGTTTCCTTCCTATATTCTTCTACACTACCACTCACTGCTGTGTATATGCAAGGTGTAAATAGTTCCATGTTTATTTTGCCAGAATCAGGTATATACCGGGCCACGTTTCGGCCAAAATCAGGTACCAGGTACGTAATAAAAACAAGTACAAACACACACCTCGGGAGCCTTGTTATGTATTGACCAGGCTGACATAATAATAACTGATTTTGAAGCGAAACGACCAAGGCACACGGTATATACGTACCTGATTTTTTCTACTCTGTCAAGGTTTCAACTGATTTTGGCCAACTTTGAACCCATCAGAGAGGCCATTCGTACGTACGTACACTGATTTTTCTCTCGGTATGTATGCGTCTGCCCTCCCACGGTTGAAATACTTTTGAATTAACGTATAAACTTTCTACTAGTACGTTTTGTACGTGACAGTCCGTATTTACACATGCAAGCCGGTCGCCCCGGTGGTTCAAGTGGTTAACCTCGAATTCTACTTGTTTGAGTCCTGGGTTCGAGCCCCAGGAGGGTCGGACTTTGACTTTATTTGCAAAAATAAAAAAAGGGATTCAATTGTTGAGAGCGCCTTGCAGCGTGGGTAGGCACAATTCGATGCGAGTCGACGAGGGAAGAAAAGGCTGAAATCTTCTCGCGATAAAAATGAAGGCACGTACCGTAGCGGGAAGGGGGAAGAAGAGCCTGCTACGTGTCCCCGGATCTAAGTTACGAGTCGGAAGGAGAGAGAGAAGAAGATGTGCGAAGATAATGAATGGGATGAGAAAAAAAAAAAAAAAAAAAAAAAACAAAACAAAAAAAAAAAAACATGCATACATGCGTACACTGGTTTCACGTTCGTTTTTTAGAACCGCAGTCCCGTCTTGGGGACAAACCACTCAAATTTCAAGTAGTTTGCCCCAAAAACGGGACTGCGGTTTTAAATGGGTTAAGGGTGTGCGACGCGTGCTTCAGTTTTTTTAGTATTAATAGGTGTTATGTGTACGTACTGCTGTGTTGTTTTCTCGGGTAAAACAGCACAGCCGTCTATACAGCACCATGGTCTTTGTCTGCACCACCCCGTGTCGACGTGGTCTCACAAGTTTGATACGGCAAGATGATTTCGTGCCGAACTGGCGGTTCTGCGAGGACGCGGTTTAGAAGATTTAAAGCTGTCAACAGTCTCAACAGGGGGGTCGCCAGAATATATACACCCAACGGCCTGGAGAGGATGATGACGGTGATCGTGTCTGCATGTGCCGCTTTCGGCCTGACGGTCTCGGAGGCCAAGACGGAGATAATGTGTCTGCAAACGAAAGATGGGGGGAACGTGCCGTTCACCGTCACCGCCGCCGGCCAAGTGTACAAACAAACGACCGAGTTTGTGTATCTGGGCGGGGCTATCAGCGCAGATTGGACGGGCAGAAGTGTCGAGGTAACGCGTCGACTCCAGAGGGCATGGGCATGCTTCGGACGGTATAAGATGGAAATTTATGACCGCCCGGGTGTGCGCCTACGCCTGAAGGTGCGAATGCTGAGAGCCGAGGTGATCGAAACGTTGCTCTACGGTTGCGTTACTTGGAGCCCGAGCAAGACTGATTACGGTAGGCTACGGGAGGTCCACCACAAGATGCTCCTCCGATGCATCGGGTGGCGAAAACGAAAGCGCGAAGACCACATTCTATCCTATGCTAGCGCGCTTCTCAGGACAACATCTGAAAGCGTTGAGACGACGGTACGCAGACGTAGGCTCTTGTTTGCGGGCTTTGTGACACGAATGGGAGAGGAGCGTCTGCCGAGGAGGGTGATGTTTGGGGAGATGGTTGGGGGTAAGGGTTACTCCGGAGGACAGGAGTGGGACTGGATGAGGTACCTTGAGGAGGACCTCAAGGAGTTCGGCATCAAGCTCGAAGGGTGGCGCGAGACAGCACAGAAAGCCGGCAGATGGTTCCAACGGGTCGAGGAAGGGGCGGAGGCCTTCATGCGGAAATGGCATACAGATGAGAAGGAGGCATCGGCAGAACGGCATAGAATAGCTGCGACCACGACCACAGCCGTTGACGCCAACGCGAGTGTGCAGAATGGCAGGGAAGAGGGGGGGGGCGAAAGGGGGACGAGGGGGAATGGCGGGGGGGGGGAGGGGAGGCGGTCTGCCCAACAGACTGAAGCCTGGTTATGGCCATCATCGTCATGATGCACTCCTTTCTTTGGGACCCAAGTAACTAGCATGGTGCCATCTGGGCAACTTTGCGTGTCTGTATGCTCCAGTGCCTGCCTTTGGTATTTTCTTTCCCCCCCGCCCGTGATTATCGCTTTTTTGTCCCTTCTTTGTTTTCATTTTTCTTTCATTCCCGTTTGTACCTCTTTGTGTCTTTGTTAGTATGGTCCGTTTTGCCTTGCCTCTTTTTCGCGTTTTGCTATCTGCGTCTGTTTTAGTTTTGTTTTTGTTTTTGTTTTGCTTAGCTTCATCTTCTTTTTTTTAGGTTTTTGTCTGCTATTAATAGTCTCCTTTTTGCTTCCCTGGTGTCCGCAGTGGTGGAGTGCGTATGCCTGTTTTTTGTTTTTTTTTTGCCTCTGTTTTTACTTTAGGTATTTCTTCCACTCCAGAGTTATTGGAGCCTGTCCTGCGACCACGGACTGCATTGAATTGTGAGTTAATGTGAGAACAACAACAACAACAATACTCTTCTAGGCGCCCCCGCCGTGGCATAAGAAACGAAACCTATTAATAGTGACTCCCTCCAGGTCCAAGTGAAGCCCGTGGTATCTACACCCTTAAAAGGAAACAAAACGATTTAGAATTTGGAGGCCATGTGGCACGCTTCTTTTTTACCTGACTTTCATGGACAGAACGCCGCCCGTGGTGCGGGTTTTTACTTGTTTTTAGTATGTACCTTATTTTGGTTCTAATGGATCAGGTATATAACTGACTTTGGCATTTGCCCTAGTTAAATAGTAGACCCATGCACACCCGGTATTTATGTGCTGTCTGTGCGAACTAGCAATCCCTTTCAGGGTTTTTTTGGGGCACTGGCGTGTAGGTAGTTTGCGTACCTGCTAAGATCGATTTCGTGGGTTCGAGGCTCCGCGGGTGCATACATACTTCGAAGTAGGAGTAACTGTTGATTTCTTGTATGCAAATTGGATGTTAGCGTAGAGCGCAAGAAGAGCGTGTGTGAGTTTCGTAGTAACGTTCGATAGAAATCCAAGACAAGCGCGGGAATGAATGCTGAAAACCCTACAAAGCAGTATAATATGCCCGCCATTCACTAAGAAAGTGCCCAATAGTAACATAAAATACTCACTTTTTCGAGAACGCTAAAAAAAAAGGGTTAAGAAAAACGGCTCGGTGGTGAACTCCACGCTGAATCCTACCTGGTAGCAGGTATATATATATAATATATAGAACTACGTATAGAACTACATACTTAGATCACAACCCCTGAGCGTGCTCGGTTGGTGCATCCCTGGCCTCTCAGAGCTCCCACTTCCAAACCGCCTCCTTTCATTACTTGCCGGACCTTTCCAGCAGTTCTTTGTTTTCTCGGTCATTTCTTCCTTTTTTCTTCTTTCGTTTCGTGTGCGTGCGTGTATTCCGAGCACGGCATCACGGGAGGACCCGGCACCGTCGCGGGTGCCAGCGGGTGCTGGCGGGTAGAGGGGGGGGGTTGCAAGGAGCGCGGTCGCCGCTTTCGTGTCTAGGCGTCGGGTGTGCCTCGAGACACGAGGGATGCATGAACGGGCTTTGTCTGGCTTCGATTTATGATTGTTGATAGAGTATGTACGGGTTTATAAAGGTCGTTCGGGAGGGCAAGATAATATACAAGCGGTGCTTATTTTTGTGACCACGCTGAAGTTGACAGAGGGAGGTGTGCAGTTTGAACACCAACGTTATCGAGCTGGCGATTGAAGGCGACGGTGAGCACCGGGCTTCACGCGGGGCGGGCGACGGGGCTGATTGTGGCTGAGAGTGCTAAAAGCTTTACCCGGACCGAATCGGTAGCGAGCTGGTCGCGAGAGGGGCGGGCGGCGTACGAGGCTGAGAAAGAAGCTCTTCTGTGCGATTTTTTATTTTATTTTTTTCGACCGGGTGTAAGGTGTTCCAATCAGGCAGAAAAATATTACACGAGAGGGGACGGGGATTTTTTTTCCTTTCCGAGTTTTCGGTTTCATTTTCATTTATTTTGCTGCTGGGCCGTGCTGTGCTTTCGCTTTCTTCGTACATACAGTACATACATAGTAGAGCATATCGAAAGAAGAAAATAAGTACAGACAGTAGTATACCCTACCTGGGGTGTATGTGCGTACGTACGACATCCGCGACGCTAAGCATATATATATGTGGCATCCAAGCTGACGTCGGAGCTGTTTTTTCCTGAAGCATGGCGGCGGGACTCTTGGCATTATCAAGTCGCCGGTTTGCAATTACGATCCTTGAAAACATTGAAGTCAATCGTGGACCTCTGTTCGCTTCGCATGATTTGATGTACTTTTTCCTTCCTGAACGAGCGTAGCGGGCGGCGTAGGCCGCCCGCGGAGCAAAGCGCCTTGTATTATCCTATTTTCTAGGTTGTTTGAAGATGCCATTCCAATAAAAATCTCAGGCTTGCCCAGAATATATATTATAATATAGTTGTTTCTCGTTGGCGGGCTCATTCTTATTCTGTAGTATGCGCGATTTACGTTCCGGAGGGGAGACAGTCCAGAATCCACAAGGTCGCTGGGAGTGAAACCTCTTAGGATTAGGAGTTAAACAGGGAAAAAAACAGTGATGCTTCTCGTACTCGTATCGTATTTGTTTTTTCACCTTCACGGTATTATACTATGAATATATACAGGAGTGGCCCCTAACTTTGTGATCTAGACCTTGCCTTAGCCCGGGATTTCCCATCCCTATTCCCCCCACCATCGAGAAACATGCGGCACCTTACCGAAGAAGGCGCTTACCGGCAACCGTCAGTACTACTCATGGCACACTACTATTAATATCACATGGAGTGACGAATCCAGTGTGTGTCAAGGGATTCCACAGGCACACTGATAGCCGAGAACCGGCGCTTGGTACACTCAATCGGCACGTAGTCTACTTTTTTACTGCTGCTGCTGTTGAAACGAGTCAAGCAAAAAATACTAATTTTGATACGCTTGGCATTCGACAACTAACTTGTAGAACGTATCGCGATTTAGACTACGGCTTGGGGATCGTTAAGAATCGAGATGCGGCAGGGATGGGGGGGGTGACAGACCCCCACACCCACCCCCACACCCACACCGACGGCGTGGGGGTGGAGCTTGGATGCGGCTTAGGATGTAAGAATAGACGTAACCATAAAACTTATATTAATATATACCAGGTATGTAGGAGGGAGCATAGACAGCACAATGTTCATACATACATGGAGTATCATCGTAGATCAGAAAGGAAGTAGAAATAGAAGATAGATATACTTGGTGTACATGAGTTTCCTTTGTATACGGAGATTAAGTATTTATTTCAGGAATATTTTGATTGATCTGCGTGAAAGCTCACATACATACATACATGCTGCACAATGTCGGATGGCAAGCCTATTATTGCTGTATTTAAAAATAATACTAAAAGTCAGCGTCGATCACCCGTAAGATCCCCAAAAAAAGTAAAAAAAAAGAACACGGAAGCAAAACACGCACCCCACGTAAACAAAATACCTTTTATTTGTACTGTTACAGTTGGTAGTTAGTTGTAGTAGTGCCGATGCCACGTTCGTACGGCGTTTTTTGTCCGGAATCGTCTCGCACTCTGGGACGACCGCGACGCCGACAAAAAGTAGTATGGTTGCTTGCCTCACTCGTATTGTGGGGTGTATCAGGTAGAATGATATAATTCCGGTGTTGTTATTCGTCATCATGATTGATTTATGACGGCATTCAAATTGGCTTAGACACACATTTTTATATAATACAATAATTATTAGTATGCCTGGTATACCTTTTATTTACAATGGTCAAGGCTGCCGGGGGGTAGTTGCGTACCTTGTAGAAACTCATATTATACGTGTCGGATGGGTGGATCCATTCCATACCCTCGCACAATTAATTGTCAAGTGATCTTCGTCGATATTCGAGATAGATAGTGTTTGATTACTCTAACCCGCTTTGTTGGTTCCTTCGAGTAACGTTTGATGGATGCGGTCGGTGGTGAGTATGCGCCACTTACTTCCCGGGAGATAGATCTCTCCTCAAAATTAACCCACGGCCTCAATTACACAACGGAATGGCGTGTGTAGTAAGGATGTCGCGGAGGGCAGTATACCAAGTAAGTACAGCAAGACACTGGATTTGATCCGCCTCGGTGTTTGACTCGAAGCACGCTCACTGCTTGTATTAGGATGGTAGGTAGTCTATGACTAGGCCCACGAAAATGAAACAACCAAACAATGTAATTCATGTCCAAAATTTAAATGGCTATTACGGGGGACCATAGTTAACAGGACCTATGGTACAGATAAAAACCTATATGTTTAACCATTTTTACTAACAATATTTGGTCCTGTTAACTATGGCCCCCCGTAATAACAATATAATGTATATGGTTCACAGTTTGGAGGGCGCTGAGAAACATAGATAGATGAAGAACTCGACACGTGTTCAGCGACGAAAGAAATGCACACTACTAACTAAAAATAAATCTCTCTATCAGGTACCAGGCATACTAATACATACGGGGGACCATAGTTAACAGGACCTATGGTATACATAAAAACCTATATGTTTACGCATTTTTACGAACAATATTTGGTCCTGTTAACTATGGCCCCCCGTAATACAATATTTGCTCAAGCTTGTTGTGTTCAAGAAGGGCGTCGCAAGAGTTGTCTTAGACTTAGTACTATTACGGGGGGCCATAGTTAACAGGACCAAATATTGTTAGTAAAAATGGTTAAACATATAGGTTTTTATGTATACCATAGGTCCTGTTAACTATGGTCCCCCGTAATAGTACTTCACGTTGCTAAGGCCACCTCTTATTGGGTGCTTCTTCAAGGCGGGCCCATAGTAACTGTAATATGATCTACAGAATACTGTGACATTATTACAAGGGAGGGCTTATATATTATGCTCGCCGCAAAAAATGTGCACCGCAAACACATCACGCGTACTCGTGCAAGGAAAAAATCCCTGCACACACACGGCAAACATTTCGGTGGTACATATAGGACCAGCTCTTCTTGTCCTACCAGTCAGCACGCATCGCCATGCATACTCTTCTTCTTTCGAAGCGCTATTCGTCAGGCATTACTCTTGATAATGCAAACTATTAATAATACTTTCGCCTTTTCCGTCGCGTCATTTGATGTACTACTTTTATTTACACCCGGGTAAAATAAAGTAAAACGCATACCAGGTACCTGGTAAGATATACCAGGCATCATACCGAGTACTGTAGCAAAGCCATGTAATATAATTTTCTCAAAATCTGTTTTTTATCGGACAGATATATGCGCAATTTCCCAATCGAATATCACCCGCCAATTCGTGCGAGAGGGGCGAAAGCATGAGCACGTGGTCCCGAAAAAAAAAAAAAAACTACCCGTGCACGAGTATTAATACTAAGCAATACAGCTGTTATTTTTAAAGGGTGAGACGGGACCCGGTGTAGATAAGAACAGGTAGGTATACGACTGTAATTAATTAGTGAAAATCACGCGCCACGAGCTGTGTTTTTGGCTATGTATGTGACAAAAACACAAGCATTTATTTACTGATTTGCGCCTCAACAGGAGTGAGCCTGCGGCCTTCAAATCTGAAGTGGTTTTTCTCCGGGGGAGTGCAGGCACCACGGACGGGCTTTACTCGGACCTGGGGAAAGTCACCAGAATTCGTTTGTTTCCACCACGGCGGGCGCGCCAACAGATTGGTTTCTTGTGGCGCCCCTCCCCCTCGACAAACCGCTTGCTCGGTGCACGAGATCCTATTTTTCGTACTGAAACCGATCCCACTACACCTCGACGCGAGCTGGGGCAGACAAACTGCCGTCCGTGTCCACCGTTCTGTAACATGACCGCCTGTTGTCAGCTTCTAGAACCTCTTTACGAGTTACTAGTAGTACGAGTGCCTAATATTGAGACCCAGTCAGAAAGGCAAATACCCAGCACGTATTGCAATCAATCAGCGTTGATGAAGTACTATTACGGGGGACCATAGTTAATAGGACCTATGGTATAGATAAAAACCTATATATTAAACAATTTTTACTAACAATATTTGGTCCTATTAACTATCGTCCCCCGTAATACTATATACTGTTGTACCTGGTAGTTGGTTTTTCGTACACGTATAATCTATTTTGTCTTATGGATCGAGCTAGACTACAAAATACGGTAGATTTCTGCCGTTCGTTGTAGTACTTGATAATGATGTTGCCGTACGAGTTCGGGTTTGTCTCTTTGGTCCTAAAGGTATCATGTTAATGTATATATTTTCACCCCGTACAACCACACCGTCGCGTGCGGAATGTTTGGGAACGTTTGGCGTTGTAATATATACCAGGTATACCGCAGCGCTCCCTGTATTTCCTGCCACAGAGTGGTATATATTCCATGTATCATATATTTTCAACGTTTTCATAGATGTATGTGCCCGTTCTACGTATGTACTCAGACGACCTCTGTACCCTTTCGTTGCAGTACTGCAGTCGCCTTTTTAGAGACAAATTACTTTATACCTGATCGAGGTGTTTGCCCCGAAAACAACACTGAGCAGTGAGGTTTAGAACCGCAGTCCCGTTTTGGGGACAAACCAGTCAAATGTCAAGTAGTTTGCCCCCGAAACGGGACTGCGGTTCTAAAGGGGTTAAAAAGCAGAGTTGCTCGTGAATGATACCGCTGTATTGTTACTATTACGGGGGGCCATAGGTAATAGGACCCATGGTATACATAAAAACCTATATATTTAACCATCAATACCAACAATATTTGGTCCTATTAACTATGGACCCCCCTAATATTTATACCATTCGCATTCCTATTACAGGGGACCATAGTTAATAGGACCTATGGTATACCTAAACAACTATACATCGTATATTTAACCATTTTTACTAGCAAGATTATTTGGTCTTATTAACTATGGTCCCTCGTAATAGAAGCATCCGATACTTGCGGTGGAGAAAACAAAAACAAAATCAGCACCATTATATGTACGTGCGGGAGATCCCGTTTGCTGTCGTTCTACGTTCTTGTGTTGCCCCGTGTTTGGCCACACGCAAAATTATTCGCTATACTTCCCACGCTAGGCCACCCGATAAATGGATCTGCATCCGAAACTTCATTTTTTACAATGGTATAGTTCAAGCGGGATATTTGTCTAGTTTGTCGGCTTTGGTGGCCGAACAATATCGTTTTATTTACCTGAGTAGTCACGGAGGGATTGGTGCATACTATATACCAGTATATGGCAGGCCAGGACCTTCGCTCTCGTTCAAACGGGTTCAATCAAGATCTAGGGCCAGGTTAGAAGCGTCGAACCCCTGCGAGTTCGCATTGGTGCGGCAGCAAGATGTCAAGCGGGAAGATGAGATGGATACACGTCCTGTCCGCAGATTTTTGAAAATATATTTCATCCACTCTATCTCTGTTGTATATCCAAATTATTACCAACCTCCAGGGATACGTCCACGTAGTGTATAATACTGTCGTGGATGCAGCGAACATGTGCGCCCACATGTATATCAAAGTCCGACTAGGTGGTCACTTTGCGCTCAACAGACAAATACGTAGACCGACAAAACGCCGACAGTTCGACAGGCAACTTTTTATGTCCGATGGAATGTGTCGTGAACGAGTAGTCGCCAGGGTCGTCGCCACTCTCAACCAGCCTATCCAGCCCCGTAATACGTATGTAAGGTACAGTTAAGTATTTCACCACGGCTGTTATTGGTGTGGTCGAAAAAGAGGTACCACCCCATGCACGTCGCCACCGCAGGCATGGATGGTGTGAGTCTGCCGAAACCATGGCCGCATTCATACCAGCATTGACAGCGAGGGGGGGTGGACGACAATTCTTGCGGGCCCACCCCCGGGATAGAACCGCGTGGAAGACCCTGAAATCTGCGTGTGTGTACGAACGTGCAGAAGGTAATTGCCGCAGGACTGCATGCGTACTTCGAAGCGTACCTTGCCGAAACCGAACGACTGCTAGCGAACAACGACCAGAGAGGCTTTTACAAGCACCTTAAGAGTACGGTAGGATTGGAAGAGACTAAAGCGAGGAGCGAACAGTTCATTAGGAACGAGGATGCCACGCTTATACCAGATAAGGTGCGAAATCGTGAACGATGGGCGGGGTTTTACCACAAACTCTTGAACACGAAGTCGCTGAAACTCGATTCAACGATCATCGACCTCTTGCCACCCCGACCGCCTAAACTGTCGCTTGAAGATGAACATTCTATAGACGAGATGACGGACGCACTTAATTAAGGGGATGTCGAATTGGAAAGCTGTCGGGACAGATGGTCTCCCGGTCGAACTCCCAAAAATCGACCACCCGGCATTTGCTTAGTGCTTTCACAAAGTCCTTGTCAATGTTTGGTTAACAGGAGAAGTCCCTCAGCAATGGAAAGATGCGATCATCAAGGTCCTTCACAATAAGAAGGATCGAACTGACTGCAACAACTACAGAGAGACGGGTTTCGCTTGTTTCCCACGCAGGCAAAGTGTTGTTGAAAATCGTCGCGTCCCGCCTCGGCAACTACTGCGAGACCGAGGAACTACTCCCTGAGGAACAGTGCGGCTTCCGCCCCGCACGATCAACGATGGATATGTTGTTCGTCGTGCGCCGGTTGCAAGAGCTCGGACGACAGAGGAAAATCCCTTTATACGTGTGCTTCATCGATATGCAGAAAGCGTACGACTCTGTCGACCGAGAGCTGTTATGGAAGGTACTCACACACTTTGGCGTACCAACCAAGATGCTGAGAATTTCCCGTCATTTCCGCGATGGCATGCGGGCTCGCGAGCGTACTGATGACGGCGAACACTGGGAATGGTTTGATGTCACGCAGGGGCTGCGGCAAGGCTGTGTATTATCACCGTTACTGTTCAACGTGTTCTTCGCTGCTGCGTTACACGTCGTACTAGTACGCTTCAGCCAAGACGAAGCGATCGTAAGGGATTTGGTCCAACTAAGTGAAGCTGGAGTAGTTCCAACAGGGAAGCAGGAGTCATTGGCGTGCGTGCGAAGGTCTGTATGGGGCATGTTGTACGCCGATGATGCAGGAATTGTCTCGAAGTTTGCTGAAGGGCTCGCGGAAATGATGACAGTCATCGTGACTGTCTTCGAAGCAACAGGCCTCACGGTATCGGAAAGATGACAGAGACACTGGTCCTACAAACACCAGACCAGACAACCCTCGCACCACCGCTCGTCATCGAAGCGGCAGGCCAGAGGTATAAGCAGACGACCTAGTTCTTATACCTAGGCGGCGTTATCCACGAAAACGATGCCCTCTCGCTCGAAATCGACCGACGGATCCGCCTCATGCGAGCATACCTCAAACGGTTCGGCCCGGAGTTGTACGATTGGACGACCGCCCCCCTTAGCCTCAAAGTCCGAATGCTGAAGGCCGAGGTGATTGAGACCCTGCTGTACGGGTGTGTGATGTGGACTCTCAGAGCGGAACACTTTACCAAGCTTCGAACGGCTCACCACCAAATCCTGTTGCGAGTCATTGGCTTCCAGCGCCGACTTCGTCACCCCCTTGTACGCGAAGGCCCTCAAGATGACACGTTGCGAGAGCATCGAAACGATCATTCGTAAACGGCAACTTTTCTTTGCGGGGGGCGTGGCACGGCAAAGCAAGGAGCGATTACCCAGTCGGGTAATGTTCAGGACGATAGCTGGTGGGGAGAACCCGAGACCTGGCGGACAGGGTTAGACTTAGCATAGATGCATATTCGAAGACCTTCGGGAGTTCCGAGCCACCGAAGAGTCAACGGAAGTTGCCCCCTTGGTGTTTGGAGTTG
The DNA here is from genome assembly GCA_031213475.1 of Nereocystis luetkeana. Taxonomy (NCBI): domain Eukaryota; class Phaeophyceae; order Laminariales; family Laminariaceae; genus Nereocystis; species Nereocystis luetkeana. The sequence goes on from JARUPZ010000022.1 coordinate 2,904,555, forward strand.
AGACCGCGTTGTGGTCCACTGCAGCCAACAAGGCGGGAAAGTAGTACCGGGGGATCCTTGAAGCAGCCGAACGGTTCATGGTGAGGTGGCACGAGGCTGAGGCTGAGATGAGTAGGTAGCGCCGCGCATCCGCCGTGGATGGTGTCCAAGGGAATGGGGGTGGAGGGGGCAACAGGAGAAGTGGCAGAAAGCCCGGCCAAGGGAAGGCGGAGAGGGGGCGGAACAGGAGGGGTAGAAAAGAAGCAGCGGTAGACGAAAGTAGGAAGGAGATGGCAGACAGGGTAGCAAGGCACCAGGCCGACTAGGAAGTAAAACACGACCATACTACTAGTGGCACCAACTAACTGGTGCAGCTGGTTCGAACGTGGTCTTCTCTTGGCTTCTCTTTTTGTTTTGTTTTTTTCGTTTTTGCGCTGACTCTCCGTGATTTTCATATTATTTTTTCTTTTCATTTTCTGATTGATAAGCCGTACTGAAGGAACCGTGTGGTGTGGTTGGATGACGAACCTGCTCCGCTCGTTTCGTATTGTCTGACGGCAAGGGGCTGGACATAGTTGACGAACGCAGGGCGGAGACGGCAGTCTGGGTAGCAAGGTACCAGGCGGATTAGCAGGGGGAACCTGGCTATACTACTAGTACCACAAACTGTTGCCGCCACCTGGAAGGTGCTTTGGGCTTTGGTCTGCCTGGTATTTTCCCTTTGTTATTTTCCCTTTGTTTTTTTTTTTTTCTTCGGTTCTTTGTCTTACTCTGTTTACAAGCAGGGGTGTTATGTTTTCTTTTTTCTTTTTTCCAGCTCGTTCTTCTTCAAGTGTTGGCCACCTCGCCTGCGGGGGGAGGGGGCACGACAGATTGTTTCTCCTAGTTTTTGCTTTCATTTCCTTTTTTTTCTTTTTCTCTTGCGATTTGTCTACTTTGTTTTTGTTTTCTCATTGATTGTTTCTTTTTGTTTTCCTATTTCATAGATTGTGTATGTCGTGCCTGCCGTATCTAGTATGGTGACATGGCATTGCATTGCCCACTGCAGTGCTTACTGCATACGTCGCAACGTAGTATCTCTGTGGCGTAGCTTGGTAACTACATAACTTGTATATCTTCTAGTATTGAAGAATCGGCACGGACACTGGTTGTGCAGGATGTCGACGGGTAGAAAGAACGAGATAATGTGAAGAACACACACACACTTGTACCTCCGTTCGCACGTACCATATATATATATATATGTGTGTACGTACCAGTTCCGTATGTGTTTTTTTATCGGACATGAATAGGCGCTTCTGGGGGCGCGATCATTTATTGGACTTTCATACATCCACACATATCACTCTGTCACAAATAATATGGATCATTTGTAGGTTATTACTGATCTGAACGTATACATGCGTTTGACCAATGATTTTTTAAACAGCTACGTACGATTAATATATACATACTGGTACACTTTAAGCAGTTGCTATTAATATATACCAGGTACCAGGTATATATACACCTGTAAATTCAATAGCTACCTTGTATTTTAATAATCATCGGGAAGACGACAGATCGATATATCTCTGATTTTGTTTGTGTTCTTCATATTCAATCGTGTTTCACCCCGTCGACCTAGACCACACCCTGGGTTACGGAAGCGATTGGTATTTACCCCTGTAGCTTAACCCTTTTAGAACCACCGCCCCGTTTTGCAGACAATTCACTTGAATTATACCTGGTACCTGGTAAGTAATTTGTCCCCAAAACGGGACTGCGGTCCTACAAGGGTTAAAAGTAGTTATGATAACACCTTCACACGAACAATGTGCCGGCGTCGATTATTCATCCTGTTGAGCCGTAAAAGTGACACAAGCTCGGCCGTCACACTGCATTGTAAATAAGAAAGAGGAGGAAGTAGGACATAGAACGACAAAACGAATGGCGTGTGACCGTAAACACAACACGACGTAAGAAACAAGAATGCTCAGGACCGGTTCATAACTAGTATTTGGAGTACTACTGCTTTCTGCTGCAGCAGCAGCAGCAGCAGCTGAGTTACGTGTTACATCCCTATTCCTGATTGTCGAAAGTACTCCTGCCTTTGGTATCAACCCTAACCCTAACCCTAACCCTAACCCTAGCTCATTTAGATATACTACTACTCCTACTAATACTACTACGTCGGGCCACCATAGTACGTACTGGTAGGGCCTACGACCAAAATATTTATATATATATATATATATTTATATCGTTTTTAAATTTAGAAGCATTATCTGTGAGAAAGAATATATAGGTTGATAGGCTGTTCAGGTACTTTGGTTCCTGAGGGGATCACGACACGGGCGAAGACCCAACCCAAACCCTGACGCTAACGCTATACCAACCCTAACCCTAACCCTAATCCTGACCCCCAGCCGCCCTAACCCTTACCCCCAGCCGCAACCCGTACGGGCCTAAACCGCCCGTTAACGCGGCTGCGCCGCGTTTGCATCTTGAACCAGGAAGTTTCTCAACTGCGGACGACCATTCCGAAGTGCAGACCGCGCTTACTCAATGTTCGACTCGAAAGCACCCCAAAATATGCCTTGTCCCAGATTGTCTAACCTACTCCAATATTTGGTCCTATCTACTGCGGTATGGGCCCCCGTAAATAATGTTGTATTGTTATACGATTTCTACTTTCGATGGAGGCCAAATACAACATACAAAAAATAAAAAGGAAAGTTCAACGAATACATACATGTATACACATCGGGTGTCCACGTTAGATCAATAGCTATACAATCACCTAGGTGCCAACTGCTGTATCCAGTGTAGACGAAATACCCGTGTTCAACTGCTCCTAGGACCTGAAGAATAATGCCTAAACTAGTTGTGGTTGCGGCAAACAACTGGTATACTTTCCGATATATTTGAAGTAATGCCCGTACAGTATGGACAACATAGGCGCGCTGCAGGAGAAAACGTATGGTTTAGACTCGTCGTCACTACTATGAAAGGCGAATGGGTGAAAAGCCAAAACGAGCCTGAACACGAAAATAAATGCCTTGAATTGAGCGTCTCTGAAACCTGTCATGAGGCCGCCGAGGGGAGAATCCTACACAAAATTCAAGTAGGTTCGGGTTTCAGGCCATAGGACCTATCTCGCCCAGCACGTGCCTTCAAAATTAAACGATTGCAAAAAACTTATCCCTCCCCTAATTTTCGGAGGCGACTTCTTGGTTTTTTCAGTGCATGGCGAAAGACAAACAGGGTGGATACAAAAAAGAGTGAGACACGCATTTTCACAGAAACAAAGGTTGTTCATGTATTATATAATATGTCACGAATACCGTAAGGGCATGGGCTGTGGACGGCCTTGATACTCCAACGCCGAAAAGTATTGTCCTTTCCACAAAATTTGTCCAACGCTCCCACTTAACTTGCGCTATGTTTATGTGTTATTTTTGTCGTTTTGAGGGCTTCGCACAAGATAGACATGATTTGATAGCCACGAAAAGGGCGTTCCAGAACGCTGTTTCAACAAAGGAATACCTAAAATTACAGACAATGTAACAGACAGATCGGAAAACTGGGAACGAAGCCTAAAATGAGAACCAAGCCGTATCTCCAGAACCATGTGGTGTATCAGATGACCAAAATGATCCTGCGAAACCCCTTGGCCAGCCCTGTCAGAGGAGCTCGTCAGAACGGTCATGCTCCATCTCGTGCCTTCGGGTGGGCGCAAAAAGCGATATACGCTGGCTCTATTGTGATTTCTCTAGATACATGCTGGCTACCGCGGCGATGCCGAGGACTTCCAGCCTGAGCGACAGCTCATTCGAAGGCTGCTGTACAGCCCCACAGGACTGTCAACTTTTTTTCTTGGAGTTGTACACAATTGGTTTGCTTTCTAAGAAAAACCGTCCGTTCTCATTTTTTGTTTCGTTCCCATTTTTCCGATTTATTTGTCATGTCATGCCTAAACGCGCTGGCCTAGTTGAAGCCTTCCGGTGTTCTGTAGGTATTGTGGATATCAGACAGTTTGTTCATGTTTCACGTAGGCATGGTGTATTCCCATCTCCTTGCCGGTCGCCAAGTCGCCCCGGTGGTTCAAGTGGTTGACCTCGAATTCTACTTGTGTTTCAGTCCTGGGTTCGAGCCCCAGGTGGGTCGGGCTTTGACTTTATTTGCAAAAATAAAAATAAAAATGATTCAATTCTTGAGAGCGCCTTGCAGCGTGGGTAGGCACAATTCGATGCGAGTCGACGAGGGGAGAAAAAGTTGAAATCTTCTCGCAATAAAAATGAAGGCACGTACCGTAGCAGGAAGAGGGGGAAAGAGCCTGCTATATGACCCCGGATCTGAGATACGAGCTGGAAGGAGAGATAGAAGAAGATAGGCGAAGATAATAAGTGGGATGAGCAAAAAAATAACGGAAAAATCTCCTCCCTTCTTCCTCCGTCTCCTTTCGCTTGCTTCCAAGGAAGGTCGCCCTTGAATCCACGTCACTCACGATCGACCGTCGAGAAGGCGTCCTCAGTCGAACACGTACTATTATTACTGCGTTGCATTGTGGTGGTCTATAGACAGCCGGGGGGGCACATGAACCACTCATCATTCTGTCTTGTGTATCATATTATTCCGGTAACGTATATCTATCTGGTACTACGTACCAGGTACCAGGTGCTTTTTTCAACTATCTAATATCTGGAGGGACCATCGTACGTACCAAGTAGTAGATAGGACCAAGCTGTGTTAGTAAAAAAAGGTAAATATGGAGTCTTTTGTTTGTTTCGTGGGTCATATTTACTTTGGTCCCCCGCAATAGGATAAATAAAAGTTTTTTCTGGCGGTATATATGGGTCCATTTCGTAAGGGGTGCAACAGAGTAAGGACTGTCCTTCGTCTCTGAAATTCGATCCGCCCCTCCTCTCCTTTCCCTCTCCAGCCAGAAAACGTGGTTGTCAAGCGCGCTCCGGTTTCGGCAAACCAGAGGAGCTCTCTTCTTACTGGTCCGAGGCTGTGGGCGTGGACTGCTGGTTCCACTTTGAATACATACCTCGGAAACAAATGTATTGGAGTCTTTCTGTCTTGTGGGACCACGCAATTCTGTACCTGGTCTGACCTGGTCTATGTATCTATTATTGTAAATTTAGGGTTGGAGATGGATAGCGAGGTTGTGTGTGTGTTCTTCACATTAAACCGTTCCTTCTACCCGTCGGCATCCAGCACAACCAGTGTCCGTGCCGATTCTCCAATCCTAGAAGAGGTACAAGTTCTGTGGTCACCAAGCTACGCCACAGAGATACTACGTTGCCACGTGTGCAGTAAGCACTGCAGTGGGCAATGCAATGCCATATATATTATCATCATACTAGATACGACAGGAACGACATACCTGGTACACAATATGTGAAATAGTGAAACGAGAAAAAACAACCAAAGAGAAAACAAAAACAAAGCAGACAAATCGAAAGAGAAAAAGAAAAAGAGCAAAATGAAAGCAAAAACCAAGAGGAACAATCTGTCGTGCCCCTCCCCCCGCAGGCGAGGTGGCCAATACTTGAAAAAGAATAAGCTGGAAAAAATAAGATAATAACAAAAACACCACTGCTTGTAAACACAGTAAGACAAAGAACCAAGGAAAAAATATCAATGGAATAAAACAAAGAAAGGGGAAATAACAGGCAGACCAAAGCTCAAAGCACCTTCCAGGTGGCGGCAGCAGTTTGTGGTACTAGTAGGATAGCCAGGTTCCCCCTGCTAATCCGCCTGGTACCTTGCTACCCAGACTGCCGTCTCCGCCCTGCGTTTGTCAACTATGCCCAGCCCCTTGGCGTCAGACAATACGAAACGAGCGGAGCAGGTTCGTCATCCAATCACGCCACACGGCACCTTCAGTACGGCTTATCAGTCAGAAACGGAAGAGAAAAAAAAAATGGTAATCATTGAGAGTCAGCGCAAGAAAGAAAAAAACAAAACAAAAAGAGAAGCCAAGAGAAGACCACGTTCGAACCAGCTGCACCAGTTAGTTGGTGCCACTAGTAGTATGGTCGTGTTTTACTTCCTAGTCGGCCTGGTGCCTTGCTACCCTGTCTGCCATCTCCTTCCTACTTTCGTCTACCGCTGCTTCTTTTCTACCCCTCCTGTTCCGCCCCCTCTCCGCATTCCCTTGGTCGGGCTTTCTGCCACTTCTCCTGTTTCCCCCTCCAGCGCCGTTCCCTTGGACACCATCCACGGCGGATGCGCGGCGCTGCCTATTCATCTCAGTGTCAGCCTCGTGCCACCTCACCATGAACCGTTCGGCTGCTTCAAGGATCCCCCAGTACTACTTTCCCGACTTTTTGGCTGCAGTGGACCACAACGCGGTCTCAACTCCAAACACCAAGGGAGCAACTTCCGTTGACTCTTCGGTGGCTCGGAACTCCCTAAGTAAGGTCTTCGAATATGCATATATGCCAAGTCTTACACTGTCCGCCTGGTCTTAGGTTCTCCCCACCAGCTGTCGTCCGGAACATTACCCGACTGGGTAATCGCTCGTTTCTTTGCCGTGCCACGCCCGCCGCAAAGAAGAGCCGCCGTTTACGAATGATCGTTTCGATGCTCTCGCAACGTGTCATCTTGAGGGCCTTCGCGTACGAGAGGGTGGCATGGTCAGGACGAAATAGGCGCTGGAAGCCAATGACTCGCAACAGGACTTGGTGGTGAGCCGTTCGAAGCTTGGCAAAGTGTTCCGCTCTGAGGGTCCACGCCACACACCCGTACAGCAGGGCCTCAATCACCTCGGCCTTCAGCATTCGGACTTTAAGGCTAAGGGGGGCGGTCGTCCTATCATACAACTCCGGGCCGAACCGTTTGAGGCGTGCTCGCATGAGGGTTTTCGTGAATAACGCCGTCTAGGTATAAGAACTGGGTCGTCTACGTATACCTCTGGCCTGCCGCTTCGATGACGAGCGGTTGTGCGAGGGTTGTCTGGTCTGGTGTTTGTAGGACTATTGTCTCTGTCGTCTTTTCCGACACCGTGAGGCCTGTTGCTTTGAAGACAGTCACGATGACTGTCATCATTTTCGCGAGCCCTTCAGCCGACTTCGAGACAATTCCTGCATCATCGGCGTACAACATGCCCTATACAGACCTTCGCACGCACGCCAATGGCTCCTCCTTCCCTGTTGGAACTACTCCAGCTTCACTGAGTTAGACCAAATCCCTTACGATCGCTCCGTCTTGGCTGAAGCGTACTAGTACGACGTGTAACGCAGCGAAGAACACGTTGAACAGTAACGGGTTGGGGGTTGGGTGGTGGGGACGAACATTCATTACATAGGGAGAAATAGTACATCTATCTACAGTTCTAACAGTACTAAGCGAGGCCCCGGGGACGGATACTAATGCTGTGAGATGGTTGGGTTGGTGGGGACAGAGAGAGAGTTCATATTTTCGGAAAGAGGGGGCACGCGACATCTCAGCATCTTGTATTATGATGAATATCATCCGGATAGTTGGGGTAGGATTTATTTGTCAAAACTAATTGTGTATTTACATGTTGATTGAGCGACTTCAGTCGTCGTGTGGATGACTTCTGATCTTGACAAAAAAGGGAAACGATATGCACAGCAAATAGAGTAGACAAGCCGAAAGTTGGCACGGAAGGGAGGTAGACTTAATGCATGGGTTTCCTTTTATTTCCGAGGTTTTCTCCTCTCGGGAAAGTTATGTGTGATCCATGTTGAAGATCATGCTGCACATTGTCGGATGGCAAAAGAAATAATAATATGTAGAGCAATGGGACAACTGAAATCAACTATCAAACTTAATACCGTCCACCACCCCCTGTCCACCAACCACGTAGCATACAAGTTTACTGCAGTTGAAAATATTATCCTGCCCGAGTTCATATCGACGGTTAAAGTTCTGGAGTGTTCCTGTGTTGCCTTAAATATGTTATCATATAGATATATATATATGGTATAACTGCATGGGGAATTCGTGGCGTACGCAACCTCGGGTGTTATGCTACGGACATCCCAGATCTCTAAAAAACGAGGATCTCAGAAAACAACGCTTAGAGCATGAACGAAACCGACAACATCAACCAACCCGACGCGAGCACATGATTCTGATAAGTTTCCTTTCTTGCCAGCTTGGCAACTTGACAGACACAAAACAGAACACCTCACAACGTCGTCAAGATGAAGGAAAGTTTAATTATATCGGGCAAACGTCTCAAACACGTACCCCCAAGCGCGGCCAGTCCGAACATGCATACATAGGACGGAGCAGGTATTTTTTCACTCGGGCTACTATTTATACCGCTGCAGCACGCTCCATCTTTCCACGCAAACAGTATGAACGTATCGATCTTTGAATCTGGTGTATATATATGTAGATTATGAGTATTATTCGGTTTAGGAGACCATATCTACGGGTTTGGGGTTCGACGAAATCCTCCATTTCACCGTAAACTTCCCAAGGTAGTCCTACTATATGTACTCTAAGAGGCATCTCTATTCAAGAAACCTCAAACGAACACTTACGAGTTTATTAATTTAGGCCCTTGTTATCTATTACTTCAATCTAGTTATATACATGTAATTTTTGTTCTTCAGTAATTAATGTTGCTGCTCGGTAGTAGTAGTTAATGTTGGGGTAGGTTGTCGTTGATGTTTCCACATCAAATTGTCCTTGCTACCCAGCTTCATCCTTCAGTATACACCCAGTCAGTGTACGTCCTGATTCCTTATCTTAGAGAGGTATTGATTCTGTGGGCACATACTGTGAGACGGAGGAAGACTAAAACAAATAAAGCCAAAATATCTAATGCATGTATGTGCCAAGCAAGTGAAATGCCAGCGTACCGGGTACGAGAGCACAACAACACAACAACAAGCAAAACCAGGAAATAGGAACAAGCTAGGTAATGAACAGTACTAAATGCTGCTGCTCGGGAGTAGTAGTGGTTGGGGCAGGTTGAAAGCAAACAGTGGTATACGGAGTACTAAAAACACACCTAACGCATCCCCTCCTATGTTCCTTCGTAGCAAAGCCACGCGCAACCCCCGGGACTTTTCTCTCAAAACGTTCTCAAAATATAGGAACGCAAGCTTCGAATTCTGTTCTCGTCGTATCATGCACGAAATAAATGTGTAAATCTTGCCTGAGGCTGAATAAAGCACCCAGTATGCGGATAGAAGTACCACACACAGCTTGTAAACCTCACATATATATGATGCAGAAATCCTATTTTTCGGGCCCATTGTGATTGATTTCAAGCGCAGGTTCAAGTGGTGCCGTCGACGCCAAATGTGAATAATGGTCGTAGGGAATTTTTTGTCTGGTAAGAGACACAGAAGAGTATCTATGCAGGGCAGGGTACGCGGTTTGCAGTTCGTGATCTTCTTGTCATTGCTCTTCTTCTAGTGAGTTGAGAGAGAACACCCTCGGGGGAGCGAGGGTGGGCTTCGTCGGGGGTACAATTCACAGCCCAGATGTTGACCAAAACATATCTCGGACTCGTATGCAGGTAGGTACGAATCCTCCCATGAAGATTCCCAAAATACTACGTTTATCTATAGAAGGTCCACATACGGGTCTATTACAAAAACGCAACGTGCAGCCAGATAACATTCAAATATGGGCATATTCCCCGGGCTCTACGTGCAACCGTAAAAATTCTCATACGGTTATTATGCGCGTTCCTATGCGGTGGATGTGCTACTCCATCGCATATATATACCAGGTAGGGTGTGTGGGTTGTTTTGTCAACCCCGTGTATTTCCTTCGCCCTTATTTGCTCTCTGCCTTTCTTACGTACCTTCACAAAGTCGAAGCTAAGGTCCTGGTTCAGCCAGCAACCCCTCCCTCCCACAAACACTACTACCGTTCTTGCATTGCTCCTGTACTATTAATACTTACTGCCGTATAATACTCCAGCCCCTTCGTCCCAAGTAAGTGGGATGAATTGGGAGTAAAAATGTTCGAGCTCACTATTTTAAAACATCCTTCGGAAGACGAATTTTTTCATGAAGACGGAAATATCAGCTCGTTGTCGTGTTAAATGTCACTTACTCGAGAGCAGTCCAGCGGCCCCTCTAATCCGTTCTCAGTAGAATGGATGGAGTGCTATTCTTAATAGTACTAAAGAAGCAGGTGCTCGTAAATCTCAGTCTGGAGGCATGTAGTCGATCTATGTATTCCTTGAGAGTCGCCCATGGATACGGGTGCCGGTGCCAACATGTAGGTGTATCGTGCGGTTACCTACCAGGTTTCCGGAACTAGTATCAAGTCGTTGCTACAGTAGTGCTGCATAGTAGCAGCGCTTACGCGCGAATAACGTGGAAGCAAGTTGCGAGAATAACACTTGTGGCCGTGCACCCGATAAACGGAGTAGGGAAACTTCCACCAGCAAGTATAATCCTGGAACGTTGCTGTGGGACGCTGAGGACGTATGGTACATTCCTCTGCAGTACCTATAGGCGCGCATGTTAGTTGATATACAGTAAGGGGGATGGGGGCGGGCGCACTTTCCTTCCTCTCACTCCACTCTCCTTTTTCCGTCTACGTTTCATCACAGGTAAGTCGCAACTACCAACATGCAACCTCTTACCTATTTATCCGAAAAGGAAAGCATATAAAACAGATGCCATCAGGTGCATGCGGCAGCGTTCAAGGCAGCTCGAATATAAAAACGAATAGATTGGTCAAACATCAAGTTCTCGTTACGAGGTTACCATCACGATGGGCAGAACGGATTGCCGGACTTAGTGCGGGCCACAACTAACCACAAGACAGTTAGGCGCTCGCTAGCCAGCGCTCGGCTTCGTTTCAAGGGCTACCAATAAATACCCTATATTTTGTACTTTATGACATACGCGAGAGGACCCACTACAACTACTCGTATATATATTTCGTCATCGTTTTTCACATTAATCGCGCACGGAGAGGGGTTTGCTTAGTTGTTTTTAAGGGGGAAAACGAAGCATGTCGCGATATATATATATATATATATATATATGCGTTATGCGTAAACTTTTTTAATGCGATTGAATGTATTCGATTTCCCAGCAACCGAACTGCCAGACCTTTCGACAAGTCGGCAGGGTCGAATCTAGATCGGCCCTACGTTACGAAATATTTCGGGCATACTACCCGAACGGTGGGGGCAAAGCCAGCGCAGATGGCAGACCCCCCACCCTGGGCTGTTACTATCTAGCTGGCAATAATAGGCGATGGCCCTAAAATCAGCGAATCGCTTGTTATTCGAGTACATTTTTTTTTTACTAGTGTTTGTTAATCATACGATGAGATGGATGGGGTGAATCGGCTGTAATTTTCACCCTTCGTTACAGCGCCTCGACCAAAGTTAGGGCAACGGCAACCGCATGTACATGTATGTACGAGCTGTGTGTTTTCCCGTGAAGTCAATGGTTCGTTCGATCACACCTACCTACGGGAGTTAACGTCTCGGAGTTCATCAAGAAATGGTTGATCGGATCAGGACGAAATTGAACACACGAGTCACGTTAGGCATGTTGTGGCGAAGGGTCGCGCTGAGCACATAAGTGCCGCTATATTCCCCTGATCTATCGACCCCACCTGTCACCACGTCAGTATCCCGCGACTTGTTCCTGGGGTAGTTCGGATCCGTGGCAAAAACGAAGACGGCTGAGCGGAAACCGTGGCAAAAAAAAAATGAAACTCGTCGACACGAGCACCGCTGGCAATCTGCGACCCTCAACGGCTCCTCGCAGTACGGGTGAGCGCATGTACCTGATTGATGATGTTGTTCCGGACATCAGGCGTCTTTTCGTAGACAATGCCATGTAGGAATCGACGGCAATTAATTGTGTTCGCATCATATTAGTGGTAGGGTGGTGGATTGACCTGTCGCGGTCCTCCTCTTTTCCCACTGAGTAGCAGTTCTATACCTGGTACCTGGTAGTTTTTACCACTTGATCCAGCTTCGACAAAAAATTATGACGCTTTATACTACTCTAACTCTTCTCCAAGCTCTTTAGTAGTATACTGTAGTAGGAAGGATATATATATATATATATTATATATACATATATCAAGACACCTAATACTGGTCGGCTCTATCCAGCCTCCAACAGCTTGTCGTGACATCGGGGACAGTTCTCACTATCCCCTAGGTTGTTCCGGTGCGGCGCTTCACAGCAGTGTGCGTCGCTTACTCACACGGGTGGGATTTCCCCTGCAGGGAGCTATCTAACACGCCCGTTGCCTTTTGAAATGATGATATACCTTACCACAACAGCAGCTGACTGTTGTTACAAAATACAACAACCCGCTAAAGAAAACTTGTGTTTTGGTGTCTTATACCCTTTGTATAGTCTTGTCTGTGTGCGGCTCGACACGACAAAAAACGAACACACAACGGAGAGTACTTCATGGTACTGTTCCAATCAAGCAATTTGCCAAACTGGCCGTACTTGCAGTATGCTGAGGAAGCCAACGAGTTGAGCTGCTCCCGCGGCTTCAAACTCTTCAGGGAAAATTGGAGATTGGAAGTGACGAAGAATACTCGGTGTAACATCGTAGGTATCTACACTCCTAGGCCAACCAACCCCACATCCCACACCCCATACACGTTTGCTCATGTTCGGGAGGATTCAGAGGGTGAAGATCTACTCTACACATCTGAAGTGCGCTACCGTCGAGTGGAGCAGGCTACTAGCACACCAGCCAGTGCAACCGCCCTCGTTCCGGGAGTGTACGACACCTGACAATTATGTGGATGAGTGGATATTTACCCCTTAGTGTCTATGCTCGCTTGTTGTGTGTGATCACCACGAGCGAACACTACTCGCACCATCACGTCATATCTTGTGTTCGGTATGAACCTCGCGCATTTGATTCAGACTGCTGTGACCAGACGTGTTGTTTCCGCACCCTTTGTTTTAATGTTATATTTTCGCGGTGTTTCCACTTTAGTTTTAGGCCGTGCGCGGGGCACATCACTCGATAACCAATGGCATCCTGAGCTATCGGGTATCATGGTCTAGTATGGTACTGCATTGAGTGGAGTATTTGAGGTACTCTTTAGCTAACAGCTATGTCACTCTCAAAAGCAGCGGACCACACAAACATAGATCAGGGCTCTAAACTATACTGTGGGGTTATCAGCGGAAGCAGGGGCTTCGAAGGATATTTTAGTGCATCAACAGGAAGTAGTGCACTGGCGAAAACGGGTATGTCAACTGGTTCAGAGTGCAGGGGTCGGCCGAGAACACCGTTGCCCTTGTTGCCGTGCAAACAATAGATCATCCGTTCACTACGCACGGTTGCTTGATGACTCTGACGTACAGCAGTGCGGTACGTGCAGTAAGTAGTGGGATACCTGTGCACGTCTTAAAAATATGTACCAGGTATGGCAATATCGTTTGCGTTACACTGTTGTTGCTTAATGTGTTTCGGCCGCTAGAGGCCGTGCCAGACGTTTGCTTTACTACCAGGAGATTAGATGTGGCATATACTATTTGCACAAGGATGCGCTGTAACACACGGCACACTCTCTATCGATACGTCGTACTCTGTGCACAAGGATGCGCTTTTAACACAAGGCACACTCTCTATCTACACGTCGTCTGCGTTGCTACGTGAATCCCCTAAATTATCGAAGGGGTCGAAGTAGGACTATGTTGTTGCCCAATTTTGTGCGTAGCGACCACCACCCAACTCGCTTTGCTCTCATTTTCCCGACCCTCAGTGTCGCTATAAGACAATCATGACGAACCAGAACCCAATATTATTTCGCCACACATACATGACAACGCCCGTGATTCTGTTGCTTGTGCGTTGTGGAGGCAGCCGGCTAGCTACTATAATCGCCGACCTACAGCAGCTGCAGCAGTGAATATATATTTCCTTGTTGTGCTGACCTCGTGTAGGTAGTGGGGTAGGAGCGTGTAGAGGCTTTGCCAAAATTCGAGGTCACCGCGAAAGCGACTAGATATCACTATGTTGCAGTGCCCCAGCCACGCTACCGTGAAACCAGGGCCTGACCGAATCTATTCCGTCGTACTCCAGTAAGTTTGTCCCTGAACTACGGGAATCACCCTGCGATGTGCGACCTTACCACAGAGTAGTACACCGATATGAACTGCCTGTAATGTCTGGTAGGCATGCCACAGGATCGATGCCCTCCGAACTCCGGACTGCTAAAGGTTTCATGAACGTTATTCTGCTATCCGAGAGCTCGCGGTTTGGCGGGGAGGTGACGGGTTTCTCGGTTTTCCACATCGAAAGGATCTCGCGGACGGACGGGGTATCTTGATCCATGTGATGTGGTACTCAGAATACGGACTGTAGCTCATTGTCAAATTCTTGCCCGCCCGGACGTGCGAAACGACATAACGCAAGTAAAGATAGTTAAACAAAGACGGACGCAACTGGAAACATACCATACAGTAGGCACATACATACATGGATGAGAGACAAACTGAGATGTGTGCTTCTCGAGTTCAGTGCGCTAAACACAGAGATAATTGCATAAACATACACACATAAAGTTTAAGCCTGCTTGAAGCCGACGTGAGGTCCCGGATAAACAACCCTCGGTTGAAACTGGCTTGTTATCACCGGAAAACCGCGCACCGGCGAGGGTTTTGTGTGTGAAAGCAAAATCTCGCTGCAAGAGGCGGTCTTCGCCAAGCGAGACACTCAAAAAAGTGTTTTATTTGTTGTCGTAGAGTTGAGCCTTTGTGTGAAGTCAAAATTTTAAGTTCCCGGCCTAACTCACCAAGAAGAACTGCTGTTGCAATGTCCTACAGGCGGTGCGAGGAGTGTGTGGTACATTGAGAGACACTCGTGCATCTATCTTCGAGGGATCCCCATCCCTCGGCAGGTTCGATCGCCCAACATATATATGCTCCCATAATCAAGTAACGATGAAGTGTGATGATGGGCGGCCTCGGTTCTACAGTGGCTTGTACTCCAATCAAAACGTATTCCTGGTATGTTCTACCAGTTACTCTTGTTGGTACCATACACGTACGTACCGTATATTCGTTGTTTGCTGTCTAACAAGTTGCAAACTTCGTGCGGGGGTGTAATCGGTAGTGTTTTCGGTCTGTCGTGTTACCGACATTAATTTTACGTGCTGTCTATCAAGACCTTACAATGAAGGACACCATCAAAATAGCACTAGTAGTGTAGATCCGTGTCGATACCTCGCGTTCTGCCTGTCGATCAAACGGTCCTATATCAGCACTACCAGAGAAGCTTTAGAGGGTACTGTACGTGTTCCGAGAAGGTGCGATCACAATCAGCACATCTGGCAACTAACTGCTATTATCATATTCCGCCTGGCATCGACCCACGATTCCTGCGCAGCGCTAGTATTTGACACCATATGCACAAAGAATCGTGCTACAGTAAGTCTCCCTTCGATTGATAGAGGCTGCGGCTTGTGGTAAGCCGGTCCATAAACGCAATCTGTTTTCCAACACGATATTCGTCGGTGCATGTCGGTTTCTCGTTTTCTTGTTCTCCCAAAATTGTAACCTCCCGCAACAAAGTTTAGCCCTCTATATAGCCCCCGCAACAACCTTCTTTACGTCCGTCACATCGCACGGACAAATTTATGTTGTCATATGTTCACGTTCACTCGCGGGCCTTAGCAGGATCGACTCTCTTCGTGCCAAACATATATTTGGCCTACTCCAAATCCTTAGCGTCAAACAGCGAAGATCGACGACAAGTTTGGCGGAGACGACTACCTACTGATATACGTACAGTGCGAGAATAATACTGCAAGCAGTAGTCAGACACGTAAACGATGGAGAGGCGGTGGAAACGTCCAACCCGCGTCTCTCCAATGGTTGTAACAAGTTTAGAGCACCTGAAATTACTGAGAAGAAAAAATCAAGAGGAGAGCAAGCCGCGAGAAATACCACCACAGAAGGCGTCGAGCCTGGAGCCCGGGAGGAGTGTTGCATTCAGTCTGGTATGAATGAAGCAAACCGTGTTTATGCCAGTAACAACTTCTAGAGATCAGCAGCTTTGTGGCTCGAAGTTCTACTGATTAAACGAGTGAGGCAACGCAGAACCCGCTAGAAATAGCAGGCTGAGCTTCAGGCATGGACCTACTGCAGTATGCAAACGTCACGTTTCCTCCTTGGGACTGAGGTAAGGAGAGCTTTTCAGGCACCGGTCTTCGTCGCCCTTGGTCCAGCAGCTTGGAACTTCGCAGCGAAGATATCAGCATTTTTCTCTTACTGCTGTAGTTCTACACTACATGCAGAAAGAAATGCGTCCTTTTGTCCAAAGAGATGTGGCCGGGACTCCGCCCCCTGCTCAACGTGGTCGTACGCAAATTCCTCGTGTATATTCAGCGCACGTAGAGCGTGGTGTTGAGACACACTGACGACTTCGTGCATTTGAAATAAGCATACTTCCTCTGTCCCACCAGGAAACTCCGTTATGGTTACACGGACTCTTAACCGTGTCCGATGCCGTGGGCGGTATTTTTTTGTAAATCCTCGGTATTGTTTCAGTTGAACCCCGTCTCTTTTTTTGTTTTTGCATGCACCCCCCTGCATGCATGAACAACCCAACAAAATATCAGCCGGGCCAAAAAAGGCGGTATTTGCCCCTTCCCGGGGTCTCAAAAATGAAGAGAAAATATTGGACAATACAAACCTTACTCGTCCTCGCCGTCGCTGGGGCTTGGTGCTAGATAGTCCCAGGCCTTACTGAAGGCCTCCTGATGATATTTTACCACCGTTTCGAGCGTTCCTGCCCTCTGCCGCTTCCTCGCCCCGTTATGCTTTACTTTAAGGTCGTTATCGCCAATCTTACGGAGTGTTTGGTTGTAAACCTCGAACAGGCTTTGCCACACCCGTTCTAAAGTATGGCCGTCGTACTCCTCGTACTGCTGGAATATAGTCTCCACCAACTCATCTATCGAACTGGCGTTCACCCCCAACACCCTTGACTACCAACAACAACACCGTACCGCTCCGCCACGGGGCCCAAAACGCCTTTTGGCACCCGTGGGTTACCGGGGGCAATGGACAGGGTTATATCCACCGCCATGGCGTAACGGCGGCCCACTGTTACTTCCGCAGCCCCGTTTACCCCGTGGGGGTATCTGTATGTCATTGTCCATCGTTGTGGCGCGGTGGTGGTTGGGCAGGGGGGGTTCAAACATCAATGTTCTCAAATTATTGTCTAACACGTTCTCAAATATTCACAAAATACTTTTGTTTTTGACCACACTATTTCTCAGTAATCGTGAATCCGTTTTTTTGTTTTTTTTTGTACGGTCATCTACACATCTAGCGCTTTTCACCGAACCTTACCTATAGCACCACGGGCACGTCCATCGGCGAGATACGATCTGCCCCCCATAACGTGGTTTCCTTATGGGACAGAGGAAGTACCATTTCATTTCAGCAAACCGCCTGCGCTCAAGATTTCTGCGTACATAATATAATTTTGTACAAAGTACCATGTTCGCTAGCGAGGGAAACAATCCATGAACGCATTCGCTCCAATATTCAACATTTATTTACGGCACTAGCATACATCAGCTTCGGACAGTTGTGCCAGAGCGCTTGACTAGATGGGAATACCGGGAAATGAAACCCGCGGCAACGTTTCCCCCTACGGGAGTTGTACAAATTAAGCGAAACACATAAAGGCCCAGACGTAGTGCTGTGTGCAGGAGTATTGTGGGGGGCCATAGTAAATAGAACCTAGGGTACAGACAAAAACCACTATATTTACCCGTTTTTAAAAAACATATTCGGTCCTATTTACTTTGACCCCCCAAAAATACAACACCTGTATTACAATAACTTTCAATTGCCCGGCCGCAGCCGTGATGACCTTATTGCACCGGGATCACGCTAACCATATTGCACCAGTGCTGCGTGGCGAATGTCCGCTCCAATCCTGTTCAGGGGGTGACGGTACTTCCTACTAGGCCTTGCCTAATGAACGTTTGTTCAAGCGCGGTCACAAGCTTGAGAGAGGAACTGCACGAGCACGAAGGGACAAAACGAATTCGGACGTGAACGCCACCTAACCACTTATCAAAAACGCCAACGGAGAGCAAACTACCTCAGACATGTTCAACCCATCTTCTGAAATAGTTTTCAAGTTTCCCTGAACCTACAATGTCTCATACCGTGCTTACACATAATCGCGTTCATGTGACCAAGTTTGGTGCAGCGGATCTTGACCTCGGTCCTGATTTCGGCTATAAGAAATGTGAAGGTTTTCAACTGTCGCCCTCCAACGAGTGTTCCTGAGTCACCCCACGGTAGGGGTTGCACGTTTTGGGCCGAAGGTGTCCGACAAATTGAGTTCCTCAAGTGAGGAACTACCCGTGAGGATGAAAAATTCACTCGTGTACTCGTTTTAGGACTAGCGCATACAAGTGCCGGTCGGGTGGCACGAACAAATGTCTTCCACCTATGGTATCGGGTGAGATATTAAGCTCCTAACGTGAGGGGCTCAGGAAATTCTCGTGCACCCCTACGGTGGCATGGCTCTCCTATGCTGCTTCAGCCTAGGCAATCCATGGCACGTAGCAGGTGAGGCCTCAACCATGAGTTTCCTGAGACCTGGGCGAGGTTCGAGTCGGCCTTCTGCAACACTATACAAACAGACTCGAGCAGCATCGCCTTGCTTTAGCGTTACCTTGTATGAGTTAGCCTTCAGGCTGTTGGTGCCCGAATGATTCAGGCAACCGAGCTCTCGCGAGAAGGGCCCACAACACCTTCTGTTTCGTGGTATATAGGGCAATCGCTCGCGTGGAAGTATTTTAATCCACAGTACCCCCAAGCGATTATCTCAAACCCGCATGGGCTTGTTGAAAAAAGTCATGAGTAATTTGCTCAGCTTACGGAGGCACGAATATGCACACGTCATCACGAGACAAATACAGATACCCACCCTTCGGGCATGATAATAGCGATGCCCACGCGTCAGGCCTGAAGACATCAAGACACGAACCTCCCTCAAATATATTGATTTCCCCAAGGAACACGGCAGACACCTTAAGTATACCAGGTATCGCCATATTTTGTAGCCAGTCCAAGCGTTGGTCTCCGATCGCTCTGGCTTGGGAATGTTGCAACGGACTCGAGCCCGCGAACCAGTCACCGAACCGTATCGATGCCGATATGCAGCAGTCCACAAGCCCAGAGACCAACGCTGTACCGCCATCTTCATAAATCATGGTCTCAAGCTAGTGCACTAGAGCTCAAGAATGCCCTCCAAGCCACGGGTTCCAGTTGCTGTGGTGAAACCAGTCTACGGTGACGGCGCGTCGAATGCGTCGACCAGCGGCCGCATACACAGCGATGTTAGAACTGAAAAAATGTCGTAACCTTGACTTTCGACTCTGTAATTAATACGTGATGGAAGTGTCGCACACACATTCATTAGGTTGCGTATGTGGAAGGGGAAGTGCCATCCTGGCATGTTCACGGATGACCTCCAACTTAACGCATGGGAGGGCTCACATGACGTCGGCCGTCGCACACCCATATATAGAAACCTCCGGGTGGCACCGGTCAATGCGTTTAGCCCAAATCGTATTTTTTTGTGGAACCACCTGGGTGCAATACGCTTTTTAATAACCACAACGCGAACCGGTGCCGCAGCTATAAAATTTTGAACTGTCCCACCCTAAGCCCTGGAAAATATTGAGGTAATACGTCTACGAAGTCTATAGATTCGTGAGTGGTGCAGTCCAGACCGCCACGTACAACATCACTGTACGGTAGTTGCTCAAGCGTCAACATAGGTCCTCGTACAGCCCGGCCGAGGTTCCAGCAGCACCTGTATCCCATACCATCGCCGTTGGGTGGCGACTAGTTGCATGATTTAACAAGTTCAACATGATATATATGCTCACCAGGATGCGGGATGGCAAAACGATGCCCACCACACACTAAATAGGTAGTGGATCGACAGGCAAACGCGGAAGCCGCATACAAAGTTGTGCCGACGGATGAATATGCTGCTGGCATGTCGAGCCCACCAACTAGGCATCAGGACACTATGGTCAAGTACAGTGCATGAATCGATCCCATAAAATATGCATGACTCCTAGCCATTCAAGGCTTCGTCATCCGCCCATTTCAGCCTCGCTTGATGCAACGCCCCCCTTCCTCCATTCGAGGTGAAGGTTGCAACGAAGTCACGCGCAGCTCAGTTGCTGCTCGCACCCGAGGATATGAAACATTTCACGTTGATAGATCCCAGAAAACCCGACAACGAGAAAGCCCATACGCTTGTGCGCTCGCAACTAAGTCCGTAACACGTGTAACACTACATTACGGCGACAGCCACCTATCAGTTTCTACTATTTCAAGTCGAGTTTGATGTGTCTACATGCCACGTATGCTGATAGAGTTGCAACTAAGGTAAAGCGCGTGTCCTGCCTCTAGTGACGAACCATCCCATAGTTGGGGTGCACCAGACGTCCCTGAGCCCCTCACAATAGGAGCTCAATATATCACCGGATACAATACTTGGAAGCAATTCGTTCGTGCCACCCAACAGGTGCTTGTATGCGCTATTCCTAAAACGAATATACGCGTACATGTTTTAATCCTAACTGGTAGTTCCTCACTTGAGGAACTTCAATTGGTCAGAAACCTTTGGCCCAAACCGTGCAACCCCAACCGTGGGGTGACTCTGACGCCTACCCTGGTCTGCAGATTGACCACCGTCTTAAACAGCACGACTAATCTAACCCGCGTGCGCTTGAATTCATTACCTAACAGTAGTCCATGCTGTGCAGCCAAATCCAAACATATCGCTTGGCCCCTGCTACCCGACGATTCATAGCGTGTTACTGTTCAATAGAGTCCGCAGACAACGCCACCCGCGATAAAATGCCTTCTTTGATTACATTGTATCCAATTGGGGGGTTTTGTTGTTCTTACGTTTCACGCATCTCGAGCGCTAGGCAATGTACATATCCACTTCTCCTTGTCGCTCTTGCTGTTATGTATCTGGGAGGTCATATAAATGGGGGGGGGCATACCCCATTGCAACAATCGAACCACAATACTCCGCGGAAGACACAGCGAACTCTCTAGAGGAACGGATTTCACCGACATGAAACTGTGCACATCCTATCTGTACGCCGCACCGCGGCATGTGCAGTGGCCAAATTCCCGTTCCATTGCAAGACGCAGTTTTATCTACTGTAGGTGCGACGTAGGGGGCGTCTGGGTCCAATTGTGCCGTCCCTAACCGTGCACGATCAAGCACCGAAGCCAACTGTGATTTTCGATGGAGGCTGCCAGCGCATAGTGTGTCCAGGCACACTGCTTCAAAGCTCGGTGCGCACCGAGAAAGTCCCATATGTCTTCAAACGAGTCGCAGTCACGTTGCTGCAACTCCTGGAAAGACATAGGTTAACACAGGGATTCAGATATTCAGAGAAGCGTTGAGGGGGCTCGCCACCCTTATTTCACGCCCATATTCGTTTTATCTAATACTGCGTCATTGAAATAATATATTGTACGTTCGCATTAGCAATATAATACAATTACAACGTCAGAGTGGTGGCCTCGGTT
Source organism: Nereocystis luetkeana (assembly GCA_031213475.1). Lineage (NCBI taxonomy): Eukaryota > Phaeophyceae > Laminariales > Laminariaceae > Nereocystis > Nereocystis luetkeana. The sequence goes on from JARUPZ010000022.1 coordinate 2,926,073, forward strand.
TCACACGTCAAAGGAAAAATCATTGCTTCCGTGCGATGTTGGGTGCATCCGTGCAATGCTAGCCAAACTATTTCACCCACGCCATAACCGTTATAAAATTCCGGTATATCACTGAAAACATGCGCCTCAATGTGTGCGTGTGTCTCATGAAGCTATACAACCGTGTTGGGGTCATGATGCGCTCATGCTTTACCAGACGCGAGTCTCCGGTTGAGGCTTGTGCCGGTCAGTATGCGAGTGGTTGGCATTGTGGACCGTCATCAGTGTCGATTGGTCTGGTGACGTCAGTCAGTAGATACCTGGTAGCGTTTTCTGTTGCGTCTGTCCCAATTAGTGTTTCCGGGGTTGAGGAATGCGTCGAAGTAATCTGGTTGTCATCCCAAAGTGATTCATATTCAGACACATGTTCTCGAGGGTATACAAATGAACGGTTACGGTGGTATGACGCTTTCCGTGGGGCGTGTTCCATATGTTTTGCATACGTTCACCCTATTAGAAAGGATATAGGCTCTGATTGAAACAGCAACGTATGTGTGAAAAACGTTAGTAGGAAACCCAGCGAACAAACACGAGCACAAAACTCTGAGCGGCTTTCTAGGTCGAACACCGCGAGAGTGTAAGGGATGACTCACGACACGGGTCGGACTCGATGCGGCGTTCATAGGCCGATGTATTAATTTCAGCTGGAACGTTCAGCGGAACAAACCGTTCGAGCCCCGTCACCAAGCCATTCATGAACGGCACATTTTATAATAAAGAAACCTCGCAATGGCGACCGGTTATTTGCAATGGCATGTTTGAACTCACGTCACAAACGTCGTCTCCGGTGAATGTACCCTGACAAAGCTGGTTGCCTAGCTTGTACAGTTTCGCGCCGAACAGCTCGACAATTCTCCCGCTGTAAAGGCGGAACTTATACGTTGCTTAGGGAATATCGCGCGTGCGATCACATCCCGCAGTGTGCTGGCAATCAGCCACACGGGACTCTGGGAGGGCAGGCGGTTCTTGTTCCCGAGTCGAGTAGAATAGGCGGTTAGTCGTTGCGATGAAGCATCTGACACACCTGATGGCGGGTATGAAATGAATCTGCCCGGTTATTCAGATGGTTGTGAATTGCTAACACTTTGACGAAGAGAAGGACGAGCGCTGCAAACGTTGGCAAAACAACCTATAACGGGGGACCATAGTTAACAGGACCTATGGTATACATAAAAACCTATATGTTTAAGCATTTTTACAATCAATATTTGGTCCTGTTAACTATGGCCCCCCGTAATAGCGGCGTGTGAAGCTTTCGAAGCGCATGTGATGTATGCCAAGATGTGGATGAGAGTGAAGGTAATCAGAGCCGAAACACTAAATCGCACTTGTTGCAAGGGGCGGACGGCACTTGGTTCGCCCATCAGTGCCCCGTTGACGCCGTCCATCCTCCAGCGAACACCAACGTGAGACCTGCCCAAGAGAACGTTGGCGCTAACCTGGGGCATTACCCAACGACGGGAGGAACGAGGACAAAAATAGGGGCTTGTCGTCCTAAAGACAAACCGCAACTACTGAGGGGTGGTTTACAGTGGTCCATATTTCATTCTTGAAGTGCTGGCCACTTCTTAAGCGCTTTGTCGACGGCGTGCGTCTGGACAACAAAGGTCGCTCTCGTTGAAGTTTCTAGTTCGATAGATAGAGCGCGGGAACATGATATTTCCCAGTGACCGAACAACGTTCCGCTGGATCCTGTCTCACCGGGCCAAGGACTATGTTGTCCACCTATTGCAGTGTTCGTCTAAGATCTTGGTGTGGTTATAACACCAATTCTCAACGTGCGTTCATGCTATCACCGAACCTACCTTCGTCGAAAGCACGTCATGGGTTATCGGTTGCTCGCACAGATTAACGACGACATAATCCTCTCAATGTTTGGCTGATGAAATCCCAGATATTCGTTCTCATCCAGCATTCGCTCACAAAACCAGGCACACTTGCTCATCTTGTGGAGCTCTCCTTCGTATGTGAGACCCTCGACCTCCTCGCTATTTTCGTCGACGCACTTCCCGACAATCTCCCTTCCCGTTGGCACATACCGAATTCCCTCGGTCCCCTCGTCGTTCGAGATGACGGGGTTGGGGAAGCACTTTCGCCCGGTGTCGAATTCGATGGACGCCTGTCCAGGGCAAAGGGGGCCAGCGCACAAGAGGTATACCTAACGAATGGTCCCGGCCTATGATATTCCAATCTTTGAGATAATGCTGTCGTCGGAGATGGTATTTACCCTCGCTGACGAAGGGCGATATATGAGTCTCCTCGGTTCAGAGGTGTTGGCGCGGGCAACACAAAAGGCCTTGGGCTAAGCTTTCAAACAATTAACTGGTCGTTGATGGCATTGATACTGGGAATGTGTAGTTGCGGGATGTCCTAACTAATCGACAACAACGGTGCTCTGCAGTATTTAGTTCTGAATGGCGAACATTGGGTGCATGTTGAAAGGACTGGCGGTGGCAGCAGCAAGACTGCTGCGTTGTCAGTTGAGAAATTGCGCAAGAACGAGATTCGTGCAACATGGCAAATACGGGCGCAGCGATAACGACCCTCAGCCTCAACGCGTTGCCGAGTGGTTCATGTGGGCTGTCTGAGCTTTCAAAAATGTGCGAACTTTCCTTCAGATAAGAAAGGCGGTCATCGTGCTCGCTGACCTAGTGCATCGTTGTCTGATATTTGCTCGGGGATATCTATTCTTGACCGCAGCAAAGTAGCCGAATATTTGCTGTTGACAACGTCCCGACCGCGACGGTGAGAGCGCGACCTGAATGGGAAGATTTCCCGTATGCGAAGCACAGTCTGCTGATTTATGTTTTTCGCTTGTATTGGTAGATCACTCTTCAAGAATATAGCTGATTGCCCACGTGTTTATGACTTACGTCAGCCCTGATATATGAGTGATGACACAGTAATAACCGTGTTACAGGGAGCTGACTGCGTCTGGCAGTATATCAAGATTTGCAGTTATGCTTGCGATGAAATAGCTGTTTGCTGCTACATGCAACCAAATACGCTGCACAATGTTTATTTTTCGGTAGCACAAAGCTATCACCTTGAGCGTGGTGATGTAAGCATTGGCGTTGATGGCGTGCACACTGGGGTACGCCGGGTGCGTGGGTGATCCCTCTGCGACCACCATGGGGAGGAGGAATGTCTTCTCGGCGTCTGCATTCATTTTGCAGTTGTGCGCCTCCACTCGGTCGAGAAGCCCCTGCAAATAGTCCATGAGAAGTTCCACAGCACATAGACCAAAACACACAAAAACACATTCGAATCATCGGGCACATGTCGGTGACCACCCGTCCTTACCCTCGCTTTATTTTAACCGGGTGACAGTAGTTTAAAACGCCGGGGCTCACAGCAAAGCGCATTTCTGGTCCCCTGGGCGAACAAAAAAGTGTACAGATATTATATCATGCATTCTCCCTCCATGAATTAGGTGTCTGCGTCCATACATGGAACTGTATGTAATGGTGGTGACGACTATATTTCAGTCTACAATGTGGTTTGGTATACACACCAAACATACATAGAGATAAGCGACTTGGCGTCTACAGCTCTGTATACTGATGTACCGTATTTATCCTCGCGTCGCTACAGCTCCACCCAGCACCCGCGAAGTGCTTCTCATCCCACCTAGACAAGAGCTGGGAAGCATGCACGGCCGGAAACTTACCGTGTTTTCTAGGATTGAAGCGGGTAACGGAGTGATGACGTCTTTCATGAGCGTGTTGTGTACCAGACCACTACACGCCTCGGGCCTCAGCACGCTATGGACTTGCCACTGGTGTATCATTTAGCGCAGCAAAAGTAGATCAGCGTGGGAGGGAGGAAGTGAGCCGAACCTGTATCGTCCATCAGAAAATATTACAGGAACTATCGAGTATTCCGTACCGGCAGAACTATCGATGGCATGCGTCAGGGATACTAGCAATCTCTGTCTCGTGCCTCGTCGACAACAAGTACGAGTTTAGAGAACCTTCCAAATTTGAGCTCCTTAAACCAGGGCCCCTGATTCGAGATGTTGGGATTCGTTTTCTTGGCGTTTAGTGTTTCTTTCGCATCTAACACAATTCCAACTTTAAACATCACTTTCTCGGAACGTAACCTCCAAAGTTTCTTTTCGGAGGCGGGTTGGCGTTGTGGGTATTAATAGTTGTTTTCTCTCCTTCTGCCGCTGTCGCTCATGTGCGCCAAGTAAATGTCGAAGTACACAGACGAATGCAGTGGCGTCCTCGTCGCCCACGACCGCTTGGCTAGCTTTTGCTTCCATCTACAGTGCGTGGTTTTCCCTGCTGTAGGAGTATATCAGCGGGGGAGCGTCGAAAACGCTCTTACTCTCTGTTGCTTTTGTGGCCTGTTTTGTAGCGCTACAGATAGCGAAAACACCATGGTGTCCTGGCATGAATATGCCATTACTTCCTGGGTTGCTCGAACAAGTGTGAACACGGTTACGGCCGCTGCTATTTTCGTCGTGCGGAAAGTCAGACCAACGTGTCTCGAGGTAAAGATTACATCGCGGATTCGTAAAGCTGGAGTTGAGCCTGGGACGAGTGCAACATTTACATAGGGGTGATATCGTTTTGTCCCCACGTCGTTCTCCCATCGAGAACAGCGGTTGTGACGTGCCGTTCTGCATTGGCGATACGAACCACAGCGCTTGCAGGTCGATGCTGGACATAGTCTCTGATTGTCAATATCTGAAGTTAGTCGAGCCCATCTAGTGACCACCTATTACGTCTAGCGGTGAGACAACACCCACAACCATCGTCCGCCATCTGCCGCGGAACAGAAACGGACGGGAGTTGGAAACGTCATGCAGCCCGATTTCGTAGCGTAAGCTACCCTAGAATCTACTCACAATCGTAGAACCCACATCGCAAAAGACACGACCTCCTCTGCAGTGGTCCCAAACGAATGTAGAATAGCGTTACAGCCAACCAATAATCTGCGACGTGTGCCGCGGAATCAGCGCACTTTGCCTCGTAGAACGGCAGCTGCGTTAACCGCAGCCGTGCCGTTGTTCCACGTAAGAGTGCTAGCCCCAGATGGGACAGTCGACGTCAAGCAATCACGACCGCACTGCAGTTATAGTAGCCTTTAGACTGATCGGCAATATGGATCCGCCAGCTGCATCGAGTTCGTACCTTCGCGTACCAGGCATGGCGGGTGGAAGAGCTGGCCGAGGCCATGGCGGTGAGGATGTGGGGCTCACCTAAGGTGGCGTACCCTTTGCTGGCGCGCAGAACTCGCGTAGGGCCCAACAGAGCCCCCGAGCGCCTCTTGCGTGAACAATATGAGCGCGGCACGGGAGGTTTCCGTGTAGAGCTAGTCTCTGAGCGCGATGGTGGCGAGATCTTGACCATTCCGGATGAATCGAGTACTCTCCGTGTCGAACTCGGCTTCAATTCTGGAAGCACCATTCTGGGTGCAACGACCTTCAATTGGGATTCAAGCGTGTGAAATGTATATGGGGGAAAAATACCAAAACATTGCAGAAAACGAGTGAACGGAGAAACAGTGATGGCGATGAAGCGATAAATGTGGTTTCTACATAGACTACCCCGAACAAAGAAATACTACTGAAGAGATTTCGAGATCAAACCACGGGGACGTTTCAGCCTGTGGACATAATAAACCTTGCCAGCGTGTGGGGAGTGGACCGCTTTCCGAGATTTTGTTCAGACCTGTGCAAACCCGATTTCGGCCTACCAGACATCCGCAGACGTGGACTGCATTGTCCTAGCCGTAGCTGGCAAAGTTTCTATTTTTGCAAGCCGTCCCGAATTCGCTGCGGTGTCTGTGATACTTTGAGGTTGATATTATTTCTTCGCTATGAGGTTTGAATACGTTTGAAAATCGTTAGAGTCCGAAAAACACAAACCTCCAAAGCACACGGGATACTACGAGTATGATATTGACTCAACTTATTATCTACGCTACTGTTCCACTACGGACATCGTGTCAGTGACATCATAATAAGGTGTTGGGTTGTGCTTCAGTTCATGTATGTGCACCTCATTTTGGTTTTCCCCCATGGCCGTGAAGCAACTGTCTTACTGAGCTTAACGGCCGTCCCAGAGCATGTATAGGGGGATCATAAGCGCTAAAGCCCTCCCCACGACCATATTCCCTTGTTGAATATTTCAGATGTCGTGTCTAGTAGAGTAGCCAATACGGTAAGGAAATCTCAGACCCGGAACAGGCCGTGTGCGTTAGAAGGGAAACTCAACGAAGTCCGAGTCTTTCAACCCACATGCATAATGTAGTACAGCAGTTCGGCGAACGAGACCAAGTCGAGACGGCTTCCATAGTGCCAAGCTCCACCCACGAGCCCACGCCCGTTCAAGCCCGTGGATTTTGTCGAACTCGGTTGGGTACAGGTCTCGCAAAACGATACTTGTGCCGCCCACGCGATGGTGATAAAGTCGACGCATACTCGCACTCGGCAGTGCACGCTGGCTTGGACCAGCATCGATACGGACACTATTCCATCCGCTGTCGCCCGGAGCCTGGCCAGACAAAAAGAAGAAGATAAACTTCCTACTAACCTGGACATCGAGCCAAGGCTGAAAGGCCGTCATGTAGTCCATGAACGGGGTGAGGGGGTCCACATTCGGCGTCACCACGTTAGAATCGATCAGGAAACTTTGACTGCATAAAACTGGGACACAATTGGACCGGTCGTCACACCCGGCCAGGTCGTCCTGACCAAATCGGTTACGGGGTCGATATTTCCACCCTCGCCCATGGGGATGTTGAGTCCCTTGAACGCCGGTAGGCCCTGAAGGTTCTCTGCTATAGGTCGCGAAGCCAATGGCGGTAAAAAATCAAATTCCAGGTTGATAGATAAGTCGGTGCCTGGTATATAGATAAGGGGCGCAATGGCTGGTCGATATCAGGACGCAGCTCAATGGATAGGTTAAACTATACTTCCAGATGATGGCTCATAGGGTGCCGTATACCTGCTGCGGCCCTGATAAAGACGTTGGTGGCGAATTTTCCGAACGGGGTGTCCCTGACCAGGGCTATCCAGTAAACCTCCGACTGCTGCGCGGCCTGCCGGGTCACGTGATGTGGCAAACACGACCGGGAGTAAATGGGACGGCCGCACCCAACGGTACACATGTTAAGCATCATACTCCGGTGAACATGGTTTCCGTTCATAGCTACAGCACCACACCCAACAATCGGATACGAAGCTGGCGATACAGCTCGCATCCACGTGACACACGGGACGCGAGACCACAAGTGGTAGCCCTTACCAGCCTTTCGGAGAGTAGACTGTCGGGGGTGATGATGAAGATATTGTCGCTGAAGAGCTACCAGGAACCCACATGGGGCAGGGCGTGTGCGGACCGTCGCCGTCAAGGCGGAGGAGCAAAAACGTAAGGGAAAAGGATGGAATCTCAACACGAGATTGGTGGAAGGACATGAAAATGGAGCAGGTCACGTCAAACAGTTACACGCGCTGCTTGACGGTGTATATAATCGTTTCAATCTAGGCGCGCAATTCGCGAAACCTGCCGCCTCGAATTTGGTAGCAGCCCTTAGCTTCCAACCGAAATATTCGCACACGTCCACCATACTGATCTTCACATTATCAGCATGTAGTTATCGTTTTTGTATACCCTACTCTAGGGCGAAACCACGTTGAACCCGTAACGATATGATCCCTGCCTACGGCAACAATCACACCCTCACACCTATCGGCACCATCGACCTCGTGCGGTGCGCCCCCTAGAGGGTTGGTCGGCCTTGCCCCGCCCTTCCTGCCGGCTCCGGAGGGCACGTTTTCGCACACGTTGATGTCGCTAGAAAACACGCACTCCAGCAGCTTCGCATAGGCGGCCGGTCTACCTGTAGTGGCACGTTGTTGGCACTCGCGTCTAGTGTATATACATAAATGTATTTGACAGTCTTCATTCTGCACCTTCGTGCATCTTCTGCACCCTTACCCCTATTCATAGCCGACAACTTCGAGACAAAACAGTGCATGCACAGGCCAATCGCATCGAGCGGGTGCACACATAGCGCGTAGCTCGTGTTGAGGCTCAGCACCTCCGACAGCATGACAATTCTTGCACTCCTCGTACCTGTCCGAATTTGTCGTGCGGGCGCGTCTTGTGGTACTGTCCAGCAAAAAGCGGGCTATTCTCCTCGTCTCCATTTGGGATATGGCAAGTGGGTCCAACGTCTACTTCGGCGCTGGCGATGGCCAGGCGGTTGCCAAGGGTTATCTTGGTACGCTGCGGCGGCTGCAAACAGGACGAAATAGTGCTGAATCGAAGGTTGAGCCGTGTTGATGTAATAGGCTTTTGTAAGACAGTATCGGCAAATGGTTGGCTCCATAACGCATTATTATGTTGTTTGTCCAATCTGGGTGCGTAATATCTTTATTCTCTGTTGCTTCGTCTCTCTCGACTTGGAACTTTTGACCTTTGACTCACATTTATTCGGCATTCATGGAAAACTGCAGCGATGATGGAGTGTCGTGTCAGAGCCCTAAACATAGTTTTGTCAGGGTATGAGCTGTTGTTGAGTTCGGTCGGGATGAGGGCATCTCTCGACATGCAATTGCTTTATCGTGCTTCACCTTGCTCGCCTCTCTTGAACTTGTCGCGGCAGAAATTGACGTGCTCGCGTCATTTCCCGGTGGTGCAACGTAGACGTTCAATGCGTTCAAATCCTAAGGTGTTCAATGTTTGCCTTTATTTGCAACCGCAAAACGTATCAAGTGTTAAAGGCGCATAGATAGCCTGCGTAGGCGAAATTCGACGCGAGGGAAGAAAGGGCTAAAATATCCTGGCGATATAGAAGAAAGGCACCCACTACAACTGCATAACAATGAGGTATTTCTGTGTGGCAGGTTTTTTTACTACATACAGTCCCTGTAAACCTCTAGGATTGAAGAAACAGCACGGGCACTGCGTGTGCTTAATCTCGCCCGTTAGAAACACCATTATATTGCTGGGAACACACAGACGTGCACGAAACAACGCTGTGTGTACACTAAACAGTCAAAATGTCAATCCCAGCGCAATTCGTATCAGCAACGATTCACAGCCTACCGCTCACTCAATCTGCCCTCTTAATAGTGAAACAACAGCACCAGGTACACTAGTTGTAGTGTGTCTATCTCGCATAGTTTTGTAACCGCAGCGCTTTTGTACCTCTCTACAATAGGATTGAAGACTCGGCACGGACACCGGTTCTGCTTAATGTCGACGGGCAGAAAGAACGGTTTAGTGTAAAAATACACCAAGCCGAACAGCCAGCATAGAACAGGTTCACCGTTACGAGACGTCACGGAATCGATATTGCCATTGTTGGCACAAGTACTCAGGCTGTTTCCTTTGCGGTCCGACTTCGAGCTTCAGATTTGAATGTTTGGATCCAAACAACATTAGCCTATTCTTATGCAGTCAGAATGTTCAAAATCGGACCTGCTTTTTCCGATTCGACAATCCGATAGCCCATGTCCTCAGATTTTTGCCTCAAAATCCACCAGGCTTTCAAATCGAAAAATGGCTTTCTCTCTAAGGGCCCATCTTGACGGGGAACGCTATGTGGGAGTAAAATTTGAAGTTGATTTCGGAAAAAACGTGTTTTGTCCTATCAGGGAACAGCGTACTAATAGTTAGTTGTCAATCAAAAAAAAAATACTGGAAGAACGCGCCGCGTCAGTAACGCGTCAAACAACGCCCAGTACAGTAGTAGACAAACAGCGACGAGCGTAGACGAGAGCGAAGGTTTGCGCTTCCACGTGCACGCCGCGGCCAGCCACTTTCTCTTTGTGGTCGCGCAGGATAGGAAGCTGTCACTCTCAGGGTGTCTTGGGTGGGCGGAAGAAGCCCTCAAGCGCCAAGTGCGGAACAGCAGCAGCGATGCAGCTATCGAGGTCCCGAGCGTATCCTCCGTTTTTTTGCTCATTTGCTCGGTTCTCGCGATTGTTGGCCGATCGAGCAGGCCGAAAAAATCGGGCTTGCGGTCGCCATGATTACTTTTGAGGCGCCACCGCCGGGGTACGATGTGCTACGGTGTGTGGGCGTGGGTGCGACTATTGCTTCGTTCACCTCTCGTTGAGGTTCGCGTTTTGTCGCCTCGATCGTGGTCGCCGTAGCGGCCTAGAATCGCCCCAGACTTCACCGATGGTGTTGACCCACCATTAACATGCTACGTCAAGTCCGAGGAACTCCCAAATTCTAAATTGGAATTCGAAAAATCACGCGAAAAAAATCCACAAAAGACTTTTCCTTCAAATTTAATTTTTCTGATATGCCTGCTTGGTCGTTGACTCTTCGGCTAATCAGGTGCAAATTAAATTAGAAAAAAAAAAAAAATTGAAAAAAAAAAAAACGTTAAGATGGGCCCCAAGCTCACAATGTTATCCACGATAGCAAGCAGCGTCAGAACGATCGACGAGTTGGATGGTCACTTAGCTGTATAGCGACATTGCTTCGCGCCCCACGCGCGGTCGGCGGGCGGTGCGTCTCTCCGCAGCCAGACTACAGCCACCTGGCGCGGGCTCGGGCCTAGATACCAAGGGACGCCCACTCGGCGTCCATCTCTCCGTAGATACGTACTCGTAGGCTACAGCAGCCGCAGTCAGTTTCATTGTGAAGCACAAAGTACCAAGGCAAGTTGGACCTTCTTGGCACACTCAACGCGTCTCTTCGCCGCCAGACAAAAGGATGTCACAGTTGACTCGGACGCTTGGTTCCCACGCCCAGTGCAGCGCGCCTAGGCGTCTGTTCGAGGCGCCAGATGACAACAAAACAAACAACAGTTGGTCTCGCCCTTTGCTCCAATGTCTGTACCAGGTACAGGGTACTGAATTTTTTTCCGCATACGAAGACTATTCCGATTTGCGAAGTGCACAGCTGACACTGCGATCAGGCCAAATATGAAGCTCAAAATCTGAACCGCACAGGAAATAGCCCCAGCCACAAACCCACAATAATTCCTGACCGCTCGTCGCACATGTTACTATGGCCTCAGACCAAGGCTGGGAATGGTGGAAACCTACCAGCGAGAAATTGATACAAATTATTGCAGGAGGGCTTCGTAGAACGGGAAACGGGTTTGCATGGAACTTTTCTGTTCTTGAAGCAAAAAAAATGGGGAATCACGGTAGAGGGCTACAATTTCGGAAGGTAGAGTGGGGTTGAACACTGGACGACACTGGGGGCATACGTAGGTCTTGATACGGGCCCGAATTCGGGCATGAGTTGTTGACAACTCTCCCCTCTGAGGGCGTTTGGCCGGTCTTTGAACCACGTCAGGTCGTTGGTTGGATGAGATTTTCGGCGTTTTGTACGTTCCGTACGAAGTAAATACGTCTGATGAACTATGGGATATCACCGTGACGGGCGTGTTGACCGTGGACGCTATTCTTGGGTAGGGGACGGCACGCTCCAGGGGCGGTTAGAGTCTGTGTGCTATCCAGCAGTATCTCAGGAATCATGGGCGTGAGCTTTTCGTAGTTTCTGTGTATTAGCCTCCTACTTTACTCCCCGGTCGGGAAGTAGTTTTCAGCAAACACGTTCCAGGGTTGGTTTTGCACTACTACTCTGTATGTTTAGCTTTTTTTTCTACTCCCGATTACAACTCACTGTACACACTACTTACTACCGAATAGTATGAGTACGTACAGCAGTGTGTGTTGTTCAAAATACACCGTTTTTTCTGTGAAGTAGTATCAACAGCAGCAGCAGTGTACAGATGTATGTGAGTACCCATTTTAGATTCAGACAGAAAATAAGCTGCATTGATGTCCGGCAATAGCGCCGATGTCAGTACCCCCGACAGCAACACGGAGCCAAACACATGATATCGCAGATCGCACGCAGGCATGGGTTTTGGCCGTAACCTGTGTACCTACACTACAGTACATCGTGCTTTCATGCCGTGGCACACCAGATATGCTACCGCTGTGGCTTCCGTAACATGTTTGTAGTGGCAGGCCATTCATGGTATAAGTGGCAGGCCATTCGTCGTTGCTTTGTCGTAGGTGGCGTATGTCCTATTATACTGTGTTACGGCGGGCCATTGTAAATAGGACCTATGGTACACACAAAAACCTGGATATTTACCTATTTTTACGAAAAATGTTTGGCCCTATTTACTATTGTCCCACGTAATATGTTTTTCGGTCTGAAGCAGTAAATCCTCCAAAACGAAGAGCTGCGCCCTGATGGTCATTTTTGTCTCCACGATGACCTAGACAACGGCACTTAGCTCGTGTTTCATCAGCCAATAGTCAATATCAACATCCCAACAACTACGGAACAAAAAAATTAGTACAATATCTGCGGCGTGATATATAACAAAAATGGCAAGCAAGACACTGCAATATTTCGTCCGTCTCTAAAGCCTAGCCGATTACAGCTCGCTTACAACCAGGGCACTCTCACATCGAGGAAATCGAGGGTGTTCCGAACCCTGGATACGCTTCCGCTCAGCAACGGGTGAGATGGCTCGTTTTTATAGAGGCCCTTAGTGGCCAGGCAGAGAGAAAATACCGCCAGCAGGCCCGTAGAGCCGGTGAATACCTGGAATAGTTCCAGGACGAGGGTTGGCCATGAGCCAGAGCGTATGACGCGAGCTACGCAGTCATGGATGGGGCGAAACAACGCCGTAGAGTGTGGACCCTGTGCATTCCGTTGCAACACCGTACCAGGCATACCACAATAATAGTATCAAGAGTATACACGCTGTACAACTGTAGATAGATCCAATACACCTCCAGCTAGTAGTAGTGGAGAGGTTCCTTTGCAGAAACAAAACACCGACCACTTCGTACGAATTATTCTACCGAGTACAACAACAGAAAACGAGTGAGGAGGCGCCAACAACCAACAGCACCCTCTCCTCGGTTCGAGCACAATTTACAGTAGTAGCACAAACATGCTCAATGCCCTTGCTCCTCTCCGCACTGGCTTGCCTGCAGCGCTACTGCTTTCTACCAGTACCTCATGTTGAACAAAGCACGCTAAGTTCTCGTGGTCTTCTCGCTATTTATGGAACCATCTGCTTCCTGCTGGATCTCTTCTCTCTGTGTTCTTGCTGGAAATGCATTCGCAACCCCGGTGCACCGTACTAGCCTCCGCGAGTTTTTGTCCAACCCCGACAGCTAACGCCTTGGTAAATGGAGCTCTAGTACCCCCTCGATGCGCGCCACTCTCCGTGCAGCTACTCCTACAGCTCTGACCTTCATGACGTTTAGCACTAAACAAGTTATCCAATGAAGCCGGAGATGACGAAATCTGCCTCGAGTCTCGAGATATTCGCACCTACCTGCTGCTGCTGTATGTAGCCTGTGGTTGAAAATAATCAAAACGGGGTCGTAGGGTCAGCGCGCTGAACAACAGCAGAGGCACGCCGGAGGAACGTTCTGCGAAGTGGATGCTTGGGGTTTGTGGTGTTTGGTGAAATTGTTGTGACCTGTGAGGGGAGAGAGGTCAAGTCATAAAATTTTGGAGAACGGAGACAAATCAGAGACTCGTACTTTTCGCCCTGGCGGGTGCGTGTATGTTTCCAAAAAACATTTTGTTTTGTGAATCAAACAACACATCAGCCCAAATGAAACCAGGTGCGAACATGACGACATACATGCTGACCGTACCGGATGTTTACCTTAGGTGACCGAAAAAGAACACAAAGGCAACTAACTGCAACAACAGCAGAAGGCCTAAAAATGAACCCAGGAACCACATGTAGACAGTAAAAAAAACTATCTGTTGTTGCCACGACAGACAAAGGCGCAGCTAGGCAGAGCGAACCCAGGAGACTGTCAGGGGCACGGTAAAAAGTGAGGGGGTGAATGACGAAGAAGAAACAACAAATTCGGAAAACAAGTCCGTCGTCCCCGGTGGGTGGCTTAATACTATATTAATATTATTTCTCTTGCCATCCGACAATGTGCAGCATGATCTTCAACATGGATCACTCATAACTTTCCCGAAAGAAGAAAACCTCGGAAACAAAAAGGAAACCCATGCACCAAGTCTACCTCCCTTTCAACTTTCAGCTTGTCTACTGTGTTTGCTATATTTGCTCCTTCCTTCTCATCATTACGTTCTATCCTTAAATCCTAAACTGCATCCAAGCTCCATCCCCACGCCATCGGTGTGGGTCTGTCGTCCCTCCCTCCCCTGTTCCTTCTTCCTTCTTGGCGGTCCCTAAGCTGAAGCTTGAACCTCGACACGCTCCTCGAAATGGCGACCTGAGTGGTCACCGAGACGATTTGGAGCAGGCGTTCCTTCACTACCCCCTTCCTTGCCATCGACCCACCATCCCTCTCCCCCACGACGCTAGCTAGCTGTCAGCTGGTCGATGAAGATGCAATATATATATTGGTGGTCCGCGTGCCTACTGTGCCTACTAAGATCAATCTCGTGGGTTCAAGTCTCATCGAGTGCATTCTCGTAAGGGCCTCTCTTAATTGGTACGCTGTTCCCCGATACAACAACTTAGTACCGGGCCGCTAGTAAGAAACGTGTCAGTAAGAAACTCAGGCCCAAATTGTAGAAAAATTAATAAAGGCCCCAGCATCGGCATCTACCGCAACTTAAGAAAGAGCAACCCTTCCCCTGGCGGAGCACCGTGCCCCTATTCGAGAATTCGTCGGGGGGGAAGGGGGGTAGCCTTAAGGACATGAGCGACATTGGGCCGATTCGTGTTGGGGATAGGAAGCGCATGCGCGTTGAGTCCGAAGAGGAGGAGGAGGGATGGTCGGGAGAAGGAGAGGGGGTCGGTAGTACGATCGAGAGTTCGACGAGAGGGGGAGGGGGTAGCCTGAACAAGATAAGCGACGTCGGGCAGATTCGCGCAGGGGGTAGAAAGCGCACTCCTAACATGCGCCTGCAAAACCACGAGTGGCATCATGGTTTATCGAGGTCATTGGGGCGTAGATGGGGACGTATACGCTAGGATACTGATAATAACGTTAGAAGAGAAGAGACGGACTAAACATTGAGGAAGAAAACAACATCATTAAAGAATGCTGGCAAAGATAAGAAAGGCGCTTTAAAAAAAAACATGCTCATTTTCTCAGGAAAATAAGAAAGGCTAATTTAAGAATGATGCTCATGCTCTCAGGAAAATGAGAAAAACAGCCTCAGGCCTTTTTTCAGTTTCTTACTAGCGGGTCGGTACTACTGTATGACCCAAACACGTTTTCTCGAAATCAAATTATAGTTCATTCATTTCTTTTAAATTTCCAGATACTGTTCCCCGTTAAGATGACGGGGATTTCTATGTTTGTCATTTTTTAATCATTTTTTTCAATTTGATTTACATCCGATTGGCCGAAGAGTGAACGACGAAGCACGCAAACTAGATAAAATTGAATTTGATTTGAGTGAAAAGTATTTTGGGACCTTTTTTCTTGTGTTTTTGTAATTCCAATTTGGGAATTTATAGAGACAACGCCAGCATGTACGTATATATATATATATATCTGGAATGAAACGATGCCTCCCCGGCCGGATGGCGTTACTGCAGACCAACCATCGTCCCGAAAGCTGAACTGACAATTCTGGGATACGAATGACTAACTATTTGCGTGGAAGGCAAAAAATAAATTTCGTGCCCATCGGGGAATGGGCGCGACGGGTTTGCAATGAACGAAGCTGAAGTCTAAAGGGGTCACCCGGAATTTAAGTACCTCAGGGGAGGGCTCGCACACGAACAGCACGCAATCCTTGAACCTTGTCCGTTAGACCTTGGCCGGCAGGTCGTTGTGGAAGCTCAGATGTGTCCCAACTCGATTGCAGTGATGCAGCCGGAGACAACAGATCTCTCCATGACGAATTGGGAGGTAAATGGAACTGATATGGTACAGCTGTGAGTCGGGGATGACCGTCGTCGTTTTACACACCAGGAAGTGGTGTTTTTTGAGGAGCTGTGGTCTGCTTGGAGTGCTCCCAGGTTAGAGAAACACGTCCACCTGGCCAGGCTGGGACCACGAGTACAAGTTTGTAGTGAGGTTTAGACGTTATTACCAGTGTTGGGCTCCATTGTCGTTTTGAGCCTCACGCAGGTTCACTTAGCCTTTGTTCCATACCAGGTACAGGTACCTGGTATCCTCTTCATGAGTTCCAGTACGCTGCAACATAACACAGGCAGAGTAGAGGCTGCGGTACTTCTACCTGCTACCCTTAATCTAGAGTAGTATGTACTATACCAAAAGCAGCAAGCGCGCCTAAGGCTAGTCGTGGACTACTGCCGACCCTGCTCTACTCTGCTTGTAATGCGGAGCGTTCGAATGTGAAGTTCGTCGAGATCTCTCTGCCAAGATTCTTACTACGATTACTACTAAAAAACTTCGTATTTTGGTCCGCACTTGAGAAATTTGCTCACAAAATCGTGGCTCAGTGCTTCACGAAAAACAAAAAAAAGTCAGTGTAAGAAATTAAGCTCAACCTGACCAACAAGAGAGGGAAGTAGACATAAATTACCAACAAGAGAGGGAAGTAGATATATAGGTGAAGCACCAGCGATCGACATCCGCACTGGGGAAGGAACACTCTCAGAGCATGGAAAAAATAGCCGAGAAAATACCTTTTGAGAGCCCAGCGAGACAAGAAAAAGTCCTACCATCCATGGTATCATATTGCAGCGGTTGATAAGAGCCCATAACATAAGAAACTACCGTGTAAGAAATGCACGAGTTGTTCAGAGCCCGGCAAGAAGAGAGAAACATTCCCTTTTAAGACATACCAGGTATCGGTGGTGTGTGCACATACTCTAAGGCATTGAGCCTCGACGCCAGAGGTCTGACACATGTGACGAAGATGTGGTTCTGTGAGGTGCTATGGACGTTTCCCTACGCGCAACCGGGGGCGGTTCTCGGATCGGAGTGTAATCGTCGTGTTCATCATGCGTCCCGTAAGCGTTATTGTTGGCAGCATGGAGAAACCCCTACGTAGCACGTCATACGATTTTGTTGTATCTATTTATTCAGGTTCGTAAAGTCGCGAGGTGGTCTGTCGCCAAGCTTTCCTTCCGCTTCTGCAAGCAGAACGATGCATCGGATGGGCTAATGGGCCGAGGAAGGGCTACGGAGGGTGACCACATCAGGTGGACTTTTACACAACGTGTTAGCCCCTTTTTCATATATATATAGTGCTTGGAGAAAAGTGTTCCCTTGGTCGAATTATGTTTAAAGAATATTGTTTCATGTTTCAACTTTTGTTTGTCTTTGGGGAGGTGAACAAGAGAGGGCTAATATTTTTCTCCCTACCCGTTCGTCCCCTTTCGCACCCCATGCCCCCCCCCCCTCCCGACAACTGCGCTTTTCTTACCAAATAAACACACCCTGTTATTACAACGTCGCGTTGAGCAGGGTCAAGAGCCCAGGGGCTTGACAAGGTAAATTATGTTGTTCGTAGATGGTCAGCGAACTGTTGAACGCAACAGCCGAGTTGGCGGCAACTCCTACGTAGCCATTGGGTAGTTCAGCCGTGGGGCTCTGATCTCTACACCTTCGATGCCGCCGTGGTAGATACCCTCTATAAGGCCGGTGAGGAAGAGGTGAGAAGTACATAGGGGGCCCATTGAACAGCAGCGCTGTGAATGTTTTCTTACACTGTTTTCATTGCATACCGGGTGTTTGGCTACGTTCTAATCTTGTTGCCGCTTTTGGGGTATTGTTTCTGGACTTTCAACTGGTTTCCACAGTGGATCGTTGACGCCTGCAATTTGAATAGCGCGTCACGCGGCCTTCTTTCTACCTATTATTGTGATTGCGTTCGCCATCCGACAATGATGCGCGGCAGGAGCTTCACAACATTGAACACCGAGAAACGTAACACTCCCCGAAAGAAGAAAACCAAGGGGAGCCAAAACAAAATGGAAACCTATGCACGTAGTCTAACTCCCTTCTGTACTACTGCTTACTGTACCTCATCCGTTTTCTGTCGTTGCTCCTTCATTCTCATTACATTATTGTTTTTGATCGGTAAACAGGACAAGGACTTTATGCTCCTGAGGTTCATGCCCAATGCATCCGGAAAATGTTCTTGTTATGGACGGAACGCCCCGTGTTGCTGCAACGGCTATGGATAAACATCAGCATGCACGGCAGTCGGGACAGAGAAGACGGGGGTGGGAGCGGGGGCAGGATCGGGTACGGGGGCGGGAGCAGGGGTGGCGGCGGGAGCGGAGGTTTTGCAATCCAGAGTACCCAAGCCCACGGGACGGATGGTTTTGGGGGTAGCAAGGGGGGAAGCACAGGGTAGTGTAGATGGTTTCAGCTCCATCTCAACTTTGCAGGCGATGTCGGTTGGGTATTGGCTGCTAGAATGGTGGTGGCGGGAGCGGAGGTTTTGCAATCCAGTGTACCCAAGCCCACGGGACGGATGGTTCTGGGGGTAGCAAGGGGGGAAGCACAGTGTAGTGTAGATAGTTTCAGTTCCATCTCAACTTTGCAGGCGATGTAGGTTGGGTATCGGCTGCTAGAATGCTGTACGCCAAAAATATAAACGTATTCTGGTACTACTTCATATATCCCCAATGAGCTTGTTGTGTTGCGTTTCGAACAGCGTGTTTATGGGTATGTTTTGTACAGGAAGGGACGCGGCATGTTGTTTTCGTTTTGATTCGTTCGTCCTTGCGGGTATTGCTTGCGGATGTTATTACTGGTTGGATGATACCTGGTACCGGTATGTATGTGGTTTTGTCGATTTGGCGTGTTTTTATGCATTCGTTGTTCTGGGTGTTAAGCGTTCACTCTTACGCCGTGCTGCATTCTTGTGGTGATTAATGTGCGGTATTGTACACGTAACTCTTACCCTGCTACGACTATATTTACTACTGTTGTGCAGAGTACGTTCATCTGTGTGTACGCCCGTTGCATGTTGCAGGAAGTACAATCCCGTGTGAGAATAGAAGCACTGTTTGCTCCATTGAAGTAGGATCTGCGTTTTGTCGGACGGCGAACGAACCACCTAGTATACTGATGTGACGAGATAACGCAAAGGGAGAGCAGCGGCCGAGGTTTCATAGCCTTTGGCTTAAACGCCTCTTCATAGAGGGGTGCGTGAGGCTTTCACTATTCAGTTATCGACTACTGTTGTGTGTCTGTCAGAGTGCTCGTTGGTCCGTGTGCCGGAAGATATATCGCGTCTATGCCATGTTTTTATCACAGTGCGAGACCTGCAGAGCACCGGTTCAAAACGAACGCCGGTTGAACAAAAGCAGACATGCTCAGGGTAGCCCGTGGGCCTATTTTCGTTTCAACGTCTGGCGGGTTGGCCACCGTGTCCAGTTTATATCACAGTTTAATTAATCATGTCATGTGGTTACAATGCATTGCAGCGCAGCCGCTTTTCTGCGAGGGGGGGGGGGATTATTATCAGATTGATCGTGGTACCTTTTAGTGATATGAAAATACCACGACCTACTTTGCTGATACTTTACGCATGCTGTATATACGAAAGGTGCTCGTGTGTAAAACTCGCGGAGAACAGTACACATGTTAGAAAGGCTACCACTACCCTTGTTACTGCGGCTATACGCGTACCTACCGTCGTATTTTTCACTGTGGCTACTGCGGTCTGTAGTACCAATATAGTGTACCACCACTACTACTACCGCCACCGTTGCTACTGCTGTACCGACTACTGACCAAAAGAGAGCGAGGATGGACCCTGTTTGACAATATTTCCCGGCGTACGACACCCTGGCAAACATACAGTGGAAGCGTAGAGTGTTGCGGCAGTACTGCTACTGCTGTACGGCGTTGTAACCAGCCTCGAGGCGCATACAGAAAAACCCAGCATGCTTTGTACGCTGTTTCGAGAGTTAGTCGTGTTTTGCTTCGTGCGAACGCGTGTTGTTGCACAGCCGCACCACATAATACACGCAGGCATAAGTCTAAACACAGGTCTGCACACAACTGCGCCACTTTGGCCCAGCGAAGGATACAAGGTCAGGCCAAAGGCAAGCACCCACAAAGTGTGGCAGTTGAGAGTTTTTTTGGGCCCTGTATCATTCTGCGATATCCAGCGTGTGATAGGCATTTATTTCATTTTTTTCTATTAAATAACACCAGGTACTCAGTGGTTATCCCCCGCATGCGTGGCGACGACAGGGTGATTACCATACGCGAGTTCTGTGGTCAAATCCCCCCCCCGTGCGACGCCGACAGGCGCGCCCGGCGCCAGCACACGAAGCAACAGAGAAATACGAGGGAGTTTCTTGATCTCACCAAACCAGTGCTGTACGACAGCAACGTTAATATGCCTTGACACTGTCGCAAGAGTGAGGAGCTGAGTGACGCGACCTGATCGAGGCTCGCTGAGCCTCGCGCGGACACCGCTTGCACCACTACCTTCCGAGCGGCAAGCCACGCATCTACCTCATCTACTCGCAACGCATCCAGACGCACGTCGCCGACCTCACCTTGCACGTACGCCGTGTCAACTGGCAAATAACTCGCACGCACGCCCACGCCCGTACCTTTCTCTGAGAAGGGAACCGAACCCGGAGTCACAGCGACGCTATCACGCCCGACGCCGCCATCGCCAGCCAGAGCTCCTAACGCACGCCTACGCAACCCCCCCGCTCCTTCGCGGGTGGCCCGCCGAGTGCCCGTTCCACAACTGGCGACGTGCGCCGTCGCCGCTCCGCCACCGGCCCGCACCAGGTGTTGGCACAACCGACAGGAAGGGCCCGTGTCTTCATCCCGAACCCGAGCCACCACCACCCCCGGCCCCCCCGCGACCACCATCTGGGCGGAGCACCAGAGCCCGCATCCCGCTAGCTTGCGCCGCCGCTCCACCTCGCGTTCCCCCAGCTGGAGACGCCGATCCGCCGCCGAGAAGAGCTGCAGGGGAGGAAGAGTTGGCCGGGGTATTCGCATGCACGAATTTGCAGTCTGAATAACGGCGTAGGCCCGTGGAAGCGAACATCCTCCACAGCGCGGCGCTCTTCTTTCTGGCCGGACCCGTCTTGGCAGGGGCGAGGCTTTGGCCCCGCTTGGGTGCCCCATCCCTGCTGTCGCGTAAAAATTGGAGACCTTCCACGAGCTTCAGGACGTCGCCACCGGACGAGCAAAAATTGCGTGTACGACCAAACGCTGGGACAGGAGGCGCGTTAAACACGGCGTTGAACTGAGGGAGAACAGTCAACGGACGAACTTGCTGGGCAAACCTCATGAGGTCGTTCACCCACAGGCGCAGGTCGTCGTTCACCATGTCGCTCATAACAGCCCGCGACGCGGAGCCGGAAAGCAAAAGGATGTTGCTTAGAGTATGCCGGCGAAGACCGGCCGCCGCGGATGTGAACGAGACGTCGATGGGTGCCAGCCGGTCCAGGCACGCGCGGTCGTCGGCGACGTCAGCCGAGAGTCCAACTGTAAGAACCGCCATAAGAGCGTGGCGCAAAAGGTCCAGGCGGTCAGCGACAAACACCAGGTGGTCGACAGGGCGGTCGGCACGTGGCCCATACATGCTCACGTCAAAGTTGCTGACAGCGCGAAGCTGAGCCGCCACCCCCGCTGTAACGTCGACGCTCTCACCCACGAATGACTGAATATCTGCGGCCGACTCGCCGAGGTTCGGAGGCAAGCGTCCCCGAAGCAGCCAGTGTTTGCGTGACGACATTTTTTTCCAAAGGGCCGTGTCGTCAGTCAACTGTGATTTCTGGATGTGCCGCTCCCTCGCATCCCCGCCGTCTCGCACGGAAGGCTCACGGTCGGCAAAGTTGTCCACAAACTGCTGAATCAGAACCTCGACGTCGGCGGTCTTGGATGCGCTGCCGGCGACGGCGTCCCGAAGGCTCGCAACAGACAGGAGCACGTTGTCCAGAGATGACTTGACGCCGAGGATCTCCGTATCCATGCGGGAAAACTCGGAGGACACCTGGTTTTGCCAATGCCGCACGTCAGCTGTCGATACCACTCCCCCCGAGGCTGCCGGCATAGATGGAGGACTAGCCGTAGCAGCAGGAGTAGCAGCCGCAGCAGCAGTAGCAGCAGCATCATTGGCCTGGCGAGAGGCCACAGCAGCGTCGGTGGCCTGGCGAGCCTCGGCTTCGGCTCGTCCAGCACGGCGTGCGTCGACCTCCGCTTGCACAGCAGCTACAGAAGTATGAGCATTCGCCTCGGCTTGTCTTTGCGCAGCAAACAACGCAACCTGCACACCTCGCGCCGCAGTAGCCGCGTTGGCACCGGCCTCCGGCGACTTGCTCTCGTCGGACATCCCAACTCAAACTAGTCTGTATCACACCTTGAACCTGTAGCATTGCCTCTGCTTCACTGCGCTGTTGCATGTAGGCTGCGGCTACGTACCAGTCAAGGTGTATGCACCAAGGGCTACGATTTATGCTACCGTGAAACATCGCATTCATCTGATTGGCTAAACGTCTTACATACGTACAAAACTCACATTCTCTCATTCTTCCGAGAATACTCTGCTTATAAAAAACAATCGCTGAAGAAATTGTAAGTATCATACCTGGTACCAAACTAAAATGGGCAGACAGCGGTACCCATGGAGTGCCCATTGCCCATTTTTTTTAAAGAAAATGACTTTCGTTTTTTTCAGTAACCAGATACCCCCCTCTCCGGCCCGATCAGAGAGGGGGCAATCCACCTGTGTTGCACTGCCCACGAAAAAAAGCTGATCTTGCCAAACGTCCCTCCAACAAAGTCAATGGAAGCACGTCTGCCGGCGTTTTGTTTGTGAGGACATTTTGTTTTTCTGCTCTAGCTCGATCGTTCCTTGCGAGCAAAAAATTGGCAGACCGGATATGAGCTCCTTGGTGCGCTCCCGTGCGTGTGCCAAAGCGACAGCACTCTTCGTGACCTCCTTCATACCGGACCTTGTCGCTGAAGGTTGAAAATGTGATGCCAGGTGCTTGAATTTTCGGTGTCTTGTACTGTAGTTAAGTATTTGTTTCTGCTGTAGAACGAGAAGGCGGCTTCTGGGTTCCTCCAGCTTTCGTTCTAAAGCAGAAAAAATACTTGGCTACGGTACTACAATAAACAGAACATTCAAGCGCCTGAAACCACATTTTTAACCTTCAGCGACAAGGTCCGGTATTAAAAGGACACGACAAGTGCTGTCGCTTTGTCGCACTCACGGGAGTGCAACAAGGAGCTCATGTCCGGTCTGCCAATTTTTTGCTCGCAAGAAACGGTCGAGTTAGAGCAGAAAAACGAAATTCCATCATCAGCGTCAGCATCATCATCAGCAGCCACCGCCAAAACTCACAGCAACCGGCACTCTCCCCCCCCACCCGCGACAAGCTCTAGTTGGTGACGCCAGGGTCAGGGTACGGGGCACGGGGCTGATCGGTATGGCGGACATCCCTCAGTAGCAGCAGCAGCAACAACATGTGTAACAGCACGTGAATCAGCATCAACATCGTCAGCAACAACAGCGGCAGCGACTCGCAGACACCGTCAATCTCCCTCCCTACCCGCGACAAAGTGTATCTGGCGATGCCAGAGTCGGGGGTCGGGGCGCATGCCAGTACGGCATGACGGACATCTTCCACCTGCACCACCACCACCAGCGGCAGCAGGTGCAGTTCGTGTATCAGTATGTGCAGCAGCAGTACTTCCAGCAGCAGTACGTGCATCGGCAGCAGCAGCAGCAGCAGCAGCAGCAGCAGTACTTGCAGCAGCAGCAGCAGCAGCAGTACTTGCAGCAGCAGCAGCAGCAGCAGCCGCGACCCGTATCAGCCGACACTCACCCTCCCCACCCGCCACAGTCTGTAACGGGTGATACCCGCGTCGGGGGTTGGGGCGCGCGCCTGCCCATCTTCTTGGGTGCCTCCACACCGTCATCCCTGGTGGGTTGTTCGATCCCTACGAGTATTATTCACGGATTATGTTGTTTGAAAAACGTGTCCTGTGTGAGTTGGGCCGATTGAGTGGTTGAAGTACTCTGATCTACTCGTATTATTAATTATTGTGATGTCGTTCGTTTCATATCTATCGTCGTCCGCCGTTTCTCGCTGCGTTGTGTTTCCAAGCACAGCAGCAATAGTCTTTCCTCCGGTGCTATTGCGGTGTATTGTCGGCGAGCTGCACCTGTGTAGTTAAAGCCCAAAAGTAAGCCTATCTATGGTGTCGGTACTATTAATAGTCGTAGGGTCTGTCGAGAGCTTGTCCTTCTGGGCTCTTCTGCACATGTCACCACCGAAAATTCTGTGCCATTCCAATCCCAAGTAGATTGTTCCTGAAATGTGTGTGCAGGTCCAAAGGCCTCCTCGAACAACTACTCGAACCTACCCCGCGTCGTTGTTGCGTACTTTTCCCCGACTTGTATTCCTCTGGTACGACCAAAACCATATCGCAGACGGCGGCCGCGCGGTCTGACAAAAGCAGTTTTCGAGCATCTAGGGGCGAATAGGACACCCTCACAACGGACTCGCGCATCGACGTCGACGTGGAGGTACGTCGGGCCGTTATTGCGGTACATATTATGTATAGAGTCGCCGCGGTGAACAAGAACGGCGGTGCTGCGCTAAACATTTCAAGTACAGACTTGTTCGCCCAGTAGACACGGTGTGCTGCGTCGCCATTGCTTCGGGTTTTCAACATCTGTCACGGGAGCCCGTAAGTGGCGAAAGACGCTGTGCTTTAGAACAATCTCATAGGGCTTGCCATAGCAAATTGAACGGTGCGGTAGCGGGAATCCCCGTCAACAGCAGTTGTTTGCCAGGTTGCAAATGACGACGACACCTCCAAGAACAGGTCGTGTGTATCTCTTGCTGTATAGCCGAACCGTATCAGTGTATGTGATCTAAAGACGAAAATGACGGAGGTAGTTGTGTCGATATGTCCCTCGCCTCGGCGACGTCACCAGAATATCCCGGTCATAGCCGACATACAGTATTTACGCCGTTCAATCACTCCGCCCGGCGCAGGATGTCGAAGTGGGAGAGACTTACATGTTGTCTGGTCATACCGCCGACAAGGAAGACGACGAATTCTCAGTCATATCCACACGGCCGGCGGTGATTTTGCAACGAGCGAAGAGAGATTGTAATTCTTGGCGGTCCTAAAATATTATAGAGACCGCTTGCTAGCCTCGCGCGCCCGACTCCTCTTGTCGCGTGTCCCGTCCAACAACATCCCGAACTATCGAGCTGGGGGGGGATTCGTGGGAACGGTCCCGTCCAATATTGTCGGGCCGCCACGTCCATACTATGCACCCACACGTCCAGCATTTCACATTGTCATCAGAAACGTGTATGGCCCGCATCAGCTCTACTGTTTCCAGTATATTTGCTACCTGTTAACAGGCCCTATGGATTAAGGCATACCTCCTAAACCGAACCCTGCTCGTCTCTGCAGTCGACCTTGGGCGAAAGCTTGCTTTTCGCTAATCCTGCATCCCCTATCCCGTATGACGACGTTGCGGTGCTCGTGGGACGGAGCGGAGACCTCCGATAGAGGCTCGAATCGGTTGCAGTACGCAGAATTCAATGTTCAACAACATCGGTGGCGCGAGAAGACGAACGGGCTTCTGACTGACTATCAATATTTCTTTTCGGAGTGATATTTAGGCGATAGTTTGTCGAGCGGTTTTCGGTGCGAAAAACGCATCGAATTGATCTGACAACGGCACCAAAAAGGTTGGCGGGAATATAGATTTTTGTCACAACATAGACTGTAGACCCACACCAGTTGTTGTGCTGGAGGTAAGCGGTTTTCCGTATGGCGTGTTTCCCACCCGCTAGAAAAAAACTTACAATAAGTAGTATTCGTTTTACTGGAAATACACAACATTGGTTTGTTTCGCTCGTATAATCCACAAAAACGTACCTGGTAAGTAAATAACATGCACGGCGCGGTTCGATGAAGCCGAATATCACTGCGATAGTTGCGGTGTTATTTACTAGTACGAGGAACCGAGACATATCCCCGAAGTGGATACAATATAATAGTACCCAGGATACTGGCCACATGAAGGACTGCAGTGTGATCAGATCGAGCTACGGTCGTGGTATGTGAAGAAAGGTATAGCTTCCGAACGAAGCCGAATTTGAGGTTTCCCCCGGCCGATAACGTGTACATCGTCCTTTCGTTCTGGTAAAAGAGAACTATCAATTTTGCACGAAAAAGCGGTAACCGCGGTGACAGTACGGTGCGGTCCAGGGCGATTGATTAATCTTCTTGTGAAAACATCCGCCGTGGGCTGGTAGAGATCAAGGCGAAGCACACGGTGGGTGTTTTGGTTTAACCGCTGCGGTACAAGGGCGTTCCGGTTCATTTGCGATTGTTACATATTTTAGTTGTGTCTGAAGCCAGCAGCGATATATCGGTTTTGCACGCTATTAAAAGCTTATCGTTTCTTGTAGCTTGTTTTCCCTCTATTCACCCCTCGTTACAGTATTGACAAACCGCCTTTAGCGCTTCCGGAATACCAGTAACATCTTGTTAACCCCCCCCCCCTCGCACTTTGCCCTAACCCCCCTCCCCCCCCCCCTCCCCGCCTGTTCCCTGCCCCCCGCCGTCCCCACTTTCTTTGCAACCCCTCACCCTAAGGTCAAGCAAGCTAACGAAACCCAAAGCGGTGGTCAAGGGGCCGACACCTTGTCCGCAGGCGATGGCGGCGGCGGCACGGCAAGGGCTAACGCTAGACACTCGTGGAACTTCTTCAGGGGCAGGCTTGCTCCTATGGTCTACGAGGACCTCGTGTCGTTGAGGGGAGACGACAACGGCATTGCCGATGCCGCCATCCCACACGACGCGGATGGGGCTGAAAGCTCCGTCCCTGGCAACACCGGCACGCGGCCAACATTGGCTGCGTCGCGCGTGCCCGCCATCGCGACCCGCGGAAGGACCATCGACACCCAGAACAGGAGTGCCGTCATCCGGGGGAGGAGGGTGGTCATCCGAGGGGGGATGGTCGGCGAACGGGGGAGGAGGGGCCGTGAACGCGAAAGGAGTCACAACCGAAGGCTCAGGCGGGTCTAGGAGTAGCACGGCGAGTAGGCGCAAGGGCAGATCTTGGGAGGAGCAACTGAGGAGACAGCTGTACGCAGAGGAATTGAAAAAGAGGGAGGAGAAAAGACGCGCGATAACGGAATCGCTCGACGAGGCGATTCAGCTGGAGAAGGAAGTGTGTGCGAAGTCGTTGGAGACGGCTTCGATGTACCACGAAGAAGCTCGGCTGAAATTGGAGAAGTCCAGAATAATCCAGGATCAAGACAAGGCCGAAGAGATGGAACATCGTATAAACGACATAACCAGGCTTTCGAGCACTCTACGGAGTTCTGTCCCGGAAGAAGACAAGTGCGTGAGAGAAACCTGCGAGGGGTTACTCGAGGAAGCGAGGGAGAAGCTAAAGGAACCTCGATCGAAGAAGAAGGCACGGAAGGCGAAAGACTAGGCAAGCGGTTGGATTTGGCAACGTGACATGCCTGTTTCTACTAGGCTGTTCGAGGGAGGCGGAGGGGGGGCGCACGTTCATCATGGTGTCGTCAAAAAGGGTATATGTTGTAGGGGCTTGCATACTTTCAATATTCGTCTCTGTTTTTCTTGGGGTGGTATTAGGGTTCGGTGGAGTCCAGGATGGGCAGCAAAAAACATTCGTGCTGATGGGCATGGCACGAAACCTGTTCGATCCACGATGTGTCTGCTATTCCTTCCTATTGATCGTTTTTTTGTTGTTTTGTTCGCGGGAGGGGGGGGGGAAAGGGGGGGGGAGGGGACAGTCTCTCGTCCTGGGGTTGCGATACATACTACCTGTTGAATGGGCGGTGTGCCTTCTGTCATAGTCGGGTATGTTTCTGTTGGGACTCTGCCGAAAACGAAGAGCAACATAGATGCGCGGCGTGTCTATTTTTCTCCTTTTATTCATGGTTTTCGTTTATATTGTATTATTTAGGGGGAATCGGGCTCTCGCCCTGGTGTCGTGAAAAAGTGCTACTAGGTATCTGCTGGATGATCGATTATCCTTTAATTATTGTCTCCTCGTCTTTTATTGTTGGTGGGCACCGCGGAGTGTGTGTGGGGGTGGTGGTGGGGAACTGAGATACTCGGCGTTTCTGGTTTTTGTTTTGTCTTTTACACTATTGTCATTTTTTTTTCAGCGGGCAATGGGCTCTCGCCCTGGTGTCGTGAAAATTATTTGTGTTGCATGGGCGGTGTGCCTTTTACACATTTGCTTTTTCTGTTTGGCCTCGGCGATTTGCGGGGGGGGAGAGGGGGGTGACAAAAGGCGTTCGTGCTGATGTGAATGACACAAAGATTACATTTTGACAATGTTCTACCTTTCGACTATACAACCCTGTGTCTGAGGTGTTGTATGATTACGGCGCAAGGTATGATGTTTTTCTGTTTATCTCACTCTTTTTACCCATCCAATCGTTTCATATTAGGTTGTTAGCATCCCGAGCACTCCAAGCATCGACCATGAACATCATCGCCACGTATAGGATCATACTCGGTCACATAAATTAAATAAACCATCATTAGATAATTGAGCAGGGGCAAACGTTGCCCCTGCTGTTCCCTACGTGTACACAGGTTGGACAGAGGTGCGGATATTTCAGGGATTGGTCGGGATTGGAAAAGCGGCCAAAAAGCATGAACGATACGTTCCCTAAGACATCGGCGAGAAACAACAACAACTACTGTAGTGCATTTGTTGTGGGAGCGAACTTAAGCAGCAGCGATGCAATAATAATAACGCTAAACTCTGCAGAGGCCAGGTGCATTTGGGGTAGGAGTGAAACTTTGAAGCATTTACACAAGATTCTCACACTGCAAACGAAACGTGCGGCAGAATACCATTGACCAGTCATCGGGGCTCAGTGTCCCGTTCATAGATGCGTATCCATACGCGACTGTGTTTGTTTCGGGGGCGATATTGGTCACTGATTCGTGTCGTTTTATACGAGCCTTGTCGATTATATAACGGTGAACCGATACATGAATCTCGTCCAACAGATTGTGACGTGTTGGCTTCCAGGCGCATGTTCCTGTTTTGTGTCCATACTCGTGTGCCGATTTATTGTTTTATGAATTTGGTCATCTTGCACCTTACTGCCACGTCTTGATTGGTACCAGGTATGGGTTAGTCAAACCCATCGCCATCTGCGCGATTCGACTCTAGTCTTATGTCTATATTTTACATTTCGGAACTAAGCACCCACGTGACTGGGGTGGACTCTTTTCAGCCCCTCGTACCCTTGAGGCTTATTAGGACTATGTCGTTTAAGTACACTTCAAAATGACTGGAATTCGCGAGTGAACGAAAAAAAACGGCGGCAGACGTGCTTCCATTGGCTTTGTTGTCGGGACGTTTTTTGTGTTTTGTGGGCAGTGCAGCACAGGTGAATCACACAGCCGTCACAAAACTTCGCGGAGAGCACAGGCGATGGATGCAAACAACGGGGATAAGCAGAATCTGGTACAACATCACCCGCAGATGACACTAACACAAGACGTCCGGCAAGACAGGAACGCAGAGTGGGTAAGAATGGGCACACCGCTGGCGTCCGCCTCTCAACCTCTCGCCCCTCCCTCCCTAACAAAGTGGCATCATCCAAGGCGTGACGATGAATGGCGAATCGCACATCCCCGAGCCAACGTCGAACAGCCACGAATTATGCTGCAAACCACGAACACCCGCTGCACCCCGCACCCCAGCGAAAACGAAACAAATTCGTCGAGCATCGAAGGGAAAAGGGGCTACCGCACAGTCAAGAATGCTGATGGGACAGTCACACGAAAACCCCTGCAACTCCGCCTTCCCCCCCCACTCCCCCCAATCCCTCACCCCTTCAAAAAGCAATTAACTAAACAAGGCAGGGTTGTGCAAGGCTAACCGCACATTGCGCAAGCGACGAGCGCCCGTTGAGCAAGAGGACCAGTTAACGAAGAGGATAGTCCCCCCAAAACCAAACAGGGGATGGCCACGTGTGAAAGGTACACCCGCAATATCCAAAAGGGCCGATGCACCCCCCCACCCTCCTAACCCCTACCACATACAGAATGGGGATACATTGTATGTCGGAGATAGACCCCGACCGAACAAAAAAAAAAACTCCACGCGCACACGCGTGTCTGGGACTAGCATTGGTTATAATTGCCAACAGCAATACCACCAGGTATGAAGCACTTTGTCGCGGACATCGACAACAGTCAACGGATAGGTCCATACGGCTCCCCTAAAGAGCACAACGACCACCCGTCTACTTGTTGCGGTCTGGCCGTACTATTCCCTGGATCCCCAGTCGCGTGTGAATGGCCTCGCTCGGTTGGGACACCTGCGCCTGTGTTTTTTACGGGCGGCCGCTGCGGATGGGCTCGGGCTCGAAGAAGTCACCCGTAAGGTCGCCTTCTTCGTTGAAAGTGATGATCGTGGGGAGCATAACTGACATGTCCCCCTTCGGGCACGTTGACCTTCCGGTTTCAACAGACGTTGTGCAGACGGATGACGCCTGTTGACCACTTTGGGAAAGCTGCCAATTCGAACCTCCAAAGGACGCCACGGAATGCCCCCACCTCCTCATCTTGAGGGTTGACACGCGAGGATAGGGTTGTGGTCCGCACACAAGGATTTCAGGTTGCTGCGCGTCTTATGGTTGCGTTGCTGGCTAACCGATCCAACGTTACAGCTTGTGCAGACGGCGTATGTACGCCACAGTTGTATATGGGCGTTGGCCCTCGAGAGTAACGGATCGACGTCAAGACTGCATTAAAGCGGGAGCGCAATGCGGGACGGTAAACAAGGCATCGGCGAGCAAATCATACAATATCGACACCTTCACCAGAATACCGAAGGTCTGTTCGATGGCCATCCAGGACTGAGACTGGTAGACGTTGTAACCGTCTTGCTAGGCGATAGGTTGGTCCCAGAGAGAGGGATGGGAAACTTTGCCGGAGGCAGAATATGCAGCGTCGCCTAGGATGTAGTGTCCGTCCGGGATGTCCTTGAAACACTTGTGGAAACATGAGATCTTGAACGCTGTCCGATCGTTCTGACCTCCGAGGCAGTTCATGGTCCACGCGATGATCAGGTAGTTGGCGTTGCAGACAGCCTGCGGGGAGGTGATCGACCATGGGTGGTGTGACGTTTATGGCGAGAGATGGGGATATATTCCAGATGGACGGCGACAAAAGCACCGACAAGAAGCGGTCGGCGCGTTTCGTTGTGAAACGGTAGACCGCCCTAGTTCGAAGTATACATACAAAATGAATGCCTGGTATTATTTGTACGCGAGATGTTCTGTTTATCATGTATTGCATATATGTATATATCGTATATCATATATTTGGTATATGCATACGGCTACGTAACAAGCCATTAACCTAGTTATAGATTGCTATTTCTCTCTGAGCTTGCTCGGTTAGTACATCCCTGAGAGCTACCACTTGGGCAAATACTCCTTCTATTACTTGCCGACGAGAGCCTTTTTTTCTAGTTTTTTCCTTTGTTGTGTGTGCGTGCGTGTACCCATAGCACCGCACCGCGAGCGATCACGGCTCCGTCGCGGGTGTCCGGGGGCGCTGGAGGGTAGAGGGGGGGGGGGGGTGAAAGGAGGGTGTGTGCCGTTTTCGTGGTAAGGCGTCGCGTGTGCCTCGAGGCACAGGGCACCGCGGCCCTCGTTTGCCAGCTCTACTATATTGGTGCTCAGACTGCGATGCTCTCTCCGTGACATTCGGCCTGGTCGTAAAAAAAGCACAGCTTGATCATATCTCGCCATGCCGAGCGCCCCGCATATTTGAGCCCTACATTCTCCACCCAACCCCACAGAAGAAGGCCAGGCAGAGCCCATTCATGCTGAGCACGGTACTTCACGCGAGGCGGGCGACGGGTCTCACTGTGGCAAAGAGGGGGGAAACCTTACCCGGATCGAATCGGTGGCGACGTGGTCGCGAGAGTGGTTTTACGGTGCGACCATTTTGACGGCGTTATTACCGTCCTGTTCCGATGTTACGGCCGCTACCGTTCCGCCAAACCACCGTGGTAGGCCTTGTTTTTTTCCGGGGCAAGGTGTTGCAATCTGGCAGAAAATAAGTACATGATAGGGGACGGGGATTTGTTTTTCTTCCCATTTTTTTCCGCTTCATTTTCATTGTTTTTGGGGTGCTGCTGTGTCGTGCTGTGCTCTGTATTTCGTTCATACCGCGTATCAATAGAAGGAAATTAGTACGTACCCTACTTGGGATATATACGTACACACGGTATGCGGCGTTCGGCTTGTTTGCGTCGATGGGGCATACCTGGTATAGCACATGGCCTTTGCGAATCGCCTGTTTGCACCGAATAGTTTGGGCCATCTGTGCTTTTTTCTTCCATTCTCCTTCCTCGTGCGCGAGCGTAGCGGGTGCCCGGGACGCGAAGCGCCTGTTCTCCTAGTGTGCGTAGGGGGTCATATGATAACTCATGATTGAGTCCAGTCACGAACGCCCGTATGTTGTACACCTGTTAGTCTGCTTTTTATAACATTAGCACCACTGCTTTTATTCATAATAGCATATGACGTATGATACGAGTATAATATTCCAGAGTGCTCCGTGATATGCTTGTTTGCGATGACAATTATTACTGATGCAATCCCGTATACGATTGGCTATTAACATTCATTTAGTTGCTGGCGGAGACAAGTATGTGTGATTTACAGCGTATCATATCCACTGACCGTTGTTGCCGACATCATACGAGTGCTAATCTCTCGGTACCTGTTACAGCAGTCT
The DNA here is from genome assembly GCA_031213475.1 of Nereocystis luetkeana. Classification (NCBI taxonomy): domain Eukaryota; class Phaeophyceae; order Laminariales; family Laminariaceae; genus Nereocystis; species Nereocystis luetkeana. The sequence continues at coordinate 2,958,780 of JARUPZ010000022.1, forward strand.
GTGTACATGTAAGTAATTTTCCTCATTTGTCGCGATGAACACACACACGATGCTTGCCCTCGCGCATGATATTACTTGTGCTCGTACGAGGCTTTCTATTACGGGGGACCATAGTTAACAGGACCTATGGTGAACATACAAACCTATATGTTTAACCATTTTTACTAACAACATTTTATCTTGTTAAATATGGCCCCCCGTAATAGTTACTGCTGTTGTTCCAGATGGTCAATGCTCGCAGAGCGAAACAAAGCGGAGTACCTCGCTTGCCTACCTGAAGGTTCAAGCCGTGCCCTCTCTTGTGGCCAGAGAAGAGGTTGTGAGATGCGCCATGGTCGCGCGTGCCCGGCTTGAACAAGCGCACGAAGAGGCCATCCATTGCCCCCAAAGCTTTTGAGATGGCGCCGTACTCGCTTCGCTTTTTTGAAAAGCTCCGCAGACCGAAGGGCATCCTCGCGGACGGACCCCGTGCAGTCGAGGTCTCGACACGCATTCAAGGCCTTGATCGCGCGGTGAACGAGGGCGTACGCTGTGCTCCTTGCAATGACACGCCCATCCATGCCGTCGTAAATAGACACGTCAGCCAACCACCGCAGAGTAATCGCCAATTGGTACTCCACTGGTATAGATCCATTACGTAGGGTGCCCATCCTGGTATATCGTTCAAGAGATGGGCGGAGTAGCTCGACCAGCACCATGAAGTCGTCGTACTACATGCGAAAGCGATCCTTGCAGGATTTATCTGCATGCATCGGCTTGATGCACGTCGCCCATATGGACCTTTCACGTAGAAGCAATGAGCTGCGTCTTCTGATGATGTAGAGGTTAGTGAGCTTGAACTCTTCGTCCTCATTGAACGCATCTAGCATGTCCAGTAGGCGGAAACTCTGCTCCGTCCGTGCAGCCAACCTAGCAGCCCTAACCCGAGGAGGATGCATGTTATGGCCCGTCTCTTCTTGTCGTGGTTCGTATATATATTATGCCTGCCTGTGTCCTGTGTGTCGTTGTTCGGGTCCTTATCTTCAAATATCAAGCGAGGATTTCCTTACATTGCATTGGTTATTGGCAATTTTTTGATAGAGTACGCCCCACATACATGTGGGGATCTTAATGGGGAACGCTATATATATGGAAGTACATTTTTATTTCAATGGGATTATAATTTGAGTTCGAAAAACAAACGTGTTTGTGTCCTATCGGGGAACGGCGTACTGGTTCTCAATCAAACTAGAATTTGAAAAAAAAACGCACCGCATCACACAACGACCAGCCGACAAACAACCACACGGGTAGACGAAAGCGAAGGTTTGCGCTACCGCGTACACGCCGCCGCCAGCCTCCTTTTCTATTTGGCCGTGCAGGATAGGAAGCTGTCACTCGCAGGGTGTCTTGGGTGGGCGGAGGACGCCCGCAAGCGCCCCGTGCTGAACCGCAGTTGTGATGCAGCTATCGAGATATCGAGCGTATCCTCCGTTTGTTTGCTCATTTGTTCGGTATTCGTGCTTGTTGGCCGATCGAGCAGGCCGAAAAAATGAGATTCCGGCCGCCATGATTACGTTTGAGGCGCCACCGCGGGGGTACGATGTGCTATGGTGTGTGGGCGTGGGCGCGGCTGTTGGTCTGGTCACGTCTCGTTGGGGTTCGCATTCTATCGCCTCGATCGTGGTCGCGAAAGCGGCCTGGAATCGCTCCAGAGTCGGGGTGTTGACCCACCATGAACATGCTACATCAAGTTTGAGGAACTCCCAAATAACAGACAAATGGGAAAAATGGGAACGAAGCCTAAAATGAGAACCAAGCTGTATCTCCAGAACCATGTGGTGTATCAGATAACCAAAATGATCCTGCGAAACCCCTTGGCCAGCCCTGTGAGAGGAGCTCGTCAGAACGGTCATGCTCCATCTATTCTCGTGCCTTCGGGTGGACGCAAAAAGCGATATACGCTGGCTCTATTGTGATTTCTCTAGATGCTGGCTACCGCGGCGATGCCGAGGACTTCCAGCTTGAGCGACAGCTCATTCGAAGGCTGCTGTACAGCCCCACAGGACTGTTAACGTTTTTTCTCGGAGTTGTACACAATTGGTTTGCTTTCTAAAGAAAAACGTCCGTTCACATTTTTTGTTTCGTTCCCATTTTTCCGATTTGTCTGTTAAATTCCAAATTGAAACTAAAAAAACTCACACGAAAACAGTCTCAATTTTTGTTTCATTAAAATTCATATTTTCTTATTGTCCTGCTTGGTCGTTCACTCTGCGGCCAATCAGATGCAAACTGGATTAGAACAAAAAACAACAAAAAAAGGAAAAACTAAAAGTCCCCGTTGGCCGAAAAAAAACAAAGAAATAAAATCGAAAAACTATAAGTCCCCGTTGGCCGCGGATTTTAGTTTTTCAATTTTATTCTCCTGTTTTTTCTAATTCAATATTCATCTGATTGCTCGAAGAGTGAACGACCAATAAGAGAAAAGTTTGAATGAAAAGTCTTTTGGGACTTTTTTATTTGATTTTTTTCTATATCAATTTATAATTTGGTAGTTCCTCGATCTTGATGTACAACAGCATCTTGGACGATTCTTGGCCACTTCGGTGACCACGATCGAGGCGATCAAACCCGAACGTCAACGAAAGGTGACCGAAGCAATAGCCGCGCTTACGCTCACAGGCCATGAGACATCGCATCCCGGCGGTGGCGACTCAAACGTAATCATGGCGGGCACAACTCCATTGTTTCGGCCTGCTCGATCGGCCAACAATCATGAAAACCTAGCAAATTGGCAAAAGAACGGAGGATACGCTCTTGACCTCGATACCTGCATCACTGCTGCTGTTCCGCACGTGGCGCTTGAGGGCACCATCGGCCCACACCGAAAGCCACCTTGAACATTATCTTAGCTTCCTTTCCTAAGCGACCAGAAAGAAAAAAAGTCTGGCGGCGGCGCGCACGCGGCAGCGCAAACCTTCGCTCTTGTCTACGCGCGTCGCTGTTTTCCGGTTGGGCGTTGTGCGACGCGCCGAATTCTTCCAGATTATTCCGAATTATTTTTTTTTATTGACAACTAGCATGCTGTTCCCCGATAGGGCACAAGAAAAATTTGCATCTGATTGACTGAAGAGTGAACGATCAAGCAGGCCAACTGAAAAAAATGAAATTGAATGAAAAATCTTTTGGGACTTCTTTCGTGGGATTTTTATAATTTCAATTAGGAATTTGGGAGTTCTTTGGTCTTGACGTGGCATGTTCATGGTGGGTCGACACCCCCGGTGGAGTGTGGGTCGATTCTTGGCCGCTTCGGTGACCACGGTCGAGGCGATAAAACGCCGCCTTTTTAGGTTTTGATTTTCAAACAGAGCCTCATGGCGTACTAAGCTCGTGTCGCCTGCACTACTCGCGTGGCCTAGACTGCGGGGCTGCTCAGTCTATCGTTGAGGTACTTGTAATGTACAAGAATTTGTGTTGCGTCGTTTTTCATAAAGGATTGGGTGTACCAGAAGAACCCCCTTCCCCCCCCCCCCCGCCCCACCCACCGCCTGGCCGGCTGAAATATGGGTGCCAAAACATTATTTTGGCGTAGCCTTGGGCTAGTGGGGGGGGGGGGGGGGGGCAGAGTACCTTGACGCCTAAAAAGACGGGAGGATGGGCTATATTTTACCAGTGGAAGGCCTAGTTTTCCCCGCCGACTATATGGGTCCGGCGAAGCCGGGGGTTACATCGTCCAGGCGCCGATGAAGAAGGGACGATTCGTTGGTTCAAAGGTCAATGATGCTACCGGGCCATGACTGAGATGATGCCCGTCCGCGGGTCCCAACAGATTAAACCGAGTTGTTGTGGAACGTGAAAAAAACTCCCAGGCACATTGCTGGCGGGGTCAGTTCTGAGACGGACACTGGAAGGAGCTCCGTGGTCGCGAAGGGACCAGCGGGGTTGCTAAAGGTTGGAGCATCTAAGACAGGAGATGAACCCCCATGCATATAACAGGCGCACGGCGGCTTGAACGGTCGGTCGTGGGCAACATTGCACCGGAAGGGCACGCCGGACGACAGCAATGCTCGCTCTGGGCCGACGATAGTTCTGCGTCGGAAACGGAGGATGCTACGACTCCGGACAAACCCTTGCGGTTGGAGAAGGGAAAGGAGCAGCATGAGATATGTATGCATGGGCGATGGGCGGGGACCTTGCTGACCAGTAATTCCATCACAGCAATGAGGGGAACAGGCGGTCGTCCTCAGCGAGGAGCGCTGTCGATTGTGAAAAAAAAAAAAAAAATCGGGACGAAGCGTGCAAGCCCAAGTTTATCGTTAGGCCACCCCAAAGTGAAAACCAAAGTCTAACTGCCTGCCCACCGGTCAACCCTTCTACCCACTGGTTCTGTGTTGACTTGACGCGTGTGGACATGTGACCCTCAGCGCGCCTGGTGCCTTGTTGGTCGCGCATTGCATGTATGTCCTACCGACAGGAATGTCGAGGGTACGTGGACATTCTTGACCTCTGAGAAGCCCTTAGGAACAGACTCAAGACAGCACAATGATGCGGCCAACCCGTGGATTGGCCCGAGGTACCACCCAGGTACACAACTACCTGTGCAAAGTTTTGTCGAGATGCAAACGTACGCGGAAGGTACGCGAGTACTCGCCTAACTTGAACGCTAGCACGAGGCCTGGCGCAGGAAGCCCGAGACTCTCAGACTGAATGCCGAATGGCGCTCTGTGTTAGATTAGGCTCGCCAACCTACGGATGTTCGAGCAACAACATGTTTTGTTCCAGATGGTGCTATGTACGGGTACCGCATCACCCACCGGTGATGAAACAACCGCACTTCCTGGCACGGATTCCAGCGTTTTGTTTTCACGATTCTCTGTGTAGAGGCGTCGCTCGACCATAACACAATCCGCGCTGCCGAGAAGACTAGCTCCGAAACTCTTCCGTCTTCGTTATTATGCGGGCATTCGGTGCTGGTGTCTATTCTCGTCGAGGTACACGTCTCCGAGCGTGAGTAACTAAAGCAGCGTAAACGGCTATCGGATATGACTGAACGCTCAGGGCACCGCATGTCTAGCCCGTAGGGTGATAACTAGTGAGCGAGCGTCATACGGGACGTCAGTCATGGAAATTTACAACTAAAGGAAACATGCACCTTGAAGTGTTGAACAGTCGTTCAGAATCGCGAACCACACACGAAGGACGACCCGCAATGTATTTCCTGGATTGCGGTTGGAGTTAACACCGGGGTCCGAACACAAGCCACGACCGTTTTATCACGTAAGCGGCTGAGAAACTGCGACCAGACAAACAGACAATATTTCTGGTTTCGGAATTAGGAAGACGATATATCCACCCTTGCAGGTGTTTCACGAGCATGCCCAGCCTCGTCTTTACGGGTACTACTGCAGTGCGCACGGGTCGTTTCAGACAGTGGTTTCTGGTTATTGTGACTTTGAAGCATAAGCGTAGGAAACTCCTGCCCCACTACCGGAACTGATAGCAAGCCTTTTATATGTGGGCAAGAAATGCCAGGTGCATTATTTTCACCACAACGAATTTACCGCCGCCGCAACGACGTGGACCATGGTATGTATCGATCGGTAATGGCCTTCGTAGCAATCACTCCGCAGTACGTTGATAGGGCAGAGGCCTTTCTTTAGAGTCACCCCACGGCAGGGGTTGCACTTTTAGGGCCAAAGGTTTCTGACGGACTGAGTTCCCTGAGTGAGTGAAGAACCTGATGTTAGGATGAATGATTTACTCGTGTATTCGTTTTAGGACTAGCGCGCATACAAGTGCCGGTCGGGGGGCGCGAACAAATTTCTTCCAAGTGTTGTATTGGGTGAGATATTGAGCTCCCAAGGTGAGGGGCTTAGAAACTTCTTGTTCACCCTTACCGGAGGATGGCTCATTTTATATACTGGTCGTATAAAACTACTTGTGCACCCTATGATACTCACAGCGAGGGGGGGGAGCCTTTCTACAAGCTGCAACATCAATGCAATGACCAAATGGAAACCCACTCCCTACTCCCGAATGTTCCCTTGAAACACACAACCCTCCCGAACGTTTAGAGCTCAGGCAGTACGAATTCCCTGCTCTGCGTGCCGCGATCTTGCCCATTGTACAGGTTTGGCTGCACTTGGGTTACTGTCTTATCTGATGTTGCCATCGAAATCAAGTTGTAGGCACATCAGCCCGGAAATGCGAACGAGAGACGTTCCCTCAACAAAGCCTATATGAACACCACCGTATACTACTCAACCCAGGCCTGCTTCTACTCTGGACTAACGCAGCAGACGACTCGTATTGACGCTAATAACACACTACCAGACAGGTACCCCACCCGTTGGACTGATCGATACATCGTAGTTGGCTCATGTGCACATGTACCTATTTTGAACTCTTCCTAAACGTATCTGACCCTCGGTACCCTTCGCCCTGGACCTCGACACGATATCTTCTTATTCCCACTCATATTGAGCTTGCAACCACGCCTTCTTGTCTCTCCCGTCAGACTCAACACGCCAGGCGGTTTTTTAGCTGAAGGGTAAATGTTGGGGCACGACCGGCCACACGTACACAAGGACAACGACCACTCGATCTATCCTGTGGAAAGGCGGGACATAACTGGTGGTGTACCTACAAAAAGGGAGCTATCAACGAAAACCTAGCACATCAGCCTTTGGTACCCTGCAGCGATGGATTTACAGTGACCAACGAGTAGCAGACGGAGCGGATGTACTCTACACACGACTCATAAGACTCTTAATCATGGTCTCGTGCCCAACCAAAAGATGGACTTCGACGAGATATTTAGAAGGCAGCGGAATTTTCTTGCGGGTCTTGAGCCTGTCAGCTTATCACAGCTCGGTGTGGAGTGAGAACGTGGCATGCTCCTGGACAGCATCTTCAAACGAGTCGTAGCTGCTGCTGTGCACCTCCTGAGGTATTTATAGGGCGAGTTGGAGCCAGACGGGAGACGGAAAATGCCGAGAGCGGGCCGTATTAGATAATATCGACGTACCCCCGCTATGGCTACTACCTTCCAACTTCACCACCTAGGTTCCTGGCATCCTATTGCACGTACAGGCAATGAATGCGCCATACGACAAACGCAGAGCGGACGCCAACAGGTCATCGAGTATGTTTCCCACTAGGGCGAAAACCTACTATGCCGGCGACAACAGCATACCGCCCAGAGGTCGACAATAAACGATAGGATGTAGACGCAGCAGAATTCGGACACGCGAGATACGCCAACAGGATTCCAACTCACGTCGCAGAAGTCGTCGCCGGTGAAGGACCCCTTGCAGAGCTTGCCATCCAGCTTGTACAGGTTCCTGCCGTACAGCTCGAGCATCTTGCCGCTGTACAGGCGGAAGTTGTACGTTGCCGGGGGGATGTCGTTCTGTCCTGCGCCATCCACAATGCGCGCTTCCGAGAGTCCAGGAAGTTCCTGTTAAGATGAATATTCCACGGGGGGTTAGTCAATTCAATGGTCTTGTGTTTGATGCTTGTTTCAGGTGCATATGTTCATGGTGGAGGTGTTGACCTTGGGATGGTACCGGGATAATGACGAGCCAATCAACAAAGATAGTGCGTGCTTAATTCGGACAGAGGAACAAGGAACCGAAACAAAAAACGGTTCTCCGAGCGCGTGCGTTCTTTGAATTGTGTAGCCTCTGGCGCACCTGCTGCAAACGGCGGACCGCGCTAGTCTCTCCCATGAGTGCCCCGTACACGCCGTCCATCCTCCAGTGAACACCGATGTGCGACCTTCCCAAGAGCACGTTGGAGCTCACCTGGCGTGTTGTGCATACAAGCAAGGAAGGCGAGAGGGGCGGGTTCACGGACTGTCATCGCATCGACTACAACAACTGCTGATTGGTCGGATAGACTTGTCCATGTGGCCTTCATGAGGTGTGGGACGATCATCCAGCCGAAAGAATAGCGTCCTTGTCCTGATGGTGTGCGCAGGAAATCAATCAGAATGCTGAAACCGCCAATGAAAACAGTATTTCTCGTCGGCACTCACTCCACGTACGTCAAATACACGGTGAAAGTAATCGGCTGGTCGCAAAGGGCAAGGGGTGCAAAGGGCTATTTATCGTCCCTTACTAACCGATGAAATTGTGCTATTACGGGGGACCATAGTTAATAGGACCTGTGGTATACATAAACACCTATATATTTAACCATTTCTACTGTCAATATTTGGTCCTATTAACTATGGTCCCCCGTAATAGATATCCCAACACGCCGCTCTTGCGCCCACTAAAGCAAGCAGCGTACCCCCACCTTGTTGAGCTCTCCCTCGTACGTGAGGCCGTCGATTTCCTTGCCGTACTCGTTAGTGCACTTGCCCACAATTTCCCTCCCTGTCGGCACGTAGGGGATCCTCTTCGTTCCCTCGTCGTTAGAGATGACGGGGTAGGGGAAGCACCTCTGCCCACCCTCGAATCCGAGGAATGCCTGTTTAAGAGGATTTAGTGCATGTCAAAAAGGGTGGTTCCTCTAAGAATTATTATATAAAAAAACAAATGCCCTCAACGTCACGAGCATCAGAGTGCTTGACAAGAGAAGGTGACTCCCGAGAAGGTGAGGTGATAATGTCAAGACGTCAGGCTTGGCCATTGACATATGTCTCCTGCCAGAGCCATCTCTGGCGGAACGACTATCAAATGACTTTGTACTTGTTGCCCCTGCAACGTATCCTCTTGCTACCTAGATGCTATATTGAACCCAATAAATCGGGGAGATTAAAATATAGGGCATTTTATCACCTTGAGGGCGGTGATGTAGCCACCGACGTTGATGGCATGCCCGCTGGGGTATGCGGGGTGCGTGGGCGAACCCTCGGCTACCGCCATGGGGAGAAGGAACGTCTTCTCGCCGCCTGTGTTCATGGCCTGGTTGTGCACTTCCACTCGGTTGAGCAGCTCCTGTGAGAGTTCAGAAGAAGTGTCCAAGCGAGCCAGAACCGAGTTCAGAACACATCGCTGTAGGATATCAAGGCGATGGCAACTATTACGTAGCCCGACCGTCACAGGGCAGACATCTACTGCTGTTCAAATGTGTTCGCTAGATTAGTCGCTGTGCCATTTCCATTATAGTCAACACTCATGGTTGCTGCTCGGTCCAAATGACAGCCGAAGCAACAGGCATGGCTTGCCAGGAACCTACCGTGTTCCTCAGAATGGAGTCGGGAAGAGGCGTGATGACGTTCTTCGCGAGCGTGTTGTGGACCAGGCCGCCGTACGCTTCGGGCCTCAACATGCGGTGGACTTGCCACTGTTGTGTCGTCGAGCAGAACAGGGGTAGATCGGTGGGGGGTCGGTGGGGGCAGCTAATCGTTTAGATATGTCGTGGACAGAACAAGCCAAGGACACAATCGCCCATGAGCAGAACTCACATATGTTGAGACATGCACAGGTGTACATATGTTGGGTCGTCGTTTCACGCGAATGGATACGATCGCCTGGGTGTACGCCGTACATACAAGACGAGTAGCAACCCTTTTCCCCCTGTTGGTACGGTCCCAAAGGACAATCGCAACCGAGATCAACCATGACATATAACCTGTGCTTGCTGGCACCTAACCGGCGTGCCCTGTTTTCGAAATGATATAAACGGTAGAATCGCATACGACGCGCATCCCTAGGTTTGTTCAAGCTGCGGTCACACTTCCGGGAGCAGACCTAGGCATATATTTTACTAGACAAGAAAGCGCTAATGGGTTAGGACTTCGTCTGTCGCAGAAGGACGTACCTTGGCGTACCACGCATTGCGTGTAGAAGAGCTGGCCGAGCCCATGGCGGTGAGAATGTGCGGTGCACCGAAGGTGGCAAACCCCTGTTGGCGCTCGGACTCCTCGTAGGGCCCGATGGAACCTCCAAGCGCACCTTGTTTAAACAAGATGAGAGCGGCACGGAAAGCTTCCGTGTACAAGATGTCCCGGAAGGCGACAGTGGCCAGGTCTCGGCCGTTTCGGATGAAGCGCGGATTCTCGTTGTCAAACTCGGTGTCCACTTTGGAGGCACCGTTCTTGTTCAGGATAGAGCATCAATTGGGCGAGTGTGGAGCAACGGAGAGCACACAAGGGCAGAGGAGATACATAAAGTCACACCGATAGAGACGTAAGAGGGCGAGCGAAACAATGGTCAAGAACAAAACAATGTTTGCACAAACATTCATCCAACTCGCAGAGGGTCGCAGCAACTAACTGTCATTTCGGTCGGGGGAGGCATTCAGGGCGGATTATGTCTCGACTGGTGTGGATGCTTCTCGGTATAGCTCGGGGTGGGTGCAAAGTAGAGATAGGTGGATATCTGGCAGGTAGCTATGAGTAGAACCAGCAGCGTTTACCAGAACAACCCAAATGCTCACTTGTACATCGAGCCAAGGCTGGAAGGAAGTCATGTAATCCATCCCTTTCTTGAGAGGGACCGCCTTGGGCTCCACCACGATAGAGTCGATCTCGAAGTCCGACAACAGGAACTGGGACACGACGGGACCGGTGGTCACACCCGGCCAGGTCGTCCGGAACAGATCAGTGACGGTGTCAATCTTGCCGTCCTTGCTCCTGGGGATGTTAAGTCCCTCGAATGCCGGTAAGCCCTCAAGGTTCTCTGCTCGACGTATATCACACGGAAGGCGTGCGTGTTACGAGTCACAACCAATGTGATTTATACGTTTGTTTTTGGATTTCGAAATATATATGTCGTATATCGATTTGAAAATACCCAGCCGCTGATTAGTGACTTCCCCTTAAGGATAGTTTGGGACCTCCAGAGTTTGAAACCCAGGGCTAATGATCCATGACGTGCTGCGTACCTGCCGCGAGCCTGATGAGATCGTTGCTTCCGAATTGCGAAAAAGGAATGTCTCTAGCTAGGGCCATCCAGTAAACCTCTGTCTGCTGCGCGGCCTGCATGATCACAAAATAGTCCAACAACGAAGATGATAAAGATGTCAGGCACAGAACATTTCCGAGGATCGAAAACACAGCATAGTGGCTGGCAGGTCTACTAAGCGGCATTTCATCATTTACAAATTACGTATGTAGTGGCGCGTGCTCCGATGAAACTTGTGCCTATATCAAACAAAATCGAAAGACGGTTGGACACGTGAATGACTCTTACCAGCCTTTCGGAAAGGAGACTGTCGGGCGTGGTGATGAAGACATTGTCGCTGCAGAATCCCCAGATACCACGACGTTGCGATTCGTTCGATAAAGAGCAAAGACAATCGAGCGGACAAGACGGGAATACGTCAGCGGGTTTATTGGATGAAAACCGCATTTCAATGACATGAAGTGGCGACTGTCACTCATGTATGGGGTTTATGATTCATCAGGGCTAGTACTTAGTTTGGGTCATAACATTGCGCCGCTTTTTGAAGCGCGTAAAGCACTTGAAATCCAATTTGGATCGCGTGAATGACCGAACGTGCTGCCCCGATTAGAAATACAATTGGGGTTCTCCCCAACCACGTGCTCACATGCAAATCATAATGCGGCTTCATACCTACTGAATGTGTTCTGGATGAAAGGTTTTTTATGTCTATATATGAGAATCCCACCATAGGCAAACACAGAGGTGTATCCAGAGTAATTGCTGGTGTGGTTGAAGTATATACACGGCGGTACGAAAAACAGAACAGTTCCAGAGTCAGAAAAAATATTAGGCAGTTCTTTTCCCCTGTAGGATCTTCGAAATGGGTCATGTATAGTCGCAGTCGGTAGGTACATATTCAAGCGTTTTACGACCGCTTCTACCAGATACCTCGTACGATGTATTCGCGTTTTCAACAACCAGGGATATATGTCAAGATCAACACTGTCCGTTAGGCGTGTTAATATTTGAACGATGAAGGAAAGTGGATTTTGTGATTAATATATTGCAGTTCAATTGACGGGCGTGTCAAGGACACAGCCACCCAAAGGTCTGCGAGTGAATACTTGTATGATCACGACGACCAGAATATATTTTCAGAATCATAGTTATACTGCTGTGGCGGCTGAAAAAACTGCCATAGTGCACCGTAAGAAGATCAAGGAAACAGCCACAAAGGGCTTCAGCAGTTCTTTGGCGTGGAGTGACTACAAGAGGCCATGAAAGTCTACCGTGAAAGTGTTGCGGCGGAGAGCTTCAGGCACCTAAACTCATGCTGCGCGTTACTTGATCCACCAAGCGCTTCTTTCCAGTGAACGTATATATAGTAGCGCTATACATCTCAGAGATCATCAGTACTGCCTTAAAACACCGCCATCGAATCAGCCATCATTGAGGCGAGAACTACTGCATTCCTAACGATCAACGATATTCGTTGACTATCATTATCCTTGTTTGTAGTATATACCGAAGGCGAACTTGGAGATGATACAAACCCCACCAAGGCAACTGTCATACACGGAACCGTTACTCGTATGTACCTGTCAGCACCGTCGACCTGGTGCGCAGTGCCCCCGAGCGGGTTGGTCAGCTTTGCGCCACAACTTCGGCCGGCGCCGGAGGGCACGTCATCGCACACGTTGATGTCGCTCGTGAACACACACTCCTGCAGTTTTTTGTAGGCGGCCTCGTCCACCTGTGATACAGTAATGCGTTAGCCGAGGCCAGCGTCCAGCAACACATAAAGGGTTCTGAGAGAGTTCGTTTTCAGGACTATGCGATTTGTGTGTCATACGTACCTACCTGCCTCCAGCCCACTCGTTCGTGTCCAAGTATCAACCACAAAAAAAAGGCATGCCCGCTCTACGTCTATACTCCCGACGCAGAGCTTTTGTGAGCTGTGCGTTCGTTTGAGAGTTGTGTAGCTTCCACGATATTGAGCACGTTTCGTGAATATACCCGGTGCATGCATGCCACTACAGTCGGTGCATACATACCTGTCCGAATTTGTCGTGCGGGAGCGTCTTGTGGAACTGGCCGGCGAATAGAGGGACGTTTTCCTCGTCACCGTTGTTGATGTGGCAAGTGGGTCCAACCGAGAACTCGTCTTTGGCGATGGCAAGGCGGTTAGAGAGGGTTACCTTCGCTCGCGCCACCGGCTGTAGACGTAGTGGTGCAGCATCGAAACGACGGTCGTGTTCGTTAGCGGCAGTAGTAAGTAGAGGGGGGCGGATACAGCGGCACTGACACAGCATGCATCATGGGACATGTTTTTTGTGTAACTACAAAAAGTACCCTTTGTGAGTACAAAAAAAAACATTTACCTACAAACGTACCAGCATAAAAAAAAATATGTATGTCATACGTAGTACTAGGCGCTTCGCTCCGCGGGGCGGCCTACGCCGCCCGCTACGCTCGCTCAGGAAGGAAAAAAGTACATCAAATTATGCGAAGCGAACAGAGGTCCACGATTGAGTTTAGTGTTTTCAAGGATCGTAATTGCAAACCGGCGACTTGATAATGCCAAGAGTCCCGCCGCCATGCTTCAGGAAAAAACAGCTCCGACGTCAGCTTGGATGCCACATATAAGCTTCGCGTCGCGGATGTCGTACGTACGTACATACACCCCAGGTAGGGTACTACTGTCTGTACATATTTTTTTCTTTCGATATGCTCTGTGTCTGTACTGTATGTACGAAGAAAGCGAAAGCACAGCACGGCACAGCAGCAAAAACAATGTAAATGAAACCGAAAACTCCGAAAGGAAAAAAAAAAACCGTCCCCTCTCGTGTAATATCTTTCTGCCTGATTGGATCACCTTACACACCCGGTCGAAAAGAAGAAAAGAAAAAATCGCACAGAAGAGCTTCTCTCTCAGCCTCGTATGCCGCCCGCCCCTCTCGCGACCACCTCGCCACCGATTCGGTCCGGGTAAAGCTTTTATCACTCTATGCCACAATCAGCCCCGTCGCCCGCCTCGCGTGGAGCCCGGTGCTCACCGTGGCCGTCGTTCGCCAGCTCGATAACGTTGGTGTTCAAACTGCACACCTCCCTCTTTCAACTTTAGAGTGGTCGCAAAAATGAGCACCGCTTGAATATTATCTTGCCCTCCCGAACGACCTTCATAACTAGTACATACTCTATCAACAATCATAAATCGAAGCCAGACAAAGCCCGTTCATGCATCCCTCGTGTCTCGAGGCACACGCGACGCCTAAGCACGACAGCGGCGACCGCACTTCTTGCAACCCCCCCCCTACCCGCCAGCACCCGCTGACACCCACGACGGTACCGGGTCCACCCGCGATGCCGTGCTCGGAGAACACGCACGCACACGAAACAAAAGAAGAAAAAAAGAAGAAAGGACCGAGAAAACAAAGAACTGCTGGAAAGGTCCGGCAAGCAATGAAAGGAGGCGGTTTGGAAGTGGGAGCTCTGAGAGGCCAGGGATGCACCAACCGAGCGCGCTCAGGGGTTGTGATCTAAGTATGTAGTTCTATTACGAGGCGAATTTATCTCGAAACTATCGGCTCGCTCGTACGCTCCTCTTCAAACCCTGTCGATTCGTCCCTTGTTTATCCCATCATCAGTAGTACAGTTGTTCTACAGGCCAGCTTATATTACAAAAGAATCGTTCTATTAACATCATCCTCGGCGGCACCTTGAACAATCTCTGGTCACAGGTACAAAACGTATTAAACGCTACGTTCACTTTGTCTATCGTACCCCCCCTCCTTCGAAGCAGGCAATTTGTTGTATTTGTTGTTGTTGTTGTTGTTGTTGTTGTTGTTGTTGTTGTTGTTTTTGTTGTTGTTGCTCTCACATTAACTCAATATCTGGTCCCAGGTACCTGGTATTTTATAAAAATATGAAATACGTCAGCTGTGAGTTCGACTGATTGAATAGTTCATATACTCAGCTTTGCAAGCTGCGTAATACGTCTCGTCTATACCCCATTTTTAGTGAATTTTACAAATTGTATGATAAACCGTTCGCGCGTACCATTCTGTCCTGAACATTTATTGAAGGACAGAGTGGTATCATATTTATATCGTGCACGCCACCTGTGCGCAACTTAGAGTAGACTGCTGTGTTTCCGTCCACACTACTAAAGATCGAGGCCATGTATTCCGTTCGGGTCATATAGCACAGGACACAGGAGACATACTGTGTGTATATATATATAGTTTTTTTTTTTTTCGGATCTTCCTAGGGCTCCAGCACCTTCGTGTGACCACGGACTCCTTCGTCAGAGAGTTAATGTGAGAACAACAACAACAACAACAACAACAACAACAACAATAGAGGCGGTCGCGAAAGCGTGATGACGGGAGATTTTACGCCTTTTTACGTTGGATTTTCTTATATCACGGCAAAATAACGCAAAAAGTAGAAGTCCCTCCAGGTCAGGTGCGATCACTGTGTTGTTATAGAGGAAATCAGGTGCGATCACTGTGTTGGAGGAGCAGCCAGAAAAACAGAAGGGTTATTTCTCATCAGGTTTTAGCTTTTGGCATACTAAATTATTTGCGTGCGTGCTGAAGTCTGTCCGAAGGACGACAGGAGGAGAGTTCTGAGGCTGGTTCAACGTCGAGCTCGGCGCGCGAACAAAACCGAACCTATGCACGTATCGTACAAACACCCGCGGCACACACTAAAAGCAGTATACCGAGTACGTACAGGACACCGACTAAAAACGACTAATTCGAGAAAATGAGCACTCCTTTTGAAAGTCAGGCTGGAGGGTTTTATTACGTACACGTCCCTCTTTTGTGAAAATAAATGCAGTAGTAATTAATCATCAACTACAACAATCCGTTCCCATCAAAACCCAACCAACCTCCAACCCTATTCATCAACCCCCCCCTTACATTATATTTTTACTGTATTTATGTATTGATGGTTTCGCTGTACCCCACCCCGTATATTCGTTAATATAATAATGCCACCAAACACGAACACACCTATATATAGCGCGAGGCAGTACATAAATGCCACCGCTTTGAATCATCCTTTCGTTGGTCTTATTTATTTGTGTGATTTATTCTACAACAGCAGTAGTAGTAATAGGATTTGCAGTGAAAGAACAAGCAGGTACAAAATACGTGCACTCACGTCGAGAAAGTCGAGGGTGTCACGGACCCTGCACACACTGCCGCTTAGCAACGGGTGGGTTGGTTGGAGTTCCTTAGGGTCTCCGGTGCCGAGACAGGGCGGAAACGCCGCCAGTAGGGCAGTCAACCCGACGAAAGTCTGTGACAGCAGTTTAACGGGGAAACATGCGCACATTAAAGAACGCACACAGGGAACAGAACGATGTTTATTATGCGTGGCGAGGAAGAAACGGCGAACCGCGCTTGGTGGGCTCGTACAACAGCAGCAAGCAGTAGAGCAAGTACCTGTGTGGTACGAATTCGCGAAGGAAAAAGAGCGGGGAGGAAAATCAATACTTCTTCTGGACATTTCTGCCGTGCACACCAACATTTTTTGTTGACTTTGCCGCAGTCCTATCTATCTACCAGGTATACGTATACGCACCACACAGCAGCAGCAGTAGTAGTACCAGGTACCACAGCACTCCTCTTGTACCAGGTACCAGGTACGATGGTATCTGGCCACGAAAGATCGATATCTACCATCATCCTCCCCATCATGCATGACCTCGAAAGCATGGAGGCTCCTGCACGTTTCTGGTTTCAAGGTTGTTTGCATTATTGAGTATATATAGTTGACTTCTACTGTATACGTAGACGCAGTTAGTTGGAGCTGCATGCAGCAAGAAATTACGCTATTTTCCGGGAAGATGTTGTCCTGCTGTTTTTTTATTGTTGTACCAAAACCCAGAAGAAGCGCTTACCCAGAGCACCACAAACAAACGAGCATCCCTCGGCGCACACAGCGTCCAGCCGCACAGACAGACCCCAGACTCGAGGCACTGCTAAGCAGCTACAGTCTAGACCTTCTGCATGAACAAACCATCCGCCACACATATTACCGGTGCCACTACATCGCGAAGCAAAAAAAAGCTCGACAGCGGTCTACCTCTCTCTGCTCCATGTATGTATGTCTGTGTACACAATAATATTACAATGCCCACTTCAACATCCATCGCTTCCCTGCTGTACTGTACAGCTACGATACGTACAGCAGTGCAGCAGTAGTAGTACGTATGATACTCCCGGACGTTTGTTTGCTTTTCGTACAGGTCCCACCTACCTTCATGACGAGGAAAAGTTGTGTGTGGACAGTAAGTAGTAGTACAACAGGTTCTTGGTTGCAGCTGGCGGTGGCAGGTGCCGATACGATCCTGTAGCTGCGCGAAGCTGGTTGGTGGCCGAGAGGGTGGGAGACAGAAATAAGTAGTAAGTGCTGTCGATGCTGTTCAGTGCGGTTGTGGGAATTGGGGGGGGGGGGGGGGGGGGGGGGTGCAAACATGTCGCCAAGTCTCCCGTTCTGCAAACTATTCACTATTATTGCGACTCTACCCGAACTGGAAACCAAATTATTCCGGGAACGTTCCGGTGGAGGATATGCCTGGAAAGACCACAAACATATTATTTATGCGTTTTTTTTTTCGTGTACAAAATCATCGTGTAAAAACACATAATACGAGGAGTACCGTACATCGTATTACGTGAAAATGTGTCATTTTCTCCGCCGAGCGGGGGAAAAAAAGTTACACGGACGAGAGTAACTGTAGCGAGTAGTACTCCTGGGCCAGTGACCACGACAACAAAAGAGAGGGTGACAACCACAATTACTATTCAAATTACGGGGGACCATAATAATAAATGCCGGCAATACCAAATATTGTTACTTTTTATTTACTGTACTTTACAGTAGTACAGTATTAATAGTAAAAATAATAATAATAATAACAGGTGAATACTTGTATGTATGTATGTAGCTTTTTGCATATTATTATATCGTAGGTCCTGTTTACTATGGTCGCCCGCAATACTATGTTGTTGTAGCAGTTTCTTGGAGGAAGATTTTACCCAGATGACTCGCTGTATAATCCACAGCACGGATCTGGTATCATTCCAGTGTATTGCAACAACTACATCGTATACTCGTACGTAGCAGCAAGTTGTAGCTGCACTTTTATATCCGGTATGTATCCGGTATCGATTTTCTCACCTCATCATACATGTATGTTGTACTTTCTTGTGTGATAATTATATTCGTGATGTACACATTGACTACGTAATACAATAGTTACTACTTCTTTCACAGAAAAATCGGGGAAACTTCTTTCAAGCGCATGT
Source organism: Nereocystis luetkeana (assembly GCA_031213475.1). NCBI lineage: Eukaryota > Phaeophyceae > Laminariales > Laminariaceae > Nereocystis > Nereocystis luetkeana. The sequence goes on from JARUPZ010000022.1 coordinate 2,976,922, forward strand.
CGGGAAAGTTATTTGGCCGACTGGAAGAACCCCCGACCGCCATTCTTCGCGATTTATTTTGTTGTTGGTTTTCGTCTTCTCCTCTGCTTTTTTCCGTGCGAATCGGCAAACTGCGGGATCATTGCAGTTCATTGTGTTACTCTCGTTGCACTTCAATTACCGCTGTTGACATGTAATGTACGTACTACGTATTACAAGCAAGTATTGGTTTGCAAGCATAAACCCCCTACGTACACAATGTAGGTGTATGTATGTATGCCCCCATCGTTAGTGATATAACGTCAACACGTACGTAGCGTACACATACATACATACATCCTCATCAGAACACAACAGCACAAACAAACACCACACAATACAACAACAAACAGAAGAAGCAGTACGTATTACTGTTACAGTATTAATGGTATACCTGTGGTATATCGTATACCTGGCACCTATTAATAGCATTAAAATAGCATGCATGCGTGTGGTTAAGCAGCAGTAAGTAGGGGTCACACACGTAAAACATCATGACGACGGTGGACGCAAGGGGAGCGGGACAGACAAGAAACACTTTTTTAATCCATAAAAAATACAGCACAACGTACCATATTTACGAGAAATACTCTATGGACGCCCCGTGTTGAAAAGCGCCAGTTTGGGGTCCAGGTGTCTAGGCTCATAATATTAAGTTTGGGTGTTCAGGTGTTCAAGCTCGTAATATTATTATTATTATGCTCGCCATCCGACAATTAATTTGTAGTGTTGTTCTAATAACGACCAACAGAAAGTAAGTAAGTGAAGAACTCTCCAGAAACAAAAGCGCGCTCATTCATGAAGACTACGTACTACAACCAACATCCCTCCATCTCGTCCACCAAAAAACGACCACTCCCCTCCTTAAGCACCCCCGAAGAAGCATCTACCAAAATATTATTGTGTTACCGACAATTAATTGATCTATAACTCCATTTTGCACAAGATTCTCAGACTGGATCCCACTGTGTGCTGTATGTATTAATGTTTCTTAGCCCATTTTTTATACCGTTCTCGTGCTAAAATCTGGGGGCCACAGAACGACTTACTTTTAGAAATAAATGTTTATTATGTATATTGTCCTGTTGACCCGGGTAGCATCCAGGGGAGGCACTGGCCTATATCCTTGACTTGGAAATACATATATATAGAATACGCGCGAACGGCTTCTCATAAAAGTTGGATATCAAGTAAAAATGGGATAATATAGACGAGACATAATATTACGCAGCTTGCAAAGTTGAGTACCAGGTATCAACTATGGAGTCGAACTCGCAGCAGCTGCTGACGTATTTCCTAATTTTCTAAAATCCCTGAGCGTGCTCGGTTGGTACGTAACGTCCCTGGCCTCTCAGAGCTCCTGCTTCGAAACCACCTCCTTCCTTTTGTTACTTGCCGGACCTTTCCAGCGGTTCTTCGTTTTATCCATTTATCTTGGCACTCTCGGTCCTTCCTTCATGTTCTTCTTTCATGTCATGTGCGTGCGTGTACTCTGAGCTCGGCACGGTGGGAGAGCCCTGCGCCGTCGCGGGTGTCAGCGGGTGCTGACGGGTAGAGGGGGGGTTGCAAGGAGCGCGGTCGCCGCTTTCGTGCCTAGGCGTCGCGTGTGCCTCGATACACACGAGGGATGCATGAACGGACTCTGTCTGGCCTCAAGTTGTGATTTTGGATAGAGTATGTACGAGATATAATAAGGATCGTTCGAAATTGCAAGATAAAATTCCAGCGGTGCTATTTTGGCAACCACGCTGAAGATTAAGTTAAAAGAGGGAGCTCCAAGTCTGAGTACCACAATACTGCCGAGCTGGCGAACGACGGCCACGGTGAGCACCGAGCTTCACGCGAGGCGGGCGATGGGGCAGACTGTGGCAGAGAGCGTTAGAAAAGCTTTACCCGGACCGTATCGGTGGGGAGGTGGTTGCGAGAGGGGTGGGCGGCGTACAAGGCTGAGAGAGAAGCTCTGCTGTTCATTTTATTTCTTTTTTTGACCAGTAGTACAAGGTACAAGGTGTGCCAATCAGGCCGAAAACAATTTCACGAGAGAGGGATGGGGGTTTTTTTTCTTCTCGTATTTTTAGCTTTCATTTTACATTGTATTGGGGGTGCTGCCGTGCCGCCGTGCCGTCCTGTGCTTTCTCCTTTTAAAACAGACAAATAAATCGGAAAAATGGGAACGAAGCCTAAAATGAGAACCAAGCCGTATCTCCAGAACCATGTGGTGTACCAGATAACCAAAATGATCCTGCGAAACCCCTTTGCCTTGGCCAGCCCTGTGAGAGGAGCTCGTCAGAACGGTCATGCTCCATCTCGTGCCTTCGGGTGGGCGCAAAAAGCGATATACGCTGGCTCTATGATTGTGATTTCTCTAGATAGATGCTGGCTACCGCGGCGATGCCGAGGACTTCCAGCCTGAGCGACAGCTCATCATTCAAAGGCTGCTGTACAGCCCCACAGGACTGTCAACTTTTTTTCTTGGAGTTATACACAATTAATTGGTTTGCTTTCTAAAAAAAACGTCCGTTCTCATTTTTTGTTTCGTTCCCATTTTTCCGATTTGTCTGTTTTTTCCGTACATACAGCATATATATATATATATATATATATATATATATATAACGAAAAATAGTAAATTAATTCACTACCTGAGGTATGTGCGTTCGTGCGGCAACCGCCCGCGATGCGGAGCGTATGTGGCGTCCGAGCTGTTGTTTTCTCCTGAAGCACGACGGCGGGACTCTATTAATAGGCTTTATTATCAAATCTCGCCAGTTTGCAACACTGTACGTCCACAGCCTGCCCTCCATATAATATGTTCATAGCTCGATTCAATGTTAATATTATCATTTCTTTTGCCATCCATCTGACAATGTGCAGCATAATAATCAGCAAAAAAAAAGGAAACCTCCGCACCATTTGATCCCTGACTGTATGTTTATAATAATACCGGTAACACGCACAAATATTTTTTTTGGTGATATTTTTTTTTTTTTTTTTTTTGTTTTCCATCCCATTCATTATCTTCGCACATCTTCTTCTCTCTCTCCTTCCAACTCGTAACTCAGATCCGGGGTCACATAGCAGGCTCTTCTCCCCCCTTCCCGCTACGGTACGTGCCTTCATTTTTCATCGCGAGAAGATTTCAGCCTTTTCTTCCCTCGTCGACTCGCATCGAATTGTGCCTACCCACGCTGCAAGGCGCTCTCTATCTGACGATCGATTGGCGTGTGTACCAGCTCGTAGTTGATTTGTACACACACCTAGACTCGATTGCCGGCGATGGCCGGCCATACACAGTCAAAATGTTCTAGGTAAACGTATAGCCACTGCTGTTAACAGTTGTTGGGTGACGTGTACGAAAAGCTTCAATAGGAGATAAGAAGGGGATGGTGTGGTGACCCCAAGCCACAGTGAGTGTTGGTTGGTATGCTCAGCGCTGATGATGGTGAGCAAAAAAAAGTAGAGTGAGATCAAAGGGTACTACTACTGGTGGGCGTGTGCGCTCGCGGCTCGAAACAAAGAAAAAACCTTACATTCGTTCACAAACTGAAAACAAAATAGATGGGGGAAAAAATACCCTTGAAGTCGGTTAACAAAAACAATCATAACAAAATACTCTGCTACTACTATACTGCTGCTGTGGTCCCGAAGGGATACTACTGAAGATATTTTCTCTCAAGATTTACCGGTACCCGCCTACCACATGTATGTATGTATGTATTGGCTGCCGTAGATTTTGTACGTACGTACCACAGTAGTAGTAGTAGTAGTAGTAGTAGTAGTAGTAGTAGTAGTAGTAGATAGATCCACAATAATACTACCTGGTACTTGATATATATATATTTTGCCTGGTACTTGATATCGATACCATTTCTGTGTACGAATGCACAGCAGAGATGTAGCCGGTCGCCCCGGTGGTTAAAGTGGTTAACCTCGAATTCTACTTGTTGTGTCAAGTCCTGGGTTTGAGCCCCAGGTGGGACGGACTTTGACTTTATTTGCAAAAATAAAAATAAAAAGGATTCAATTGTTGAGAGCGCCTTACAGCGTGGGTAGGCACAATTCGATGCGAGTGAAGAAAAGGCTGAAATCTTCTCGCGATAAAAATGAAGGCACGTACCGTAGCGGGAAGGGGGGAGAAGAGCCTGCTATGTGACCCCGGATCTGAGTTACAAGTTGGAAGGAGAGAGAGAAGAAGATGGGCGAAGATAATGAATGGGATGAGCAAAAAAAAAAGAAAAAAATGTAAAACGGCAGATAGATGCTGCTGTATACTGATGAAATATAACACACAGACCGGAAAACTGTCTGTTGTACCCACAAATACGTAGTACAAAAATGTATACCAGCATGCAAAAGTATTACCGAGTAACGACTATGAATGATGGCTACTACTACTGTCGTCGAGTATCATCTCTAACAGAAAATACATCTCCTTGGACGAATTTCAGACCCGGTTTTCTCCAAAACATGGGAGGCACACACAACGGAAATTAATTATTGTGGCTTCAGAAATATTTCGTCGATAAATTGTTGTGCCTATAGACGCATCGCTCGGCGTATTCAGTACGCCCTCCCCGTAGACGATAAATCCAGCTTTGTTAATCATCCGGGGGTCAGGCTATCTTGAGTGTTATATGGAAGTTGTTGTTTAGCATACGACATATATATTTATATATATATTCCCTCAATAATATAATAAATACTCGCACCGCCTGTGATCGTCCACAGACGGATTGCCGAGAAGGTCGGCGAGCGTAAAAGCTCTACATACATGCATGTGAGCTTTAATACAGGGTAACAATACATCACAAATGGCCGGGACTCCCCCCCCCCCCCACGCACCGTGAATTATATAGGCGAAAAAGCATCATGTCATGCATTCATTGTGGACACATTGGAGAGAGCGTAGAAGACTGCGATGCGTACCGACTATTTTCCTGTACCTTGTACCTTCTACGAGAAAAAACTGAAAAAATCACGTGCGAGTACATAATAATAATGCTATGATCAGTCGTCAGTTTGGTTTTTCAGTATCTCATCTGCTATTAATACAAATATTGCACCAGGTTCGACTGGTGCTACGGTAATACTACGCGGGGAGGGGTGTACTCGATTGGAGAGATGTATGTACTCGATTTCATGCATGGCCGTAGTTGTATGGCCATAGACCCTGACATCCATACAACAATGCCGGGACGGAGCATGACGGGTATTCACCGACCAGGCAGACATTGCTTTGACCAAGCGCGAAGCGTCGTGAGGTGTCTGGCCAGTCGCATGAAGGGTGAGCTGCATCCTATACTAAGAACCGCTTGTGAGGCGGACTTGCATATAATTGACAGCTTCACTGAGTTAGTTCAATTTCCGGTGTGGTAAATTCCAGAGACAGCAATGGGAGTGCTATGTAACTGCCTCTTGGGTGCCTCACCTTGAATACTACCTGGTACGTGATACGATATTTATTTCCCAGTCTTGTTGTGCGGATTACGTTATTTCCCTCGCACAAATGATATAAATCGACGATCAGCTGTGTGTGGGCGACCGCCAATAAAAAAACAAAAACACGGTACACTGGTTGTCTAGCTCGCGTAGTGAGCGGCATGTTTTATAGTGTCGTTGCCACCCGACGTCAACCCAACCTACAGTATATATATATATATATTAAAGGGGGGGGGAGGGGGGGAAGGGGGGGGGCTTTCACGTCCAAAGTTCTTCGTCTGTGCGAGAGTGCCCGTCGGCCGAGTGACCATCCTATCAAGTAAGTATTGGCTTTTTTGTTTTTTCGATGTCCACCGGGGGCGGATTATTTGTCACTCTGCAACAACTATTAATAGTTTTTTTTTGCGTACAATTTTGAGTGAGATACAGCGCCACTCTTCCGGGTGACGTAAACCCGGTAGTACAGTGAACATAATGGCATCAAACTCCTCCAAATGTGGCACCAGTCGTACGGCTGTAGAAGATACGAAAGCCATCCCGGGTATATAGTTGCCCGTGCCAACTCGTCGTTCTTATATTATATAAAATAAGTATAATGATGTGTCAACTCTATTTATTTGCGAGTCGAACCTTTTTGAACACAACGAATTTCGAAAAAACGGACCTCATTCATGCTCGACGACCACGGGGCCGACGGAATCGGATACCATACATACATACCGTATTTTTTTTATTGCGCTGTCCCTTCACTGCAACCGAGCAAGATGCAAGTGACCGGAGAAAGTACACCACGGCATCATCAGATCTGGCAAAAAATCCACTGAAAAAAACAAAAGTGTCATTCCGGACATAACTATGTTCAGCATATATATATATATATATATATATATATATATCGCGAAACTTCGTTGGTTTAAAACCTAAAAAGTGTATTACCACCGTGGGGATTCGCCACCATGAATAATCGCTTGTGGTTCGAAGTTGAATCAGCATTCTCCGTAAAAACGCGATACGAAGCGTCTCGTCCCACTGACGAGTTTTTGCCGGTATATGTATCCGTTCGTTATCTTTTTTTGGTGTTTTCCGAAGTAGCATCGACGACCGTTGTAGTAGGCGGTTTCTCACACCTAACCTGTCCCGTCCGTCGACCCTACCTACGTATCGGACGTTTCACACCTCAAGCGAATCGAGACCAAAATCAATCAGTCAGGCACATACATCCTAACTAAGCTGCGGCTGTGCGATGCTGTGAATGGTCTGTACATACATACATAGAGTACGAAACCCAACACCGGAACCCCGTCCGAGTAGTGCATGCAGATTGTAGACTCGACCTATGTGCAGCTGCATCCTGCCCAAAACCTCTGCAGGATGCGGGTCAAATTGGTCAAAGCGGGTTTTTCGGCCGCTTAGCGTTTTTTTTTAAGAAACGCCAACAAATCAGGCGGCGGAGCCACGTGACTGCCCCTACCGAGACCCCGAGCCAAGAGGTTGGGGTTCGCGTTAGGGGTAGGGGTGGGGCTATAATAGGGAACGGTCAGAACTGGGGACGGGTTGACCTGGGTCCACGTGCAAGGTTGCAATTGACCACACAGGTCCTGTACAAATTTCTGTGCAGGATGCAGCTGCACATAGTGCACGCCTAAATTGTGTACGGATTTCCCACGCGGCTCAGAACTGTATCTATCTGCCCTGAAGGGTCACCGACTGGAGATTGATTTCTGGTAACTCTGTCCAAGGAATTGGAGGATTCACCCCCCAGGAGAAACGATGCCTTGGTACCATTACAAGCGGTATGCCGACGATAAAGGGATGCGGGAAGGACCTCTTTGAAGCTATACTCAAAGTATCGAAAATCTATCAATACTACGACATATATATATATATATATATTTATATGTACCTGACGGGTACTGGGGGAAAAAATAAATGGCTTCATTTAAATGCATGGAAGTATACGATATAAAATGGGATACACAAGGGGGGGCTTTTGTATAATATATGCGAGGAGTTGTGGCGAAACTTCAACCTTACTTAGCACGTTGCCGCGACGGAAGGAACATACGCGTGTGTACATACATGTAATAACCACGAGACAGATTACAATATATTTCCGACTTAGAATTGCCAAGAAAATGCAAAAAAAAAACAGCTTTGAGATCGAAGATGTCGTCGAAGATCATCTTATAAATACTGTTACTCCCAGGTATTATATTACTCCGCGGGTATTACAGGCAGTAGTTGTTGTGACTGTTGTGGTTCTCCCGCTAACTGATCGGCACAACAATGCAGTCCGTCGGCACAGGGCAGGCTCCAACGGCTTTGGAGTCGTCTAATATCTTTATACCTCACGAAGGGAAAAATTAACGGGAGCAGAATAAACATTTGTTTTTAGGGTGTTTGCAACAAATCGCATACCACCTGAGCAAAAAAAAAAGTGAGGTCAGGTTATTATCCATATATATATCTGGTACACGAAACAAGGCAATATCACATGGGCACCATGTACACTCGCGACAACAACTTAGATATATATATATGGGTTAATTGTATGGTCAACATTGTGTATGTTTTTTCTGCACATACATACACCTTTTCTCGTGGACCTGGAGTAGTGTCACTCGGTGGTTGGAATCGCACGAACACGACAGACACCATTCATTCATAAAAAATATCCGGACACATACATCATACAGACATGTTTTAAACGCGAAAAGCACATACCAGTACCAGGTAGTTAGTAACTAATGAACTATACCCGGTAAAAGCCGAAATACATAGATACTGGTAGATCGCAAAACTTCTGAAACCTGGGTGCATGCCGCTGTCGGGGAAGATGATTGCTTTGTATTTTTTTCACGAGTTCCATAGTCTACCACTGACCAGGTATTCTGCAAGAAGAAACGAAACAGGGCGAATAATTAAAGTACGAGTATTTCGACCGAAAATTGCTGTCGTCACCAACTAAACTGTTAGAGCTCGCCACTTTTACGATACTAGCATTGCAGGTAGATGGCGAGTTTTTTTTCGTCAATACTTTGCATTGCTAATATTATATTATGTCTCATTTTTTGGAGAAAATAAACTAAACCATGCGCGTAGCAGTTATAAAACCGACCGCTTTGATGGACAGCGGGTTTTTGGAGGATGTTTTCTCAGCGGGTTCTCAAGTAGGGGAGTGGTTGTTTCTTTGGTGGATGAGATGGAGAGGTTCTAGTTGTGGTTCCTGTGCGTCACATCGGTTTTGATTTGTCGTATGATACTGCCGCGCTTTTTTTCTGGAAAGTTCTTCAATTTCTGTTCCTCCGTAGATTTTTTTAGAACAACGCTACACATTGTCGGACGGCAAGCAAACTAGTATTAATAATAGAGTCATCGAACGAAATAACATCCAGAAACTTGTTGAAAGTGTCACCCTCTGTGCAAAGATCATAACAGTTTAACAAAAATCGGAGGGTCTTTGGTGCGTTGCAGTATACCGGGTCCGTCGTATAAACTGATGGAAAAAACGTGTTAGATTTACTTCTTGAATTCCTACTGATGAGCACGTATTATTCCCTTATATTCACAGCTGCCTTCTTTGGGTTTCCTCTTGCGCCATTTATTTGTACGAGTATTCCGTTTCGGCTTTTTTTATCTGGTCTAGCTTGTTGTGTTATCGTACCCGGTACGCTGGTATTTTCCTTTCATTACCCATGAATTTGCGAAAAAAACAAAAAATTGGCCTTTTCCCTTCTTCTGACAGTCTGTGACCGCAGAGAAATAGTACCCTGGTATATCTCTAGGATAGATCAAGATGGACACTACTACTGTGTGTACAGATAGATGAAGCTGGATAGAAAGGACGATTTAGCGTGAAGACAACCTACAAAAACATTTACCTGGTATATAGTTCCAGGAAATGTTCATAGTTCGGGTATTATTCCTAATAGAAACCCCGTGACAATCTTGAGGGGATGGGGGCGTGTGTGACGTGCGTGCCATTCGGCATCTTCGGAGAAAAAAGCTGAGCACGATTCTATACTTACTTACTTACTTGTGAAATCGTGAACTAACTGGGAGTAGAAACTGCTGTAGTAGTAATATATATATGCTTCGTATGTAAATAATATATATATCATATATATCTCAAATAAATGTCGTATAAGGGAACTATCACACCAAGCTCGCAAAAAGGGGATGACTTTCAAGTTAATTTTCGATCTCACAGCTTCGGTTTCATTCATATTTTCAAACTTCGAAGTGCATACTACAGTAACTAACTGTAGTATCTTGTACTTCGTACCAGGTAGATAGATGCGTACAACATACTTTAAGTCAGGAACATGTATATATTACCCAACTCAAAACCCTCTCCCTCACGCAGACCGTCAAATACCGGCCCACTACGGCGAGATCCCGTGGAGCCCCGGTGGAAAAGTGTGCGTCTGCCGCTTCCCTAGGCAGGATTCACGCGAGTACATTCTGTCATAATTTGTCATTAAATACTACTGCTGTGACATCCCTGTTCCGATATCATGTAGGAGCATTCAAAACCAAAGATTTATTTGTGGTTTTACGGGGAATACAACGGGGGAAATACCTACGCGAAACTTCCGGGATTTTAGCGTTATTCTTGGCGGTAGGCGTGCCTTCTCTTTCGTGGAATGAAGTCACAAAAAATACCGCAATTAATTATGCCGAACCGTTTTTCTCGCGTGGCTCTAGCCCGTTTCTCGACCCCACCTCGTCTCACAACGAACGAGCTCCACACTCACTCCTCGAGGCGGATTTCAGCACCCATCTCTACCTACTGCGGCCAGCAACAACCAAGACACCTCATAATCATGAAGGTGGGACTTGCAGCGAATTTCGATACATACATAGCAACAACAGCAGCAGGACAAACTACTGCTGCGTAAGAGAGACCGAAGAGACTCGCCTATTATTATTAATAGATGCACCGAACAATGCGGGCAGCGATACCGGACATGATACGATACGTTCGGAGGGGAGAGGGGGGAATAGGTAAGACGCAGGAACACGGACAATATCGATATCTAATATCTTTCGGGAAAGTTATGAGTGATCCATGTCGAAGATCATGCTGCACATTGTCGGATGGCAAGAGAAATAATAACACTATCTAATTCGGGGGACTAATTAGAATAGGGCCTATGTCACACACAAAAAACTAAATATTTTGTTTTTTTATTTTTACTACGAACAATATTTGGTCCTATTTGTTTTGTTCCCCCTGAATAGTGCGCAGTATGTTTGTTGATATATCTACCGCCACCCACAACGATTTTCCGCGTCATCGTGCTTGTTCAACGAAGCGCTCGTAGCCCACGAAGCACGGTGGGTGTGCCGTGTACTTTTCATTTTGAACTCACCATGTCGCGTGTGTCTTGTTGTGTTTTTTCCCGCCGGTGCAACCTTGCCGTCGAACAACCACAGACGTTCGTAGGTTTGACTGCACTTCTGGCGGCATTTCCTCCCTCCCTCGGCACCGACCACCCGAACGACGACCAACCAACACAGCCTTTGTTGAGTGGGAGTGTGTGTAGGGTCCGGAACTCCCTCGACTTCCTGGAGGTAGGCGCACTGCTTCCGGATGTAGCATATATATACTGATGTTGTAGACATACATCGCAGCAGTACTCGCCACAGAACAGCAGAGCCAGCCCGAGGAATTTCCAGAGGCAGGAGCAAATTGCTGGTTTACGCTTATATCATAGTTGTTCAAAAGGATATTATCGTTGCTCATTTTCTTATTAGCGGAGAGCTTTTCCCCCCTTTTTTGTAAAGTTTGGAAATAATTGGAGATATATGTATCAAGAGACGGAGACGTTCAGTCTCTATTCATTCGTGAAAAAATCAAGCAGCGAAAAAATCAAGTTTGCTAAATTTCACGTCTGTCTTCGGAAAAAATACCCGGAAAATCTGGAACAACAACAACATGTTACAGTGAAAAATTGCGCAAAAGAAATAAATGCGGAAATTATGGGGAGAAAAGCTCTCCGATAAGAATATCAAATCGGCATGCACATATAACAGGTGAGCTGCGGTGTGCTTTATACGTATCAGGCGTATATATTGATATCTCGATATGATTCAAGTGTCTGCCACATCCCCTGTGGGGGGGACATTATTGTATATTGCTTGTACTTTTTATTCTTCTTCCGATGTGTCTTCTTTGATTTTGTTTTGTCTTTGTTTCCTTTCGGTATTATACTTCATGTAATGTGTATGCCATGCCTGTCGTATCCAGTATGATATGACGACATGGCATTGCATTGCCCACTTGGCTTGCTGCATACCTGGTACCTCGTACGTGGTAGCGTAGCAGTACCTCGGGCATTCTAGGATTCAAGAATCGGCACGGACATTGGTTGTGCTGAATGAATGTCGGCGGGTAGAAAAAATGTTCGACATGAAGAACACGTCATACACACACATCACCACACGTTTCGCGAAAAAAAAAAAGGTGCGTTTCATATATATATCTGTGAACTCGAGGTTTTCGTCGAAACTCTTGTAACTCATATTCCTCTTAACCTCGTGTGTGTAGTCTGATTAACGCGGACGAAGGGCTGCTTGCTGTAGAATATTATGGAATCGTTTTTCTTTCAGTGTCAACGCTACCTGGTACGGAGCAAAACGTTGCTCACGAATACGAGCGACGCTTTGATTCTGCACCACTATGTTACAGCCGGTGGCGCGCGCGAAGGTGACCCTCTCTAACCGCCTGGCCATCGCTCAAGACGAGTTCTCGGTTGGACCCACTTGCCACATCGCTAACGGCGACGAGGAGAATGTCCCGCGCTTCGCTGGACAGTTCCACAAGACGCTGCCGCACGACAAGTTTGGACAGGTACGTAGAGGTATCATACCAGATACCAGGTATATCCGAGTACGAGTACGGGGAAGATTGCGAGTACGAACGCAAGACTCTTAGAACGGAGTAGTATGATATAAAACGTTTCCCGTTTTGTTTCATTTTTGTTGTTGCAGGAGTTGGATAATAATCAGCGCTGGGGGGCATTTCTTCGTTGATAGTAGCGGCCTGAAATACGAAATGGTGAGATAAAGAAAAAACCCTCGAAAGTGTTGCTATGCATATTATGTACACGTTTATCGTTGATATTTAGTTGTGAAGAAAAGAATGGAGGCTGCAGATCAGGCAGGCAATACTACTGTGTATGGCCGCGCAGACACGCCTCTTCAAAACGGATCCTCGATATTAATAAAGTTGACGGTAGGAGCTGACGAAACTTTGCCGCTGGACGCTGGCTTCGGGCGACGTATTTTTGCAGGTTGACGAAGCCGCCTACGAGAAACTACGGGAGTGTGTGTTCACAAGTGATATCAACGTGTGCGATGACGTACCCTCCGGCGCCGGCCGAAGTGGTGGCGCAAAGCTGACCAATCCGCTCGGAGGAACTGCGCACCAGGTCGATGGTGCTGACAGGTACATAAGAGTATGAGGTCGTGTATGACGGTTGCGTTGGTGACGTTGGTATCCTCTCCCATGACAGCAGCACCCAACATAACGAGCAGTTGGACACCAACCCTTCACATCGATTGTAAGCCATGCGACATTTCACAAACCAAAGATGGCCTACCTATGACAATTGTCAGAGGCAGAAGAAGAGGATTTCATACTAGTTGCATGTTCACTGCGAAGAAGCGCTTGTTGCGCGAATAACCTACCGGTATTCAGAGTGCGATGAACTAGAAGACGGTTTGCGGGTGAGCAAAATGTGGAGGGTGTAGACGCTCCACTCACCGAACATTTTGTTGACCTCTTTTAGCGACGAATATCTACGACTTGATGCCTCAACTGCTGCTCCTACTGTAGACACCAAAATAAATACTGGCGGCCCTTTCGACTATTCTGTTGTTTGGCTGTACCATGGGATTTTCTCCTGCACAGCAACAGCTACTGCTGTGGAGGCACTTACTATGGCCGTACTGTAACGACATTCAAAATTCTAGGCATCTAGAATAGTACATGCTTAACACGATCCCTCAGTGGAATTTATAAGTTGCACAAGCAGTATTCGTATCCGCTGTGTAATTGTGAACAGTCCCCCTCCAAAACATTATGGCATCGAACAACGTTAATCGTAACACATTCCTGGGTGTTCAAGGAAGTGGTACAGTGACCAATAGACGAAAGACCTGCAATTAATGATCCACTACCATAGTTCCAAGAACCCGAAGAATTGCAGAAGGATCTCCTGGCTTAGAAATTTTCAAGCCTTCGTAATGCGTTTACCTCCTTCAATATTATTCTGCATATGATTGTTGATTGCACTGGACACCTTGTAAACGACCCCTAGCAGAGTCCAGTAGCAGCGCAAATAGTTCGAAGTAAGATTCAGGTAGCCTCAGCACAGACGGGGTATGTGCGCGCGTGTTTGGGTTAAACCACGCGTTTTCGCACAAATCAGAGCAGAGCGTCCGACTTTGTTGCAACCGAAATTACGGTAGTGTGTTTGTCGAGAGTCAACCTGCGGGGAGTGTCCGTTGCCGATCGCGTGCTTGACAGTCATCACCTCAAAAATTAGAAAGCTCGCGTTCTTCAACTAATTTCCGCGTTTATGTTTCCTTCGCGCCTGCCCTAAAATCGATCATGGCCCTCCAACGACTCGAACAATCTTGGTAACCGGGGATTCTGCAGCGACAATGTCTTCATCACCACACCCGACAGTCTTTTCTCCGAACGACTGGTAAGAGTTGTCATACGTGTCAAAATATCTTGAAAGCTTGTTTGATAGAGGCAAAAGGTCCATCAAAACACTCTCCACTTCAGAAATGTACGAGACGTTGTTTGTGGATGTGATAGTAAAGCTTGTTATCACCGCCTGGCACTCTTGTGCTGCCGATGTGTTAGCTGCCTGCAACATTTTGTGCCTGACGTCATTTTCTCCACATCGTCGTTGTTGTTCCGTTACGTCACCACGCAGGCCGCGCAACAGACAGAGGTTTACTGGATGGCTTTAGCTAGGGACATTCCCTTCTCGGAGTTCGCCAGCAACGATCTCATCAGGCTCGCCGCGGGTAATTCGCACAGAATGAAATGTTGCTGGACGCATCGTAAAACTGTGCCTAGTCTCCTTGCAACGTCACCAATGTCAACACGCCGTTTCCCCCCTCGATATGCTACCTTTTGGACAAAGGCAACATAATTTAATCCATCTAGTAAACGCATACCTGGTACCTGGTAGGCCGTAACAAACAGACCGCGTGCCTTCCACCTTCTGACATGCGAACGTCACGCAGAGAACCTTGAGGGCTTGCCGGCGTTCGAGGGGCTCAACATCCCCAAGAGCAAGGACGGAAAGATTGACACTGTTACCGACCTGTTCCGAACGGACTGGCCGGGTGTGACCACCGGTCCAGTCGTGTCTCAGTTCCTGTTGTCGGACTTCGAGATCGACTCTATCGTAGCGGAGCCGAAGGCGGTTCCTCTTACCAAAGGAATGGACTACATGACTTCCTTCCAGCCGTGGCTCGATGTGCAGGTGAATATTTGAGTCGTCCTTGGCAAACGTGCACGCGCTAGCTACAATATTCCCGAAGTAGAACCCTGTCCATCTTAAACTCACGCTGAGCCCATACCCCCAAATATTCCGCGCCTATCGAGGTGGTGGCAGCCTTCAAAAACAAATCATCTTGACTGGGTTAGCGGCAGTGCCTCTTGGCCGAGTACCTTGTCGAACCATTCACGTTGTCTGGCCACTCTGCTATTCCCACTATTTCCGTCTCCATCGGTGTGATTTCGTCTAAACGTTCGGCTATATTTACTGATCCACGTGTGCTCACTCGCTGTTCTATTTGGAACCAGAATGGTGCTTCCGACGTGGATACCGAGTTCGACAACGCTAACCCCCGCTTCATCCGAAACGGCCGAGACCTGGCCACTGTCGCCTTCCGAGACATCCTGTACACGGAAGCCTTCCGTGCCGCGCTCATCTTGTTCAAACAAGGTGCTCTTGGGGGTTCCATCGGGCCCTACGCAGAGTCTGAGCGCCAGCAGGGGTTTGCCACCTTCGGCGCGCCGCACATCCTCACCTCCATGGCATCGGCCAGCTCTTCTACGCGCCATGCGTGGTATGCTAAGGTATGTCGTTCGTCATTTCAGAAATTGCCCCGACCTGTAGGTATTTGTTGGCCTAGTGGATTGCGCCAGGAAATGTTGCTGAAACTCTGTATGACCATGGACTACACAAGTTTTCGACGCGCTATATGCCGCGCTGACATACTCATGTGTTTGACATCAGGCTAGACTGGCTGGGTGACAGCGAGCTTAGATCAAAGGTCAGGGTTGTTCTTGGTTGTGATGGTCACTTGGGACCGTACCACTCAACAAAAGGTTTAGGACCGTACCATTTGGCAACAGGTTTGCTCCGCGATATGCGAGTACGCAGGTGGTAGTCATTTTGACCAAATGACTTGACGTATCTACACCTTCGCATGCCTACGCACTTGTGAGAGCTCTTTACGCAGACGATTGCTTTCTTGGCCTTTTGATATTGACGATTTAGACCACGGTTTCGAGACGGTTCTAAACCAACCCCTCCCCCCTCTACCCGACCAATTCTACCCATGTTCTGCTCATCGAGACAACAGTGGCAAGTCCACCGCATGTTGAGGCCCGAGGCGTACGGTGGCCTGGTACACAACACGCTCGTGAAGAACGTTGTCACCCCGCTGCCAGACTCAATCCTGAGGAACACGGTGAGTTCTTAACAATCCATGCCACCTATTTGGGTTGCCATTTGAACCGAGGAGGAAACTTGTGGGTTGGCTGAAACTTGAGTGGCACGGTAGCTATTCCAGTGATATTCTACAAACAACCACACAATGTTTCTATGGAACGGGAGCGCTACGGTTCGTGGCTACGTTTGCGATGTTCTGCTGCATTGTTGCTGAACTCGTTTTGATCCGCTTGGGTCACTTCGGGATTCTCGCAGGAGCTGTTCAACCGAGTAGAAGTGCACAACCAGGCCATGAACAGCGGCGGTGAGAAGACCTTCCTGCTCCCCATGGCAGTAGCCGAGGGCTCTCCCACGCATCCCGCATACCCCAGTGGGCATGCCATCAACGTCGGCGGTTACATCACCGCACTCAAGGTGATAAACTAAACGTGTCTTGTAATTGGACTTCTTCGGCCGATTGAACAAACTAAACTCGCACTATTACGGGGGACCATAGTTTATAGGACCTATGGTATACATCAAAACCTATATGTTTAACCATTTTTACTAACAATATTTGGTCCTATTAACTTTGCTCCCCCGTAATAGTGTTAAGCGAGAGCACACATCGTAGGCTTGACAAGAACGAAGTCGTGTCAAAATCGTGCCTAAAGTTGGCGTAACAGTATATCATATCTGTATCAAAGGTTAAGTAAGATGATTTTACGTTTTTCATAGCGCAACTTATTCCGCTTCTGCAAACACATCTTCCCCATCACATTCCCGTGGGTCGATTCGTTGGTCAAGACCTACAATCCTCCTGACGGCGACACCGTACCTTACGTCAACACAAATTTCGTTAAGTAATCCACAGCGTTCGATTACCACTCGTTCACCTGAATAGGCGTTCCTCGGATTCGAGACCGGGCAGAGGTGCTTCCCCAAACCCGTCATTTCCAACGATGAGGGGACCGAGAGGATCACCTACGTGCCGACAGGAAGGGAAATTGTGGGCAAGTGCACAGACGAGAACGGCAAGGAAGTCGATGGCCTAACGTACGAGGGAGAGCTCAACAAGGTGGGCAATACACTGATATCATTTGTGGGCACACGTGTGACGTGCTGAGATACGTAGCTAAATGGAATCGTAATCCGCCTGCATAGGCCGCGAAATCATATATTGCCCTGTTCGACTAGACGTCGTGTTCTACAACAGATGTAGCACTTCTCGAACGAAATATGTTTGACTGGTGGACCTCCCTAGCTCAGGGACCGCCCAGTATTCTAGTATTATTGCACAACAACTTTCGATACCATCTGAGTCACTCGATTTTTCATCCGGCTAAGTTTGGTTTAGGTTAAGCATGGAGGCCCTTAAGTGACGAACCCCAGCAAATTTAGGCGAAAATATTATCGTAGCACCAGTAAGCCGATACCCCTGGCAATTTATTTGCAAGTAATACCTGGATTGGGTTGATTATCGCAAACCTCTCTAACTGGAAATAAGACCCTGCTGGCATGCTAGACACCTCCCGAGGCTGTGGGTGCCAGCCCTTCGTCCAAACCACCATCGGGAAGTTTGATAAGGCGACGTGGACAACCATACACGACCAACCAGCAGCCTCTATTGCTACTGCAATGATTTCTCGAACCCTCACCCCACCCGCCCTCGTTGGTTGTATGTGCAACACTTCAGGTGAGCGCCAACGTGCTCCTGGGAAGGTCGCACATCGGGGTTCACTGGAGGATGGATGGCGTGTACGGAGCGCTCATGGGAGAGACTAGCGCGATCCGCCGCTTGCAGCAGGTGTGTTTTGCTGTTCGTGGGCCGTTGACACTTGGATGATACCGTTTGTCACGTGTTTATAGAGTATGTGTATGAGGGGGGGGGGCACACGGTACAAACAATGCACGCATGCCAGTGCAAGCTGTGACTGTCGTCCCGCGGTTCGGCCGTATGCCTGATAAACGCGGTCATCGTCTTTGTTGTGTGCTTCACCCATTGTGTCGGTTCGCCCGGTGTAAGAAGTTTATGGCTACTGAATTTACGTATCCCCTTGTCACATCGCCTACTTCGCAGGAACTTCCTGGCCTCTCGGAAGCCCGCTTTGTGGATGACGCAGCGCAGAATGACATCCCCCCTGCCACCTACAACTTCCGCCTTTACAGCGGCAAGATGCTCGAGTTGTATGGTAGGAATTTGTACAAGCTGGATGGCAAGCTCTGCCAGGGAGCCTTCACCGGCGACGATTTCTGCGCCGTAAGTTGATATCTGGTCGGTGTATCTTGCTTGTCAGTATTGTTCTGCGTCTATAGTCTATCGTTTCCTTGGAACATATAGGAGTCATACAGGTGTGGCCTGCATGATACTAATTGTAGGTGTTTGCACGTGTAGTATGTATCGTCGTCGGTTCGATGGCTTCTGCCGTGGGTTTATAGTATAGCCCACTGAATCCTCAAGTAGGTTATGAAATTTACGCGGAGTACTGCCTACTAGAAACCCTAAATGTTGGTGATGAGCCTCCACTGTAGGAGGCTACGCGGAAGCATATCGATTTCGTCTAATGAGGTTCCCTCTCTGCGTTGTTGCCCGTTCCCCTTTTCGCTCCAACGCTCGCGATCGCTTTTCAGGAGGTGCTCGAGGACAGCTACGAATCGTTTGAAACCGTTGTCCAGGAGCATGCCACCTTCTCGCTCCACACCGAGCTGTGAAAAATGGGCCCAGGGCACCCACGCAAAGACCGCCTCCCTCACAACGCTTGCTCGAGTGCTCCTCTAGGATTGCAGGCGAGATCGTGGTATCCACTGATCGTCGAATGGAGAGTACATCCGATATGTTTTCGACGCGTTCGCCGTTGAAGGGCTTAAGCTGAAGTGTGCCGAGGACTGTAGTACGAAATTCTCGTATCTAGTGCCATTCAGGTAGGCATACTCTGAATAGTGTCCGCCACGGGCGTTTCGCGTAGATTTTTCCATAGGCATAGAACGGGTGCTACTATAGGGCTACCACGTTTCGGACCCTATATCGCTGACGTGCGGGGCTTCTTCACTGAGGAACTACCTTATGAGGCACGTGCCTCCCATGGCATGTGCCATATATGGTATGCCTTACTCCATTTGCGAGGCACGAAATGTTTCGTCAGCACGTATTCATACGCCATATGATGGTTAATCGGGTTTAGCCCAACCTGTTATAGCAACAGTCAGGTTTGGGGAAGGTATAAGCCTCCTTAAAAGAGGAGGCTCTGACAATTTTGATATTGCCAATATCGTAGCATGTGTCATAGCATATACCGCCCACGACGAACCTGCCAACTGGAGTATCCCTCCGCCGTTTTTATACTTGGCGATAGTGAGAGAGGGACATGGCTGCGATGTCGTTATAAGTAGATGTGCTAGGCGGCAACACCTTGGTGCGAGGGGGGGGTCTGCTGGTGTAGTGGGCGTGATTCGCCCAATCCCTTAGTAGGGCAGTAACAATGTACATTATGTACCGCCTTTGTGGTCATTGGCAAACTACGATGTACCGGTGAGTCCAGCGGGTTGTGGGTGAGGTGGAGAAGAAGTCCCATCCCACATAGTGCGTTTGTCTTGTCGATAAGACGTATCTATTGCGTTGACCCACTGTATGAGCCAATTATATGTGCGTTGTGAGCCTGATATAGGTGTGCTGTATGACTCTGTGCTCTTTTTTTATTCCATGGTGGAGGCCGTTGAAGGGAGGCAGATGTCTTTGCTGCATATCCAGGCTGGATTTACTCCATTCTGATAAACACTGTCCGTATGGCCGGACGTGGCGGGTCGAGCTTTGCCCTCACCATATTATACGGTGGCCTGGGTCGAGGTAACTCGTGGGGGGCAGTCTTTGCTACACACGTTGTGCCAGTTTCGTGGCATGCGTGTTCGAGGGAGGGTGTTAGCGAGTAACGGTCGGCCTTGCTGTGTGTTGCCTTGCTTTCAAACGGTTTCGTCGAGATGTGCCTCCGCTCAGGCGTGTATGCAAGTAGCCGCTCGGAAGTATATATACGGAAGTATATATACGAGTAGTAAAACCGCACGACAAGCAGTTGGAGTCTGCCCTCAACAGCTCGCGTACTTCGGAATTCTCGCAAAGAAAGCCTCTCTCGATCGGCATTTAATGCGCCGGCACGGAGAATGGCAATCAACCTGGCGTTGCTTTCGTGTATAGTACCTTCTCACAATGGCCGTTACAAGGTTCTGATAGAAGAAGGGACGCCTGCCGCTGTGCCACCATTTCTAATCTACCATCCGTCCAAGTATTCCTCCGTACACCGTCAGGCAACAAATGCCTGCGTTACTATTCGTATCCCATCAACATGCGATTGATCGTCAACGTTGGGCACGCGCGGTGGCGGACAATTAGTTCCCAGGGTCAACTGGGATGATTTCCCCATGTCACGCGATGCTTTAATTTTAACGAATATCGTCTTGGTCTGTTGATTCGTAGAATGTTGACGTTTTGATGGATATATGTAGTAGACTTTATTTCCTGGCCCTGACGTTGACTCAAACGCATTAGAACGTCTTGCAATGACTTTACACGTATTTGTTTTTGCAGTTTCGAACAACTTGCAAATGAGTTGACTTCTACGTTTATTCTACATGTCTGTGCAGGTGACCCGAAGTCCAAAACCCCTCACTTACCGGCTCTCGTCCTCCAGTCCCGGAACCCGTTGAACCGTACCGATAGTACTTAACCTCGCGCGTCTGTGCCCATCACTTGAACCTGCCGCGACTCTGGCTTGGCGCATATCGTATATAGGATGGCATCAACGAGCTCTCGCCCTCCATATGTTCGCGTCGTTTAGTTTCTGGAACGGGATCAAGGAGCTTACGTCCATAACTCAGCAATAATCTCTCACTCCTCCCCTTATTGTCAGTATGTCTGCTCAATCACCGCCGACAATCAACAGAACTGGCTTTGCAGCGGTATTTCTCCACCAATATTCCAGGGGCTGGAATCCATATTTCCTTCCGGATGACCTCGACTGATAACAGCGCTTGACTTTTGTGGCCTTTTTGTCGTAACTCCAGCGTCCCGACCCCACGCCTTGTGCGGGAGTCTCGCTATTAGGTCATGGCTTGTCCGTGCGTATAGCATAGGTATGGCATGGAGACAAGCAAACCAACAGGACTATCGAGTGAAATCTGTGTATGAAGCACAAGCTACGGCACTTGCTACGACCTTCTTCACAGAACGGCGCCGATGATCATTGTCTGGAACCGCAACTAGGAAATCATGACTACTCTCCATAATATTATATAGCGGCCACGGTTATACCCATCAAGTGCTTGAACTTAGGATGGACTGAAGAACGACTGTACACAGGGTTGCCACGGGCAACACCATCTGGAGCTGCTGTATGCTGAGGATACCATGAAACACATATATATCTTGTTTGCGGGCCAGTCTGGTTTGAACCTACTTCTACCAAGATGGAGGTGCTACTCGTACATGTGGCCAGTCTCATATTCTTCACACAAACGAATTGCGGCTCTATCCGAACTGGAAACCAATTTGTTCCGGGAATGTTCTGGTGACGGATCTCTCTGGAAAGACCGCATTATATAATATGTCTTCTGTAAGTAAGTGTACAAACATCATCGAAGCATGTTACGAGTACGACGCGCCTAAATCAATGTTGTGTTTTCCGCCGAGCGGGAACAAGAGGTGAAACAAATCCCAAGTAAGTCACACTAGTACAACATAAGAGTGGGTGACAACTGACTGCATTAATTATAGTTTCGTTTCGGAAGTTTGTCTTTTACGCAAAAGACTGGTCCCGAGTGTCGCTCTAAAATTCTCACCAAATATAGCACCAGCTACAACTACAAAACAAGCTAGCTGCATCACATCTATCGGATATCGATTTCCCGAAACGTTTCGACCTGTGTTCTTTGGTTGTGTCACATTATATTCAAAATACATCGAAGGTTAAGATGGCCCTCCGGGAGGTGTCTAAGGGAGTGGTGCAAAAACAAAATATCACTCGTATGAAATACCTGCACACCTCTAACCAACTGCATCCGCCCATCAACATTGTGACGGAACACAAACACATATTTTTGAGGACAGACCATACTGATGGCTGTGGAATTGTGGTGTCATTACTTCGATAATAATATGAAAGAGGCTACCGGTGAGTGAACATTGAGCCTGAACAGATGACTCGCGGCGAATCAATTCAAAGCTTGCGGCGTAAGCGTGAGTGCTAAAACGTTGCGCGAGGTCGAAGTTCCGGTAGATTACTTTGTGGCCAGCTGAGTATCATCCAGCACATACATTCGATGTATTACTTTGTATCAAACTGACTTTTTTCCGGAATACGTTACTTTTTCTCGTCCAGTCGGGGGTCTTCTCTCGCACTCTAGGGCTGCGTGGCACACAGAGAGCCCAAGTGTACACCACGGCGCAAATGCGAGCCCCGGCCGAGGTCCGTGGTGCGTGCTCTGGGCGTCCGAAGTCTTGAATTAGGGCATACCTACGGGGAATCATTCCGACCTGCTAGAGCCAAGCAGGACAAGTAAGACCCACAATTTCAAATGTTTTTTTTGTGTGCTGCTGCATCATGTCTGAATACACCATCCCTTGAGCTCTCTACAGAGGTGGCCACGGCACAGCAACTGTAACAGTCATTCGTCAAGCTCTTCGTTTTGTAACGGCCACGGATAGCACATTTTTGTGTTTGTGCGTGTGTAGGCCGTGATTCCTATTAACCTAGAAAGTAGAAACGAACACATACGTGATCTCGAAAACTGTGCAATCAATTGGGTGCTGCGAGGGGGCAGGACGACGATTCCTACGAACTCACACTTCCTCCGTAGTTCAAAGGCAACGCACAGCCACGGTGCGCACTAAACCAACAGTGTTCGTTTCATATGTTTGTGCAGTATTCATCAGGTCGAGCAATCGAGTCATCGATGTGTCGTGTTCTTCTTTGTCGGTGCAATAGGCCTGGAAACCTACCCGTGAGCTCGCGAGTCGTGGCGACCAGTCTCCGCTAATTTTTCTCCACGTCTAAAGTCTCAACAATTTTGAAATCGCCCGCTTCTGATCAACCTCAGCAACGGCAACAGCAGATACCGTAGCAGCAACAGTAGACGTCATCTGTCGAGCGTTATATATGTTTTACCTAGCCCTTTCACGCACACCACACACCCCACGCCGAGCACGTACGTGACCACAAAACTGGCTCCCTCGTCCCGTTTACCTCTGCATGCAGCTTATACCTGGCCAATCGCAGTGGATGCTCTCAACCGTATGTGATACGTACCCGGTACATGTACAAAATCATTATCAATAGTTATATGTAGTACCAAGTAGTTTGTAGCGTGTATGCTGCTTCTACCTTTACCACAGTGCATCTATCTGCGTAGCAGTGGTAGTGGCGTACATTAAGAGTAACAGTACAGTAGTCATGCCCACTGCTCATGGTACCGCGTGTGTATGCTACGTCACCGTTGTATGGAAGTTTTGGTATCAGAGAAGAAAAATACATATATATTTATATATATACAAGGTTCCCCTCCTGGATGTGGGTAACGTGAAATCCCTGGGGCGTCGCAGGGTGAAAGAGGAGTCACACAGACAGGTAAACACCCGTGTAGGTGCTAGCTGTTGACGGAAACGGGGGGCATGGGTTAGCGTATTGCTCGAAAGAAAGAGTGATACAGTAGTCGGCAGGAACGGAGTACTATTTTGTCTGTGGTGGATACTTCACTAGTACACGCACGCGGTACCATGGGTTAACTGCTATACCGTCACTCTTTTTTACCACTACCACTACTACCCAGAC
This sequence comes from Nereocystis luetkeana, assembly GCA_031213475.1. NCBI lineage: Eukaryota > Phaeophyceae > Laminariales > Laminariaceae > Nereocystis > Nereocystis luetkeana. Next base: position 3,000,884 of record JARUPZ010000022.1, read on the forward strand.
ATAGTACAGGTAGAAGAAGCAGCATGCACTCTACAAAATAATATTAATACGTGGTACACTACTACGACTACTACGACCACTTACTATTAATACTACTAAGTACTGCTGTTGACCAAACGCTCATACAATATACAGACAACCTCATGTTAAACAGAGAGGTCGAATAACCACGCGGTACCATGGTTGGGGCATGTCTGCTATACTGTTACTATGCACCGCCAGTAATACGTAGATGCAGCACAGGTAGAAGAAGCACGAATAAATACTACACTTCAATACCTACGACTACTACTACTACTACCACAACTGCTGCTGCTTCTCGGCCGCTGTGAGCGAACCCTAAAATCCCGATTTTATCTTCATCTTTGTCTGGGACTCCGGACGCCTTCGCTTCCCTGCCTTCGAGCTTGCGTTTTCGACCGCTTTCCTCGAGGGTCGCGCGAGCCGGCCTCCGACGGGTGTTCTCCCGTGCTCACGCCTCGGAGTCTCGCACCACCAACGAGCGCGGCGACGCCGAACTTGATGGATATTGGCTGGGGAATGGAGACACGGACGTTCTGTTTTCTGTGGTGCTGGAAATTTGTTTTGGTGTTGTTGCTCAGCTAAGAGCTTCTTTTGTGACAGGCTTCATCTTACAGTAGTAGCTTTTGTCTCTCAAAAGGTTCAATCTCTCGGTCTTGCTGATGCTACCGCTTTCTACCGACTCCCTTGCTTTGCGAGCCACCATCGGCCTGATCGACAACCTCGGTCTTGCCTTACTCGTTGGCTGCCTTCTATTGCCCCGTCTCTTCGCCGGACGACTGCACGCGCCTTCTCGGGGCATCGCACCGTTGTTGGTACCATATCGTTGTATATTATCCCGGTGATTGCTGTGTTGGTGTTTTAGAACTCGGCACGTCTTCTGTTTTCGCCTGATTCAGATTGAGAATACTACCCATGTCGTCAGCAGTATTACGAGTACTTTGCGGTTGTTCTGTATCGCCGATCGATATCAGGTGCCGGTATCAGGTATCCGGTAGGTGCTCGATACTGCTCATCATACTTGCAGTATCTCGATTGCTGCCTTTTGTTCTCAGGATTGAGTGCGATAATGTGCGTACAGTACGCGTCCTGTTATCGCAGTAATGTATGCGTATACTGCAAGTTGCTGTCTGCTGCGATGCCGTACATACCGCTGCTGCTGCTGTTGTTGTGCTGCTGCTGGTGTTGCGGCTGGGTCTGCACAGCAGCAACTGCTGCAGCAACCGACCGCAGCAGCAGCGATGCCTGCATCTCCTTTTCCTGCTGCTGTTGCTTTTATCTTTTATGTTGTGCTGCAGCTGGTATCGCTTTCGTGTGCGGGAAAGGTCATCTCCTCTGCGCAAGCGCCGTTGGAAGTAGGTATACAGCTCTCCTTAGAAAGGGGTGATATAGGCGTGGGTTTTGGGTACTTGGCAACTGGGCAACAAAAGGGCGGCAATACTGCAGGAGTATACTATCATCGTAAAAAAAATTAAAGAAATCTCAGTCCTGTGAGAAACCCCTCGAAACTGAGCTGATTTCTGCCCCCGACAGCAGCAACTGACCTCCAAATTATGGATGATCTCCTGGCCCATAACAAATAATAGACGGTTGTAATTTCCGGGCTTCAGAGTAATTTGGCTGAAAAAGACAAAAATAATAACGTCCCAAACAAATGTTGCTATAAAAGTGTGTCTATAATTCGAGTGAGAGATACAAAAACTGAGAACTGACACTCGGCGGTGCCTTTTCCCTGAACCACTTGGCAGTGCCCTGATCCTGTTTGCAACAAGATCGAATGGTACATTTATGACAACTTCCTCAAAAGTAATCACACGACTTGGCACTGGGGTATATTTTCCTATCCGAAACATGGGTGCGGGCAGGCACCCATGCGGAGCCCTTGTATATAATATATATATATACAATCCTTCGCGGCGGCTGAGAGCGAAGCATTAGCTTCCGATTCCGTCTTGAATTTAAATGCGGATTCCAGATGCCTTCGCTTTTCTGGCTGCGTGCTTGCTTGTTTTACCGCTTTCCTCGAAAGTCGCGCTCGCCGGGCTTCGACAGGTGTTTTCTCGTGCGCGCGTCTCGTAGTCTCGTGCCACGGACGAGCGCGGCGACCCCGAACTCGAAGGATCTTCGCTGGCGCGAGGAGACACGGAAGTTCTATTTTCTTCGGTCCTGGAGATTTGTTTCGCTGTAGTTGCTCCGCGAAGAGTATAGGTTTGTGCCAGACTCGATCTTAGATTTTTTTTCCGCAAGGTTCGATCTCCCGACCTTGCTGGTGATACCGCTTTCTCCAGACTCCCGTGCTTTGCGGGCCGCCATCGGCCTGTTGGCCCCCCCGGATCTTGCTTTACTCGTTGGTTGCCTTCCCTTGCCCCTCTCTCTTCGCGGGTCTACAACAGGCGCCTTCTCGGGGTATCGCGCCGTTCTTGGAAACAGATCGTTGAATATACCGATGATTTGGTGTTTTATAACTCGGCACGTTATGTGTTTTCGCCGGTGGAATTGTATGAAGGTTGATGGGGAGTATGAATTCGGCCGAGCGTTTTTACTTCCGGTAGGAAAACCGACCAATTACATCGGAGGATATCACACCATCAGGTGGTCGTACATGCTCGGACTGTATACTGATGCTGCAAGGTCTGATCCATGGAGGCACATTGAAATGCGAGTACTCTACTACAGCAGCAGTGTGTGTGTTCTTCACATTAAACCGTTATTTCTATCCGTCCACATCCAGCACAGCCAGTGTCCGTGCCGAGTCTTCAATCCTAGAATAGATACAAGTTATGTGGCCACAAACCTACGCCACAGAGATACTACGTTGCCACGTATGCAGTAAGCACAGGGGGCAATACAGTACTTCAGAGAGAGGCGTTCTACTTCGAATATGTACGTAGAAAGCTTTGTTTTCGCCGGTCGAATCGAATGGAGGTTGTCGGAAAGTAGTATTAACGGCCGTCCTAACGAACAAACAAAATCACGATTCGTGACGCCAATTTTCTTAGCTTTTCCCTAAAAAAACAAAATCACGATTCGTGACATTTGTCGTGTCTCCAACGACGCCTGATCAAGGTACTACGCAACCCAAGCGCACCAACGGTATCCGTACGTCGGTAAAGGGGTATGGCAGACTCTGTTTCGGACCCCGCTGGTGGACAACGGGCTGCTACCAAAAGACACCGCTGAGCGCGGGCTAACGAGCAGGTTGAGGCCTCCAAATTTCGAGGAGGGCGAGCCACAGCTTGAAGACAAATGCGAAAATGACCTGAGGATGTCACAGGCCAGGCCGGACAGAGACGCCCTGCGAGATGGAACGTCGCGAACCGCGCTTGGCCGACGGTCGGTGAAATAGGAATCTCTCAGGCTGGGTCAGGCTTCGGCCCGTGATTCAAAAATTCCACGGGCCGGGCCTGGCGCGGTCGGTCAGGCTCGGCCTGGCCGTGCCCCACTCGCGAGAGTTGGCTCCACCCGCACAAACCGTTGGGTTTGAAATATCGGAATTTTTACAATTTGAAAATATCACGAAACGTGACGTTTTTCGGCCTTTTTTGTTATGGTTGTATTATCGGCATTTATTTTGTTTTGTTTCTCGTTTCGCGGAAAGCTCGCGGGAACGCGAACAAAATGCGGTGGGTCCTATTATCGCCTTGTATACTGTTTCCTGATGTTGCAACGCTCGTCCATCTGATCGAATCATCGAAACCAGCGGCGAGCGCGTAGGCCGTCCGCTGGATCGTGCCGCTAAATCAAGGTGCCCCGACTCCTCGAGAGGCGACCCTGTCTCGCCGTACCTCGCGAGCTCAACTTCTGGCGCGACAAAGCCCTCCACGACATGAAAATGGTTGACAGTAGTTTCGTGTTGATCTCGGCTATGTCGGTGAGTCGGCTCTGTCGACTGGACGAATAGAGCTCTTGTTGTGCACGGCGTTTTCTGCGATCAGCCACGGCCTGAGAATGACCCTGGGTATGACTCTGATCTATCCTGTGCAGTGCCGGGTGGTGACACGGCGCACACGGCTCACACGGCGCGCCTACCACATGTTCGGCGATGATGCGGGACTTTTCCGGGATACGGGAAATTATTTTTTGGGAATTTTGACGGGGTTGAAAAAATTCCTCGAATTTCAAACGCGAAAAAAAACGGACATCCGGGAATTTTCCTGGAAACGCTAAAAAAAACGTCCTGTTAATAACGACCCTAACAACGACCCTTAGAACTGAAATGTCACGGATCGTGATATTTTGGCATGCCAAAAAGTCACGAATCGTGATTTTTTTTCGGTTCGCCAGGAACGGCCCTAATTCGCCCGAGTGCTGTGAGTTCGATAAGAAAAACCGACTGATCGCGTCGGAGGATATCATTCGTGGCCCTACATGCTCGGACTGACTACTACTGTTGCAAGGTCTGATCTCTGGAGGAACATTGAGATACGAGTACTACTGCTACAGCAGCAGCAGCAGTAGGGTAGTTCAGAAGTGTTTTACTTCGAATATGTACAAAGCAACACCAAACAACCAAAATAACAAGCGCGCCAGGTTAGCGTGTCCGACGTATCACGCAGCTTCCAAAGTTGACTTTCAGCCACTCAATTGGTCGTACTCACAGCAGACGTTTTTCGCTTGAAAAAACCATATCCAAATGCCAGGTATCTGCTAGAAAAAATTTGAGATCCGGTCTCGTTATTAATACGATCCTTCGTACCAGGTACCAGATACCGGAATAGTGTAAGATACCCGATAAGATGTTCGTTTTTCCCATTTTCTGGTGAAAAACACGTCAAGTTATTTCGGCAAGCACTACTACTGGAGGTAATAATCGAGGATTCGAGACTGCGGGCTCCCACTGCGAGTACTCGGAGTATGTCGAAGTTCCGTGTTGCTGTGGATATTGTACTGCGTGTGCTTCACATGTGTCCAACCTGAACTTTTCGGGGTCCACAGTGAGAATTCTGCTCATGTTACCAGCGTACTTTGCGGTTGTCAGGTTGTTGTTCTGTGTGGCCGATCGATCAGGCGCCAGGTATCAGGTATCAGGTGTTCGATACTGCTCATACTCGCAGTATCTCGGGTTATATGCTGGGATTGCTGTCTTTAGTCGTGATTGAGTATTTCATGTAGATAATGCGCGTATACTGGTACCGTACGCACAACTCGTCCTGTACTCGCAGTAATTTGTGCGGATGCTGCAAGCTAACATGTTGTCTGCTGCGATGCTGCTACTAGTAACTGCTGTTGCTTTTGCGGTGCTGCTGCTGGTGTTGCGGCTTCGGCTGCACACACAGTGTTGTGCTGGTACTACTGCTACTACTACTGCTGCTATAGTTTTCATATAAAGAAGGAGAGGTCATATCTCCTGCGCAAGCGCCGTAGATAGGTGTGACAATTCGGCGTGGTTATGGCGTACTTGGCAAGCTGGGCAGATAAACGGCTACACAAAATCCAAGTAAATCTCAGTTCTGAGAAATAAATGTGAGACCTCTCAAGACTGAGCTGGTTTCTGGCCCCTCCAGGAACTAAGTTCTGCGAAGACTGCCGACTATATTGGTTGTTCCTGTGCATCTTCTACAGCCTGCCGTTCAAATTACTCGATACTTTTTTTGGCACGTGTCCCTGCCTGTATGTATACCCGGTAAAATACGCAAGATAACACACCCTGACACGAGTTTTAGGCCCGATTTCTTCCTAAATTTAGGGAGGGAGTGCACAATGAAAACAGTGGATTTATTTGGTAATTTATTTCGTCGAGGAGACTGCAGAGATAGACGCATCGCTGGGTGTAATCAGTACTCCCTCCCCGTTGTCAAGAAATCCAACATTAAAAGTGCCCGAGGGGGTGTGTTGTCTTGGGTGTTTGGTGGTGGTATTGTGGTAAAAAATATAGTTGGAATAAAACCACGTATTATATTCAACTATGCAAAAATATATGCCCGTGATCAGCCACAGATGAGCTGTCAAGAAAGTCGGCGAGCTTAAAAGCTCTATAATATGCATGCCAGGTGCACTGTATTACAGGGTAACAATACATCGCAGGTGGCTGAGACCCCCCCCCAGTGCACTGTGTAGGCGAAAAAACACAACTGTAGACACATCGAACAGCGTAGCAAACCACGATGCGTACCGAATGTTTCCAGTTTTCTTTCACCTGTTGCGATAACCGAAACAAAAACACGTACTACGAGTATTACATGATGCTATCCTCATCCCCAGCTCTCCGGTTTTCAAATTATGTCTCGGATACTGTACCAGGTGTGAGTGGTGCTGCCACGATACGAAAATACCGCAGTCCCCTTTTGAGGACAAACTACATAGAATTTGTCTGGTTTCTCCCCTAAAAGGGGCTACAGTACTAAATGTTAGTGTTCGGCGCTTCGCTACAAGCAGCGAACGAGTAGCCTACTGAGTCGCTGGTTGGTAACATAGTCGCCTTGGTCAGTACCAAGTACTCAGTAGAATGTAGTGCTACTGAAGCATGCACAAGGAACACATAATTATGTGATGTATCCAAACGTAGATACGTAATAGAAAATGCGGCGAAATACGAACAGGAACATTCTGTGAATATTGCGGGATGTTTCTAAGCGGTTCGAGAAAGCCGAGAACAGTAAGAACGGTACGAAGTACGTCGAACGTCTGGAAGGGCAGCCTTCCTGAGAACGTGGCCAAGTACGTTGAGCGCCCGGAAGCATAGCGTTCTTGAGAACGGTATATAGTACGTAGAGCGTCTAGAAGCGTATGGCTTGACGCTGCTAGGCGACATGGTTATGAGTTGTTGAGCTCCCCCTCAAGCTCACTCTCGTTTCTGCCACCAGAACCTCTTAATCCGCCTGAGAGCGCCTTTTCAACATCTTTCTTTCTGAGACGATGTTCGCAACTGGATCTGTCTAACAGCAATCCAAGCGTTTACCCCTCGACTATCATCGCAGTCGGTCATATCCAAAATTATTAGGTTATGAGCCTCGACTACGCGTAACCACTACTACTGCTGTAGCTGTGGGTATCATGGGACACGCCGTAAGACCGAGCTATCACCTCTGCAGAGACTGGGGAACACGCCCAAGACCTGCTGCGACCTCTTTTTGCTGGAGGACCACGGACGCCAGACTGGACTACAGTACTACTGGCCAGGACTGTGACCGGGACTGCTGTTTCCTCGCTCGGAAAGACCAACCTGGCAAGAGTTAAAAGTACAAGCTACGAGTATTGCTACTGCTGTCTCGATATTTTGAAAGACTTTACTACGTGTAGGTTACCGAACAAGAGAACGAGTCGCCTACTGCGAGTACTACTGCTGCTGCACACGGCGACGACAAACGCCTAAAGATCGAGCTACGTACAAACGACACCTTCAACACTACTGCTTCAACTGCTGTTGTGCTGTAGTTTAAGGACTGTTGTAAGTATTCCGCGACGTATTGCGGAACGGAAATCTCGGACTCCGAGCAATAATACGACCTCAACCCTACGATAATAACTGGTGCACTGCTGTAGTTAAGGGCTCTGTTGGTCGTATCTCCACGACGAGCTGCGATATTAAAAGCCTCGGACTCCGAGCAATAAATACGGCATCAAACCTACGATAACAACTGCTTGCTGCACTGCTGTAGTTAGGGGCTCTGTTGGTCGTATCTTCACGGCGAGCTGTGGTATTAAAGCCCTCGGGCTCCGAGCAATACGACATCAACCCTACGATAACAACTGCTGCACTGCTGTAGTTAGGGGCCCTGTTGGTCGTATCTTCACAACGAGCTGAGATAACAAAAGCCTCGGACTCCGAGCAATACGCCATAGTCAACCTCGCGAAAACATCTGCTGCACTGCTGTAGTTGTTGGGGGGGCTCTGGTTGCGAATTCAAAACATCTGCGACGGACTGCGGATCGAAAGTCTCGGACTCCGAGCGAATACGACATTAAGTCCACCTCAGCTACTCCTGCACTGCTGCAGTAGTTTGGAACTCTGCTCTGCGTACTCGAAACCGCGCATACAGCTCGAATTACTGCCTGTAGTTCGGCTGCTGCTCGTAATCATCCGCGCCGCATAGTGGATAACCGACGAGACTACTCTGCATCGAGTTCGATGAACTGAGCTGCTGTACGAGACATCCACGCTCGAGACGGTACTTTGGGCTGTACGTGGACACCGTCAAGTCAAAGCTGCTGCTGCATACGCATTCGAAATTGACTTCTTCAAACTGCTATGCTAAGGAAGCTTGCTGTGTATCACCTTCGACTACAACTTCTTCTATCTACTGTGCAAGACCGTTTTGCGCTCAAGAGTACGACTTCGAGTACGAAAGGCTGCCACGATGGGAGACTCCAACAACAGTAACACCAGCAACCTCGCCAACACCGTTAAGGGTTTCAACATTTTCAGCGGAAGGTTGCCCTCGGAGTTCAAGGACTGGCGGAAACAAAACTGCTTGGTGCTTAGCATCAATCGCGGGGATGTCTACGCCATCATGAAAGGGCAGCCCAGGCCGACCACGGCAACGGTGGGGTCGACTGCGACAACAGGTGGTAGAACTCTTGCGCAGCAACAGGAAGCGTATGACAGAGCGTCTCACGACCTCTACGATATCCTATTTATGGTGAGGCAAAAACCGGCATCTCTCATCGTGCTCAAACTCGAGGATACAGCCGGCACTAGCGGTGATGGGCGGAGGGCCTGGGAGGAACTTCAAGAGAAGTGCCTCAAGGCTACCGACGAAACTATCTGCTCCAAGACGGCAGAACTGGCAGCAACCACAATGAAGTCCGCACAAGACCGGGACGACTACTTCGAGGCGATAATCCAGCGCGTCGAGGTGGAGGCGATGGGCTAGCCCATGACCGACCGGCGAATTAAGGACATCGTCGTTCAAGGGTTTACGCCGGAGTACGAGAGCATCAAGTTAATGATGTATCGTGATCCGACCTTTGACCTCGCCCAGATCCAGACGACGATGCGTCATCTGTATCTAGACAACCGGCGCGGCGTTGCCATGTCAGCGGAGACAGTTGTTTGCTATAACTGTGAAAAGGAAGGACATTTCCCGCGCAACTGCCCTATGCCGGGTAAGAGCAACTCCTACCACAAGAAATCTGCTGGGAAACACCCGAAGCAGAGCAAGAGCAACAAGGACAGCAAGAAGAAACCTCCAGCAGCCAAGGCTGGACCCGAGGGCGAGGTCGTTGCAGGGCAAAAGTGATACTCAGTTCACTACTCCACAACTCACAACGATGCCGACTGCTATGAGCAGGGAGAACCACGCCCGCAGAAGGGTAGTGCGTTCACCACTGCTGTGGTCGGCGCCCACACCTCTCTTGCTGATGACGACGAGAAATCGACTTGCTGTGGAATGACGATGCTGGTGGGCAGTGGGGCGACAGAACACTTCTTCGACGACAAGTTGATCGCCGGTCTGGCTGACCGTATGATGGATCACACGTTGCTGGATACGCCCAAGACGATCGTGACCACTGGCAACAGGGAGTTGCGCAGGACTGCAACTGGCATCCTCTGCGGTACCATTGTCGATCGGGCTGGTAAGGAGCATCGGGTACGGTTTCCTGCCTTGATTGTTTCGGGACTGCGACGCCACATCTTTCTCCGTATGCGGCAATGAAGCGGGGGCTAACTACCGTCCTCGAGGAGGGTACGCCGCACCTCCTGCGGAAAGCCGACGTCGTGGTGCCACTGCAGCAACAGGAGGAAGACATAGGTCTGTGTTCTTTTGAAGTGGAACTCGACAAGGCATCGTCGTCACCCGCCATCGCTCTGACAGCGCAAGTGAGCGCTGACGTCTGGCACAGACGGCTGGGACACATGAACCCCCGCAACATGGAGCTGCTTCGGAGGACGGACGGAAACGGCGTCAACTACACCGGCACCGTGTCTGGCTGCGACATATGTGTTTTGAGCAAGAGCCAGAAGACGGTGCACCCCAAGACCACCGAGCACAAGACCGAAGGGCCAATGGAGCTGGTACACACCGACCTTATGGGGCCCATCACGCCAGCAGCAAAGGGCGGGTACACCTACATCAGCAAGTTCACCGATGACGTCTCGCGAATGAAGGAGATCTTCCTTCTTCTGAAGTCCAAGACAGAGGCTATCGAGTCGCTGCACCTCTACAACATGACGGTGGCTGTTAAGCTGGGATTCCGCATACAACGTCTACGAGCAGACAAGGGTGGCGAATATATCTCTAAGGAGTTCAAGAAGCTTTGCGTCAACTCCGGCACCTCCCCAGCATAACGGGGTGTCCGAGCGGGATGGACGAACGCTTGCGACCATGGCCAGGTGCCTACTCAAGGATGGCAACTTCCCTTGCAACTTGTGGGGCGAGCTGTTCTTTACGGCCGTTTGTTTGTCCCACAGATCGCCATACTCAGCACTGGGAGGAGCAACGCCCTTCTTCAGAACGCACGGCAAGGTGGCGAATATGTCGGATGTACGAGTCATTGGGTCCAGGGCGTTCGTGCACATCGAGACACACATTACGAAGCTGGGAGACAAGGCATGGGAGGGCAAGCTCTGCGGATTCAGCCAGAACAACAGGGCTTATCGCATTTATAATCCGGCGAAGGGTACCGTTGTGGAAAGCCGGAACGTAACGTTCTTGAAACCTCCGCCGTATTCCCACCTGCCGACTAAAGGACTCGACTACGTCAACGACGACGACGAGGCCTACGCACTACCTGGTGGACGTTATCGACTACACCTCCTTCCTCGACCCCATCATTTTCGACAGCAAGGAGGAGGTTGCTCCAGCGCAAGTGAAGCACCTACATGCGAGGATTCGAGACATGACGCGAGAAAACGAGGACACGAGGTCGGCTGATGGAGCTTCGCCACCAGGGGCTGAAGGAACACCTTCTCCTGGGGCAATTGGAGCATATTCGCCTACGGCTGACGGAACATCATCATCCGGGGCTACTGGAGCATCATCACCGGAGGTCGACGAATCGACACCGCCTACTTCACCTGGGGTCGCATCAGCTGCTCATAAACTACGCGTGACTCGCGCCTCCACACGAGCCAACGCTAACACCGAGGACATCTGCTACGGCGCCCCCACTGACCATCAACTACGGGGAAATCGCACGCTCATGCCAGCGAAGGGGCCACCCGGAGTCAACCTCGCGGTAGGATCTCAAGCTTTCGCACACGATGATGGAGAACCACTTCTGGCATCGACGGCTTTAATGTACGCCACTGGCGGCCTGACTGACGAAAGCATCGCCGAGGAGAAGCAGGAGTGTGACATCATCCCCAACAAGTACGAGGACGCAACGAAATCCCGACTGTGCAATCATTGATTGCGCAATCAACAGTGGAGGCGGAACTCATGGCAATCAGCTTCGGGGGAAAGGAGGCTACCTACCTCTCCAACTTCATTCTAGTGTTGGGCTTCAAATCTTGCAGCTCGGTGACCATCAACTGCGGCAGCACCGTTGCATGTTGCGGGAAACTCAACGTACAGCTCGAGGACGTAACACATCGCTTTGCGCTTCTTCTTCCTTCGCGAGCTGGTCAAGGGGGGCAAGATCACCATCCGCCATGTGCCAACGCAGCAAATGCTTGCCGACTGCGTGACCAAGCACCTCCCTAAAACACATTTCGGCTCGATCCTGCAACAGATCAAGGACTTCTCGTGCTCAGCAGAGATTCTTCGAACGAGAGATTGAGCTTCAACGTCTACGGGGTCGGTGCAAACGAGGGGTGATGTCTCTCTGGAATAACGTCGTAGCGTTTGGCAGCTGTATCAGAGCTGGCCATGCCCCTTTGTTTCTTTGCTACGGGGGGCAGGAACATTGGGAGACCGTTCGGTTCTATGCTTGTTGCGAACTGAAAGGAGTCACTGTTTTTAGACTAATAATGCTAACATTTTCTATTCTTGGTCGATTAATTGACTGGAATATTGTTGACGTTTGTTCTCTAGCTTGGCGGACCAGTAGGTTAATCTGCATATACGGGGCAGGCAGAGACGTTGCGGATTGCTACATGGCAGTTTGTTTGTCCATTTATTTCTGGGTCAACTAACTGATCACTGGAGTACTGTTTTCGCATTTTATTTGGTAGCCTACGTAAGCCACGAGTAGGTTTTAAAACAAGAACACACCCATATTTGCCGTCGTTCATACACGGGCCTGAATATGTTGTTATACTGATTCTGCACGGTCGGCCACCTTTCCCGCAACAAAACCCAGTATGGTACAGGGCTTCGAGATTGCGAAGAGTTGCAGTCACTATCAAGCTACGAGCTAGCTTAGATATGTAAGTCGTTGAAGGAATTGTGATATTTAATGTCGACTAGTAGTCATTGACGATGTCACCCCCATCGAGGGGTCATGTTAGTGTTAAACAGACAAATCGGAAAAACGGGAACGAAGCCTAAAATGAGAACCAAGCCGTATCTCCAGAACCATGTGGTGTATCAGATAACCAAAATGATCCTGCGAAACCCCTTGGCCAGCCCTGTGAGAGGAGCTCGTCAGAACGGTCATGCTCCATCTCGTGATTTCGGGTGGGCGCAAAAAGCGATATACGCTGGCTCTATTGTGATTTCTCTAGATGCTGGCTACCGCGGCGATGCCGAGGACTTCCAGCCTGAGCGACAGCTCATTCGGAGGCTGCTGTACAGCCCCACAGGACTGTCAACTTTTTTTCTTGGAGTTGTACACAATTGGTTTGCTTTCTAAAAAAAACGTCCGTTCCCATTTTTTGTTTCGTTACCATTTTTCCGTTTTCTTGTCTGTTGTTAGGCGCTTTGCTACAAACAGCGAGCGAGTAGCCTACCGAGTCGCTGGCTGATACCATAGTCGCCTTGGTCAGTACCAAGTACTCAGTAGAATGTAGTGGACCTGAAGGATGCACATGGAACACATAATTATGCGGTGTATCCGAACGTAGATACGTAATAGAGAATGCGGCGAAATACGAACAGGAACATTCTGTGAATATTGCGGGATGTTTCCAAGCGGTTCGAAAATGCCGAGAACAGTAAGAACGGTACGAAGTACGTTGAACGTCTGGAAGGGTATCCTTCCTGAGAACGTGGCCAAGTAGGTTGAGCGACCAGAATCATAGCGTTCTTGAGAACGGTACATAGTACGTAAAATGCCTAGAAGCGTAGAGCTTGACGCTGCTATTATTACGGGGGACCATAGTTAACAGGACCTATGGTATATATAAAACCTATATGTTTAACCATTTTTACTGAGAATATTTGGTCCTGTTAACTATGCCCCCCCGTAATAGGCGACATGGTTATGCGTTGTTGAGCTCCCCTTCAAGTTCACTCTCGTTTCTGCCACCAGAATATCTTAATCCGCCTGAGAGCGCCTTTTCAACATCTTTCTTTTCGAGATGATGTTCGCAACTGGATCTGTCTAACAACAATCCAAGCGTTTACCTCTCGACTGTCATCATAGTTGGTAATAACCAACACTGTCACTGAAGGGGTAAACTACCTATACTATCAGCCGATGAGAGCCCTTCGGCCGAGTGATCATTTTATTTGTTGGCATTCGCGAGTCTTGCAAGCTTTTCGTTTATGCGATGTTCACCGGCGGAGAATTGTTTGCTACCTTGCGGCAACTATTTTTGCTCTCAATTTTGAGTGAGATACAGGGCTACTCGTCCGAGGAGTAGGTTTAGCAGTCTGGGAGAAGGGATCTTTAGGGGTGTTTTTCGCTTGAAAAATGTGTAGCGTGGTCTGCACTTCGGAATCGTCGTCCGCATCTATATCTATCTGAGAAAGTTCCCTGTTCGATGCAAACTCGGCGTAGCCTCGTTTATGGCGAGTTTTGGCCCGTTTCGGCTGCGGTTTGGGATCAGGGTTTGGGTTAGGGTTAGGGTTAGGGTTAGAGTCAGGGGTTGGGTTGGGTCTCCGCCCGTGCCTTGATCCTAACAGGAACCAAAACATCCGAACAGCCTACCAACCTAAAGATCCCTTCTCCCAGATTGTTAAAGGTCCTCCGTCCGAGTGGCGTAAAACACGGCAGCAGTGAAAATGGGGGTACCCTACCTGTACCGTAGCACCGCGGTCGCGCACCAGTAAAATAATGTATTAAACGCCGATCGATATAGGCTTTCTTTGCGAGAATTTCGAAGTACGCGAGCAGTTGAGGACAGACTCCAACTGCTTGTCGTGCGGTTTTAGTACTCGTGTATATACTTCCGAGCGGCTAGTCGCATACACGCCTGAGCGGGGGCACATCTCGACGAAACCGTTTGAAAGCAAGGCAACACAAAGCAAGGCCGACCGTTACTCGCTAACACCCTCCCTCGAACACGCATGCCACGAAAATGGTACAACGTGTGCAGCAAAGACTGCCCCTCACGAGTTACCTCGACCCAGGCCACCGTATAATATGGTGATAGCAAAGCTCGACCTGCCACGTCCGGCCATACGGACAGTTTTTATCAGAATGGAGTAAATCCAGCCTGGATATGCAGCAAAGACATATATATATCTGCCTCCCTTCAACGGCCCCCACCATACAATGAAAAAATAGCACAGAGTCATACAACACACCTATACCCGGCTCACAACGCACCTATAACTAGCTCATACAGTAGGTCAACGCAATAGGTACGTCTTATCGACAAGACAAACGCACTATGTGGGATGGGACTTTCTCCACCTCACCCACCACCCGCTGGACTCATCGGTACGTCCTAGTTTGCCATGTAAACTCGTAATATATATAATATATATATGTATATATGCTTCGTATTCATGAAGTGGTCACTCTATTTCCAAGTCAAACCTTTTAAACACAACGAACTGTGAAAAAAATGGACTTCGCCGTGCTCGACGACCAGGGCCAAGGGAATCCGATACTTCCGCATGTTGTTTAATAGTTCGCGGTGTCCTTCACTGCAACCAACGAAGTCGCGCGTGACCAGAGGAAGCACACGACGGCATCAGGCAAAATCTGCAGCAAAAATGTGTCTCTATTCCGGACTAAACCATGAATATATCGCGAAACCCCGTTGGTCTAAAACCTGAACAAGCCACCACCGTGGGGATTCGCTCCGTAGAATAATCGCTGTCCGTCGAATGTTTGAATGTCGGAGTTGCATTCTCCGTGAAAACGCGATAAGAAGCGTCGTCCCAAAGTCGTGTTTGCGCGGTATCTCCGTTACATTTTTGGTGTTTTCCAAATTCAAAGTAAAACCGACGGCAGCCGGCGATTTCTGACGCCTGTCCAATCCGTCGACGCTATGCATCGGAAAAGTTCGCAACTCAGACTGATCTTGACCTAGATCAGGTAGATCCTAAGGTAGGTGTCGCTGGGCGATGCCGTACAGGATACGTATATATATACCGTGAGTATCCAACACAGGAACCCTGTCCGAATAGGACATACATGAAGATCGTGCGGCTCTCCCACGCGGCATCGTGGGCTATAGACCACATACAAACACAAATAAATCAGGAAAATATATATCTGCCCTGCAGGATCTACTGAAGATCACCGACTGGAAATTGATTACCTGTCCAAGGCACGGAATTTTCCATGCCCCGGGAAAGACGATACCCCGTGGCACCATTTGAAGCGGCATAATATGGGTGATAAAGAGAGGCGACGGACCGTTGAAAATAGACTAAAACAACTTCGAAAATCTCCCCCTCGAGACAATCATGAGCGTTGGTTTGCTGTGTTTTTGGGATATTCACTATTAATATTAAGTCAGGGTTTTCTTCTTTCGGGGAAGTTATGAGTGATCCACGTTGAAGATCATGCTGCACATTGATTGTCGGATGGCAAGATAAATAATAAAAATACAATGATATATCATACGTGTACCTCAAGGGGGCTGGGGGAAACAAAATGCATGCGTAAAAGTCAATGCGTGGAAGTATACGATAAAAAATGGGATATACGAAGGGGGGCATTTGGATATAATACATGTGCGAGACCTTGTTGTGGCGGAACCACAATCACAATTAAAGCACGTTGCTGCGACGGGAAAATCGTACCACGTATACACCTATTACCGTACGTATACGAGTACTCACCACGAAACAGGTTACCGTATATTTCCTACTTCCTGTAGAACATACTTATAATGCTCAACAAATCGGCTGTGAGATCGAAGAATTCGTCGAAAAGCATATACATACCTGGTACAAGGTACTTTCCATTAATAGTATTTCTTTCGTTTTGCTGATATAGTTCTATGCATATTACAGACGGTTTTAGTTGTTGTTGCTGTTGTTGTTGTTTTTCCGCTATCCTCGTCTGCACAATGCAGTCCGTGGTCACAGCGCAGACTCCAACGGACTCTGGAGTGAATAGTTTGGTGTTTTCGATGGGAGGAAAATGAAAACGGAAGAGTAATTTAAAGGTCTGCAACAATCGTACACCTCAGCAAAAATATATCAATAATATTGATAGTGGGATCTAAGATTTGTAAGTCATAGTCGTTACCGCGCCGATGTCGTGAAAAAGCTCATTTTCGAAGGACGCTAAGTTCCGACTATACGGGTAGGCGTGTAGATTCCGGGGGCAAGGTATCCACAGATAGGTATAGATACATTATAGCTGTGGTAAGGAGAAAAAATTTAAAGTTGACTAAGACAACAACAACAACACAACGCATGGACACGATGTACACAACACAACGTATGGACACGGTGTATACCCACATCAACCACTTACAGCAGTTAATAATGGTATTATACCTGGTAGGTAACTTCGGGTTGTTTTTTCGGCTAATAATACTCATACATACATATTTTTTCTGGTGTAGTACCTAGGTGCTTGGCATCGCACGAACCCGACATCGTTTGAATTTTCGAACAAATAAATCCTATATACTGCGCAAAAACCTCCGTAAACATACATACATACATACCTGGTACCTGGTAGATCAAACTGAAGCAAAACTTATAAACTTATGAAACTTTAGCGCATGCATGCCGCTTCCGGGGAAAGAGGGACGTTTTGTATATTATTGTTGTTTCACCCATTTTTTCACGGATTCCATAGTCTATTCTGCAAGAAAGAACCGAAACATGACGAAAACAAACAAAGTACGAATGTTTGGGTCAAATATTGATATCGACACAGACTCGCCATTTTTACGATTCTAACAGTGGGTAGATATATATCTGGGGCGTTGTACCTGGTATAAAATTATAGAAAAAAAAAAAAAATTGGAAAAAAAAGTTCATGCTTGTTGAGTGAGACGTTCTACGATGATAGAAGTTCACCCTACATTCTATGAGGCTCCTCACTTAAGGAGCTCCGTACCTCCCCCGAAAACTGACTTCTTAGCAAAAATCAAAGCATTGCATCCCGATTAATAATTTCACGGTCCAAGTATACAAAAAAAGTCATTTTTCTAAACAACAAGTTGGCATTCCAACGATTTTGGGTTAAGGAACCCCGCCATTCAGTTTTTTTTTTCAAGTTATCAGAAAGGTGCTACCTCTATCGTACACGTCGAGTACCTATTACTAGTAGTATGCTTGCCATCCGACAATGTGCGGCATGAGCTTTAACTTAGGCAATTCATAACCCTCTTCCTCCTGGAAGAAGAAATCCCCGGAACAAAGGAAACCTACTCATCATGCACAAAGCCTATCTACCTTTCTTCCTTTTTTCCCTCCAGGCTTTCTGATCTCCTGGCGCCATTTCTACCTGATTTTTTTCTGTTTCGTTGTAGATTATTTTTTTGTTTTGTTGTATTGTTATTAATTATCTGATATTCAGTTGCTCGTCTTCTCTCGTACCCGATACGCCGGCATTTCCCTTGAGTTACCCATGAAGTTGCGAAAAACATACCTGGTATATTTTGGGCATTTGTGAAGGTGTTACCTACTGAGTTATAGGGGTAAAAGATTGATCGATTACCCAGCCCAAGGTAATCCTTAAAACACTCTCCGCCCCTTTAAACGGCGAGATCTTTGGGGCGTCGGAACCGTACGAGTATACGTCCGTAGTTTGGCCTGCCCGCTTCGTTTCATTACCTGGAGACCCGGGGAGATGTGTTTTTTTTAGGTGTGCACGCGCAACTGTTTCTGTAAACGAAACGTTCGAGGTGAGATTCGAACCCCGTGACCTACTGAGCTACAGGGGTAAAAGACCGCTCGATTACCCAGCCCAAGGTCCAAGGTCATCCTTATACGTAACACGTTTCCCGTTCTCACAGTAGTCTCTGTGACCGCAGAATTAGTATCTGTCTAGGACAAGGAATCAGGACGGACATACATTGGGTGTACTGATGAAACTGGATAGAACGGACGAGCTAGTGTGGAGAAAACACACAAACATAGTTTCTGGAAATATGTACCATGTACCAGGTATTATATAGTTACAGCAGTCTACTCGTAGTAGAAACGCCGGAACCATCTCGGATTGAGAAGATGGGGGCGTGTGTGTGGCGTGCGTGCCATGCCGCATCTTCGTAGGGAAACATCGGTGCATGATTACAAGCAAGGAAGGCAGAAGACACTGCTATTAAGAGCGGCTGCTGCAGTAACACGTATGTATGCTTGGTATATATATACTCGCATAATACATATTATCGTGTGAGCAAACTATTCACACCAAGATCAGCCAAGATTGCAAAAAAAGGGAGACGACTTTCAAGTTGAGTTTCGATCTCATTCACAGTTTTCGTTTTTATGATGTTTTCATACTTCGAAGGATGAATTATATACTGGTACAACAGTATTATTAGTGGTATAGGCGCACGAAGAAGAAAGAGGTAAATAAGAACAAAAAATCTCACTTTTTGGAGGACGCTACGTACGAGAGAAATCAGCTAGAAAAAACGGCTCAGTGAGTGGTGAACCCTACACTAAATGGTACCAGGTATAGTATATAGAATAGCCTGTGCTCAACGTCGTTTATAGGTGGTGGCGTTACTACCTGTTCTCTGTGCCATGTCCATCACCCTGGTCACCCTTTTAGAACCAACCGCAGTCCCGTTTTGGGGACAAAACAGTCAAATTTCAAATAGTTTGTCCCCAAAACGGGGCTGCGGTCCTGAAGGGGTTAAGAAATAATTTGCTCAGTCAGGGTAAAACCCTGTTTTCGAGCCCCTACCCCTGAGAATCTGCAAAAAAAAAGAGTTCGCTCAGGGAAAAAAATAGCCGTCAACACCTTTTATGCGGCGAGACTTCGAGAAACCCTGAGCAACAATTACCCTGGGCGGTTTCATTTCACTTTTTTTTTACGAAACTCACCAATAATAAGGGTCTCAGGCTTGCTCAGATTTGGTATTTCTTGTCGGCGACGCCCATACGGCGAGTAGGCTGTACTTACTTCGTACAAGGTAGATAGATATCTGATGTGTACAACATGTATATACTGCACTTCAAGTCAAGAGCAGAGGTGTATTACCCGACTCAAACCCCTCTCCCTAAACGCAGGCCGTCACACACCGGCCCATTCATTATAAAATCCGAGATACGGTGGTGCAGCCCTGGTGAAAGTGTGCGTCTGCCACATACATACATCCTAGGCGAGAAAAGAAAAACCCTTCACGCGACTACATTCTGTCATAATTTGGCATCAACTACTACTACTACTACTACTACATACAGCGGTTGGGACAGCCCTGTTGCAATATCATACCAGGTATACCACGTACGAGCATTGAAAACAATAATTTGTGGCTTTGCAGGGAATACTATCATACAGGGAAAATTCCAGCGCGGAACTTCCGAGATTTTTGTATTATTCTTGGAGGCAGACGCGCCTTTTCTTTCGTGGTGTGCAATCTTGCTATCATCCCGAACCGTTTTTCTCGCGTGCCTCTCGCCCGTTTCTCGACCCCACCTCGTCACACAACCAACGAACTCCACACTCCTCGAGGCGGATATCACCATCTATCTCCACCTCTTGCGGCTGACAACAACCAAGACACCGCAGAATCATGAAGGTGGGGCCTGCAGTAATTTCAGTACGTTGCGGCAACAGGACAAATTGCAACGTACAACAGTAACAGACGCTGTTAATAATGAGACGCCGCCTAGATGCCCCAAACGAGTAGGGTCCAAAGATGTCGGGAGACAGCACTTTCATCGACTGGCAGATAGCAACTTTGCATTGGCGTGCCTTGACCGAAACCAAACTACTAGGTTTTAGTGTAGAACACTCGGCCCTACACTCTTGAGAGCGCACGTTTTTCGTTACTTGACATACATGTCTCATGACATCTCTGGTGAGGGCCGCAACATCTCGCGTCATACGATACGTTTGGGGGGGGCGGGCGGTAGATGAGATCAACAGGAAGACGGGCGATATCGATGTCGTCTCGCTACAGGTAACAAGTACGATGTCTATTAATAGTGCGCGGAGTATGTTCGTTCATTTATTTCCCGCCATCCATGACTGTTTCCGCGGCACCGTACTTGTTCAACGAAGCGCTCGTGGCCCACGGAGCACGGTGGTGTGACTCGTACTTTTCAATGAGAACTCACCACGTCGCGTGTTTTTTGCCGGGTACAATCATTTCCGTCGAATAACCCCAGACTTTCGTAGGTTTGACTGCACTGCTGGCGGCATTTCCTCCCTCCCTCGGCACCGGCCATCCGAACGAGGACCAACCAACACAGCCTTTGTTGAGTGGGAGTGTGTGCAAGGTTCGGGACTCCCTCGACTTCCTCGAGGTAGGTGCACAGCTTCTGGATGTATGGTATATGCTGCTGTTATCTAAATACCAGGTACATCACAGCAGTAGTTGTAGTAGTACTACTCTCGACTCAGCCACAGAACAGCAGAGTCAGCCCAAGGAATGTCCAGAGGCACCAGCACGCCGGAGGTTTGAGTTTGCAGTTATCCTGATCGATATCATCTCATATTATATGTACACATGAACATCCTGCTGTGCTGCTGTTTGTTAAATACGTACCAGGTATCATTTTCGAGTTATGAATACGTATTGACTTCGCGTACGCAATTACCTTTCAAAATAGAAAACGTTAGAAAAGTTGGGCACCTGTGAAATCGAGGATGTCGTCGAAACTCATCATTAACGTAATTACTGCTGTAAAATAACCTCGTGCATATATATATGCACTCGTATATGTAACGCAAACAACGAAAGACTGCTGTACACCATATTCGAGTTTCTTTTTTCAGGGCAAACCCTACGTACCTGGTACGTAGCAACGCGATTAACGAATAGACCCAGACAAATATGACCAAGCAAGGATGACACTAATACAAGCAACGTTTCGCTTCTGCACCTTTCTACAGCCGGTGGCGCGCGCGAAGGTGACCCTCTCTAACCGCCTGGCCATCGCCCAAGACGAGTTCTCGGTTGGACCCACTTGCCACATCACTAACGGCGACGAGGAGAATGTCCCGCGCTTCGCTGGGCAGTTCCACAAGACTCTGCCGCACGACAAGTTTGGACAGGTATGTACACATATCATTTTTTTTGTTTTTTGTTTTTGTTTTTTTTCCTCATCCAATTTATTATCTTCGCACATCTTCTTCTCTCTCTCCTTCCAACTCGTAACTCAGATCCGGGGTCACATAGCAGGCTCTTCTCCCCCCTTCCCGCTACGGTACGTACCTTCATTTTTTTTTTTATCGCGAGAAGATTTCAGCCTTTTCTTCCCTCGTCGACTCGTATCGAATTGTGCCTACCCACGCTGCAAGGCGCTCTCAACAATTGAATCCTTTTTTTTTTTTTTTGCAAATAAAGTCAAAGTCCGACCCTCCTACACATATCATATATCCGAGTACGAGTACGGGTCAGAATGCGAGTGCGAGTACAGGAACCGACGGGAATAACACTAAACGTTTCCTGTTATATATTTTATTTGTGGTTTGAAGAATTGGAGAAAAAATCGCAGTGGGGGCATTTCTTCGTTAACAGCGGCCTGAAATACGAAATGGTGAGGTAAATGCAACATCCTCGAGAGTGCCTCGTATTGATGTGCATAACATGCAAACGAGACGATTGCACACACACCTGAAATGCCGGGAACGGTATGCCGGAGGTAGGGAGTGCATATTATGCCTTTGTGGCAGGTATTCATAAGTGGATAAAGGAATACAGGTTGTAGTTCAGACCGACATCACTAAGCCCGCGCAAGCATGCATCTTCGAAACGACCCCTTGATAATATTAAAATCTACAGCAGTACGAGTAGGTGCTGAACGATTTTTTATTTGCTGGACGCTGACTGGCTCCGGCTCGCGTATTTATGCAGGTGGACGAAGCCGCCTACGAAAAACTACGGGAGTGTGTGTTCACAAGCGACATCAACGTGTGCGAGGACGTGCCCTCCGGCGCCGGCCGAAGTGGTGGCGCAAAGCTGACCAACCCGCTCGGGGGGACTGCGCACCAGGTCGACGGTGCTGACAGGTACATACGAGTAACGGTTCGTGTATGACAGTTGCCTTCGTGGCGTTGGTATCCTCTCCCGTGGCAGCTGTTCCCAAAATAATGCGCGGTTAGACACCAACCCTACACGCAGATTGTAAGCAAAGCGACAGTTGTGTTCACAAACAAAAAATTGGCCGACTGATGACGGTTGTCAGTGGCAGAAGGGGAATGCATACTATATGTATGTTCACAGCGCAGAAGAGCTTGCTGCGCCAAAGTATTACCGGTATTGATAGTGCGATGAATTGGGAGACGTTCTTGCGGGTGAGAAGATTGTGGAGGGTGCAGACGCTCCACTTATCTCACATTTTTTTGTTGTCCTCTTTTAGCGCCGAATATCTACGACTAAAAGCCTCAACTACAACTCCTACTGCTGTAGACACCAAAATAACTATTTGCGACTCTTTCGACTCTTAGTGGTTCATTGTACCGTGAAATTTCCTCCTGCGCACCAAGAGTTAGTACAATGGTTGTACTGGAACCATGATCGAAGTTAGATACCTAGATTAATATATGCTTAACACGATCCCTCAATAAAAACATTATTATGTAGCACAATACTCATACCCTCAGTTTGAGTTTGAGTAGTCCCCCCTTCGAACAAAAATATACGTCGAACAACGGTAATCAGAACATATTCCTGGGTGTTAAACGCGATGATACAGCAGCCAATACCCGAATGATAGCTAAGACAAACTTCAACTCCGACAAATAATTATCCACCACCAGGTTCCAAGAAACCAAAGAACTGCGGAAGGATCTCCTGGCTTAGAAATATTCAGGTCAACGTAATGCGTTGGCCTACTTCAATTTTGTTCTGAATACGATTGTTGGTTGTACTGGACACGTACAAACGACCCCTAGCAGAGTCCAAAAGCAACACAAATATGATACAGACAGCCTCAGTGGGAGTGGTATGTGAACGTGTTCAGGTCAAACCACGTGTTGCTGTGCAAATCAGAGCAGCTTTAGTCGCAATCGAAATTACGGCCGTGTGGTGGATGCAGTTTAACCTGTCGCACCGTTATCACGGGAGCAAAGGCTAGCCCTGGCGAGTCGTCATGGGCGATCGCATGCTTGACAGTCGTCACCTCAAACCATTCAAAATTCGCGTTCTTCAACTAATTCCGCGTTTATGTTGCCTTCTCGTCTGCCCGATATTCGACCATGACCCTCGGACGACTTGAACAATCTTGGTACCTGGGGATTCTGCAGCGACAATGTCTTCATCGCCACGCCTGACAGTCTTCTCTCCGAACGACTGGTAAGAGTTGTTATACGTGTTGAACCATCTTGAAAACTTGTTTAATAGAGGCGTGAGGTCCATTAAAACACTCTTCACTCCAAACTAGTACGAGTAGATATTTGGGAGTATGATAGTAAAGCGTGTTATCCCTGCTAGGTACTCTTGTGCTGTCTTCGTATCTGATATCTGGAACTTTCTATACCTTATATCGTTCCGTCCAAATTTTGGTTTTTGCTGTGTCACGTGACCACGCAGGCCGCGCAACAGACAGAGGTTTACTGGATGGCCCTGGTTAGGGACATTCCCTTCTCGGAATTCGCCAGCAACGATCTCATCAGGCTCGCCGCAGGTAATTCGGGCAGCAATGAAGCGTTGCTGGACGAAGCGCAAAGCTATGCCTAGTCTCATGGCGACGTCACCAAGGCCAACATGCCGTATTCCCCCTTGACATACTGCGGTTTGGACAGACGATAACATCAAGTGTTCCACATAGCAACCGCATTGACCGTAACAAACAGCCCGCGTGCCTTCCACCTTCTGACATGCGAACGTCGCGCAGAGAACCTTGAGGGCTTGCCGGCGTTCGAGGGGCTCAACATCCCCAAGAGCAAGGACGGAAAGATTGACACTGTTACCGACCTGTTCCGGACGGACTGGCCGGGTGTGACCACCGGTCCAGTCGTGTCTCAGTTCCTGTTGTCGGACTTCGAGATCGACTCTATCGTGGCAGAGCCGAAGGCGGTTCCTCTTACCAAAGGAATGGACTACATGACTTCCTTCCAGCCGTGGCTCGATGTGCAGGTAATTTTTTGAGTCGCCCTTGGCAAACGTGCTAGCGCTAACTACAAGATTCCCGAAGTAGAACCCTGTGCATCTTAAACTCACGCTGAGCCCATACTCACGCATATTCCGCACGTGTCAAGGTAGAGGCCGCCTTCAATTTAATCCTGACTGTACAAGCGGCTGCACACTTTGAACAAATGCGTGTCCGAACCATTTACGTTGTCTGGCCACTCTGCCATCCGCACTCTTTCCGTCTCCATCGGTGTGATTTCGTCTATCTTCTAAGCTCTCTGCTATATTTACTGATCTACGTGTGCCCACTCGCTGCTCTATTCGGAACCAGAATGGTGCTTCCGACGTGGATACCGAGTTCGACAACGCTAACCCCCGCTTCATCCGAAACGGCCGAGACCTGGCCACTGTCGCCTTCCGGGACATCCTGTACACGGAAGCCTTCCGTGCCGCGCTCATCTTGTTCAAACAAGGTGCTCTTGGGGGTTCCATCGGGCCCTACGCAGAGTCTGAGCGCCAGCAGGGGTTTGCCACCTTCGGTGCGCCGCACATCCTCACCTCCATGGCGTCGGCCAGCTCTTCTACGCGCCATGCGTGGTATGCTAAGGTATGTCGTTCGTCATTTCAAAAATTGCCCCGACCTGTGCACTTGTTGGCCCCGTGAATTGCGCCACAAAACGTTGCTGGAACTCTGTATCGCCGAGGGTTTCAAAATCGTTCGACGGGCGCTATATGCCGTACTCACGTACACATCAAAATTGCTGGCAGAAGGCTAAACCGGTTGGGGGACAGCGAGTTAATATTACAAGTCAGGATTGCTCTTGGTTGTGGCGGTCGCTTGGGACCTTACCATTCGACAACCGTACGTACCATTTGGCAAACAGTTTGCTCCTCGATATAAGTGTACAAGGATGGTAGCTCCTATTGCATAAAACGACCCAATGTATGTACGCCGTCGCATGCCTTCGCACCTGTGACCTCTGTTCGCGGACGATTTATTTCCTCGCCTTTTGTGTTCACGACATTAACGAGTTTGACCACGGTTTCGAAACGTTTGCCCCACTTCCTCCCCCTCTACCCGACAAACCTATTCATGATCTGGTCAACGGCACAACAGTGGCAAGTCCACCGTATGTTGAGGCCCGAGGCGTACGGTGGCCTGGTACACAACACGCTCTTGAAGAACGTTGTCACCCCGCTGCCAGACTCAATCCTGAGGAACACGGTGAGTACTTAACAACCCATGCCGCCTAATCGGGTTGTCGTTTAGACTGAGGAGGAAACTTGAGGGTGGACTGTAACGTCAGTGGCACGGAGACTAATCCTATGACAAAATACAAACAGCCGTACGATGTTGCTATGGAACGGGAGCGCTACGAATCGTGGCTGCGTTTGCGATGTTCTGCTGCGATGTTGCTGAACTCGTTGTGATTCGCTCGGGCATTTCTGGACTCTCGCAGGAGCTGCTCAACCGAGTGGAAGTGCATAACCAGGCCATGAACAACGGCGGTGAGAAGACGTTCCTGCTCCCCATGGCAGTAGCCGAGGGGTCTCCCACGCACCCCGCGTACCCCAGCGGGCATGCCATCAACGTCGGCGGTTACATCACCGCACTCAAGGTGATGAACTAAACATGTTCAGTACTTAGACTCCGTCGGTCGATTGGACAAACAATACTCGCACTAATGCCTAGCGGGAACACACATCGTGGGCGTGACAAGGACGAAGTCATGTCATAATCGTGCCTCAAGTTGCCTTAACGGTAGCGTCCTAATCGTGCCTCAAGTTTCCGTGACAGTCGTCAAGGCCTACGATTCTCCCGACAGAGATGCCATACCTTACGCCAACACATACTTCCGCTAGTATCTCACAGCGATCGATTACCGCTCGTTCACCTGAATAGGCGTTCCTCGGATTCGAGACCGGTCAGAGGTGCTTCCCCAAGCCCGTCATTTCCAACGATGAGGGAACCGAGAGGATCCCCTACGTGCCGACAGGAAGGGAAATTGTGGGCAAATGCACAGACGAGAGCGGCAAGCAAATCGACGGCCTAACGTACGAGGGAGAGCTCAATAAGGTGGGCAATACACTGTTATCATTTGTGGGCGCACGTGTGGCGTGTTAAGAGACGTAGCAAAATGGAATATTAATCCGCCTGTATGGGCCGCGAAATCATCTCCTGCCCTGTTCGACTAGCCGTCGCGTTCTACGACAGATGTAGCCCTTCTCGAACGAAATATGTTTGACTGGTGGACCTCCCTAGCTCAGGGACCGCCCAGTATCTTATTTGTGCCCCACAACAATTTTCATTTGCACCTTGTTCGGTGGATATTGCATATGGTTAAGCCTAGATACCTTCTCAATATTTAGTATTGGATGGAAGTCCTCAGGTGACGAACCCCACCAAATTTAGACGCTACCTTTATCGTAGCACCAGACAGTCGGTTCCTTTTCTCATGTGTTCTGCATATTCTAACTGGATTAGCTTAATTGTTAGAGAACTAGCCACCGGGTACGATGACCCTACTGACATGCTAGACACCTCCTAAGGACAAGGACGACAGTCACTCGTCCAAACGACTATCGTGAACTTCGCGAAGGCGACATAGATCACCCTACACAACCAACCAGCAGTTGCCGTAGTTGATGCGGTGATTTCCCGGACACTCACCCCACCTTCCCTTGCTGTTGTACGTGTAACACGTCAGGTGAGCGCCAACGTGCTCTTGGGAAGGTCGCACATTGGGGTTCACTGGAGGATGGATGGTGTGAACGGAGCGCTCATGGGAGAGACTAGCGCCGTCCGGCGCTTGCAGCAGGTGTGTTCGGCTATTCGTGGGCTGTCACAACTGTGATGATACCGTTAGTCACGTGTTTATACATTATGCTTCAGGGGCGGGGCACACGGACCACGGAGTGAACGATTGCAAGCGCACGCGGCGACTCTCGTCCCTCGTTTCGGCCCTCTGTCAGATAAAGGAGGTCATCATCTTCGTTTATTGCTTCACCCATTATCTCGGTATCGCTCAGCGTCAGCAGTTCGCTCATGCACACATCCCCCGCAAACAAGTGGTCGCGCACCCAGCTACTCAATTGACGCATCCCCTTTGTCACATCGCCTCCCTCACAGGAACTTCCTGGTCTCTCGGAAGCCCGCATCGTGGATGACGCAGCGAAGAAGGACATCCCCCCTGCGACATACAACTTCCGCCTTTACAGCGGCAAAATGCTTGAGTTGTACGGTAGGAACTTGTACAAGCTAGATGGCAAGCTCTGCAAGGGGGCCTTCACGGGCGACGACTTCTGCGCTGTAAGTTAGCATCCGTTCGGTGTATCTTGCTTGCCAGTATTGATCTGCGTTTTACCCTACCGTTGTTTTGGAAGCTAGTCATACCGTTGTGGCCGAAATGGCACCGTAGGCGTTTGCACGTGCTGTCTGTATCCTCATCAGTGCGGTCGCTTCTACCGTGGGCGTATCGTACTCGTGTAGCACACGGAATGCCTATATAAGTATACGACACAAATACCAAGTATTAGTTAAACGGAAGCCATAATGTAGGTGATGAATATGGACGGTAGGAGGCTAAGCGGGAGCAGATCGATTTTGCCTAATGCGGTTCTCTCTCGGCGTTGCTGTCCGTTTTCTTTTTCCCTCCAACACTCCCGGACTCTTCTCAGGAGGTGCACGAGGACAGTTACGAATCGTTGGAAGACGTTGTCCAGGAGCATGCCACCTTCTCGCTCCACACCGAGCTGTGAAAAATGGGCCCACGACACCCATGCAGAGACCGCTTCCTTCACAACGATTGCTCGTGTGCTCCTTTGGGATTGCACGCGAAATCGGGGTATCCTCTGATGCGTTCGAATGAAAAGTATATCAGTTACGTTTTCGACGTGGTGGTCATTGACGGACTTGATCTTTATTGTGCTGAGGACTCTTGTACTAGTTGTCCGTTGATAGTTCCGGTCAGGTAGGCATGCTCTGAACCCGCCACGGACGTCTCGCGTAGGTTTTGAATATGCATAGCACGGGTGCTACTATAGAAGTACCATTTTATGGACCCTATATCTCTGACGGATGGAGCTTCTCCACTGACCAACCACCCTACAAGGCACGTGGGGTATATGGCATGGCTTGTCTCATTTGCGGGGCACGATATGTTTTGTCAGCACTATTCATAGGCATGTGATGGTTCATCGGGTTTAGCCCAAATATTTTGTGGAAGAGTCAGTTTTGGGGGAGGCATGAGCCTCCTTAAGAGAGGAGGCTCCGATAATTTCGATGTTGCTCCTGTCTTCGTTTGCGCCATGGCATATATATAATATATATGGGTATACATATTGCCCACGACAAGCTGACTGGAGTATCCGTCCACCGTGTTCAGACATAGCGAGAGTGAAGAAGCCTGTGGTTGCAATGTCGTTACAAATAGAAGTTCTAGGCGGCAACGCCTTGGTGCGTGGGGAGACGGGCATCCCAACGCTCGTGGGGGTGGCCTGTTTGTGTAGTGGGTATGATTCGTCCAAACGTTGAGTAGGGTAGTAACTATGTGCGGCAGTTATGGGCATGGGCAACCTACGACGTACCGATGAGTCCAGAGGGTGGTGGGTGGAGAAAGCTCCATTCCACATAGTGTGTTTGTCTTGTCAATGAGACGTATATGTTGTGTCGACGTACTGTATGAGCCAGTTTTGGGTGTGTTTTATAACTGTGTGCTCCTTTTTCATTTCATGATGGGAGTTTTTGAAGGGAGGCAGGTGTCTTTGCTGCATATCTAGGCTGGATATGCTACATTCAGATTAAAAATGGCGGCATGGCCGGACGTGACAGGTCGAGCTTTGCCAGCACCATATTATACGATGACCACGATCGAGGTAACTCGTAAGGGTAGTATTTGCTGCGCGAGAGTAAAGATCGGCCTTGCTTTGTTCTGCGTCGTGTTGAAGCGGTTTTGTCGAGACGTGCCTTCGCTCAGGCGTATATGCGGGTATCCTCTCGGCCGTATACATATACGAGTAGTAAAACCGCACGACAAGCAGTTGGAGTCTGCCCTTAACTGCTCGCCTACTTCGGAATTATCGCAAAGAAAGCCAGGCTCGATCGGCTTTTAATGCGCCGGCACGGAGAATGACTATACACTTGGCGTTCCCTTCGTCCGAAGTCTAAACTGAGTTTTTGTGTTTGCGGCTACGAAGGTCCTGGTACCGGTTAGTATAAGAAGGGACGCCTGCCTCCATGTCACCATCGGTACAGAGTCAGGTAACAATTTGCCTGACTGACTATTCGTATCCCATCAACATGCCGCCGATCGTCTACGTTAGCCACAGACAATGGCGGACAGATACTCCTTTAGTCAACTGGGGCGCGGATGATATCCCGATGTCACACGACGTTTTGAAAGTTTAAAACGAAAATCTCATCGGCCTATTTAATGGTAAAATGCTGACGTGTTGTCGGACATGTGTAATTGACTTCGTCACGTGACCCAAACTTTGCCTCGAACTCGATAGAAAATCTTGCTGTGACTTTTCCACATTTTTTCGTGTGCGCTTTCGAACAACTTGCAAAGAAGTTAAAATTCCACGTTTACTCAACAAGCCGGCGCATGTGGCCTAAGGCCCATAAACCCTCGCTCACCGGCTCTCGTCCTCTAATCCCAGCACTCGTGAGCGGGCATAGGGATAACAAGGCAAGTATTGGGATAGTATTGCTGAGTGATAGACGTTGGGTCACCCATCCTATGAGAAACAGGAGTTGTTGATGTTGTAGCCACGCTGCAAAGGAGTAGCGCTGTTTTTTAAGTGCGACATAGAAACGGAGTCTAGGCGTAAATAGGCCGACACACAATTTGATGCAGATGCGTGATTCAGTCAGGCACACCGGCCAAGTTACAATACATGGTGGTTAGAGATAATACACGGAAACGGTTGCCGTTGTGATCTTTGCAGCACATGATAGGCCTACGAAAAAGCATGAACCTCATAAGAGCATACGGCCCACTGCTTTGGGTGAGGTAAGCAAGTAGATTAAAACGATCGTGTTCAGCAGTGGGCGCCACAGTACATCCCGCATTTCAGCATAATTATTAAGTGGGTTCTATGATAGAGGTTCACTCAAAAAGTTCCAAGGCTCCCCCCTTAAGGAGCTCCATACTTCGCCCGAAAAGCATTTCCGGCGAAACATTTTCCTTGCTACCTTTTGCCGAAATACGTCGCACAAGGTACACCAAGTATACGCGGGGCATACTAAGAGTAGTTCAGTTCTACGAGTATACTCGCAGTATTCGAACACCATCAAAGAACGAAATATTGCTGATACATGCAGTACCCGCAGTACAGAACCCCGAGAGACTTGAAGCGCAACAGAGAGTATCCACGGCAGCAACAGCAGCAGAGAATCTTGAATAAGTACGAAATCGAAAGGATCCGGAGTAGTAGTATCCGCAGTAGAAATATAAAACCTCGTAATACTGCCAGTCCTACTCGCAGTATCTGCCGTACAAAACCGAAATACTTCGAGTGCACGACGAAGTGCCTACGTACAGTATTTGTTTTCGCCTTACTCCCCAAGTAGTGGGAGCAACCGTGAAAGGTTGAGATATGGACGCACGCCACACGTAAGCGCGCCCAACCTCTGCGGGTTTCCGTAAAAACATTCGACTTTTATTATTATATCATAGGTATAAGTAGGTCAGAAAAGCAAGGTGGATGGACTGGTACCAAATAAGTCAAAATTTGAAAATAAATATAAAAAAGCGAGGATTGTGCGAGTCGAACCTCGGCAAAGAAAACAATATCAAACGAAGTTTGCCATCTACGCTACAGGAGTACTCGTACAACTGGCACGTGGTGTTTTCAGGCAGTCTAAAACATGTTGCAGGAAATCGCCCAGTAGAGTAGCGTGTACAGGTACAACAACTGCATGTACAGCAGTACTGCTGTAAAATGCCATGTGATATGATACGACAGCAGAAGACACGGGAACTGGAACAAAGGAACGTATACTGCTGCCCTTTCAGCAGGCTGTAGGATCTACCGGTCAGATTGTAGGACACACGGCAGTCAGTAACTGTAACTACTCATGCTGATGTACACGATGCTTGTACGAGCAATTTGTTGTACTCGACTTCACGAACATTTCGAACCGGGGATAATCGCTACGGAGCAAAAAACGTCGGTCACACACTGCGGCAGGTATACGTGCATAGATAGGCCAAAGCCAATGGCAACAACAACGAACACTAGTACTGAGAGTATAGCGCGGATCTAACACATACATGCGCATAGTACACTGCATACTACTGCTGCTGTTGGCGTACTGTGCTGACGACAGCTGGAGCAGTGGCAATATTGGATCACACACAGCAATACACAGAAGAAGCAGTAGGGAGAGAGGTGACGATGGTGGCGTGGTCAAGTGGTCTACTGCAGTCTCCGATCATTCAACTATGATAGGCGCACAGTCGTAGGATCGCCCATACGCGCAAGGTGTGCCCGCTGCTGCTGCTGGATAGCAGGGAGTTGGTGGTCCTGTACAATAAGCTGGAGGTAACCACGCTCTGTGCACTGATGTTTATTGTTTTCTGGGCCGTGGGCCGTTCTACGTGCAACGAAAATATTAAAAACACAGTCTGTTGTGCACCTGAAATAAGTCTGGGTTGTGTGCTCACAGCTCATGAGCACCTCTGTGTGGAAGAAAACAGACAATATCCAACCGGTACGTACGTACGTACGTACGTACAAAAAAAGGCCTCTCTTACTGAAACCACAGCGAAATCGTCTCGTCCGCCCCCATTGAAAAAACGACTTCTTTTTTTTCTCGTCCCATTCATCATCTTCGCACATCTTCTTCTTCTCTCTCTCCTTCCCATTCGTAACTCAGATCCGGGGTCACATAGCAGGCTCTTCTACTCGTACCCCCTTCCCGCTACGGTATGTATGTGCCTTCATTTTTATCGCGAGAAGATTTCAGCTTTTCTTCTCTCGTCGACTCGCATCGAATTGTACATGTGCCTACCCACGCTGCAAGGCGCTCTCAACAATTGAATCCTTTTCTATTTTTATTTTTGCAAATAAAGTCAAAGTCCGACCCACCTGGGGCTCGAACCCAGGACTCAAACAAGTAGAATTCGAGGGTACCCACTTGAACCACCGGGGCGACAGGCTATTGAGGGCTTGCCACGCGCTCCCGAAGGCACGGGTCGCGCCCGGACCTCGACCAACGCGTCAGAGCAGGCTTTCTGTGTCGACTACCTAACGTTTCACCAAAAAGCCCTCGTACGAAGTGTGCTCGAAAAAGTACGGAAGTTGCACAAACTTAACCACGTATCACTATTCATATACCAGGTACCAGCTATACTTTTATTCTATTACGGGGGACGATAGTTAATAGGACCTATGGTATACATAAAAACCTATACATTTAACCCTTTGCACGAACAATATTCCTTCCTATTAGCTATGGTCCTCCGTACTAAGGAAAAACTTGGAAAATCTCCCAGAGCGCACGTCGGGAAAGTTATTTGTCCGACTGGAAGAGGCCCCCACCGCCATTAATCGCGAGTTTATGTTGATTTTATCATTTTGAATTTTTTCTAATAACGTAGTCTTTAGATACGAATCGACACGAACTGCGTGGTCCGTGAAGTTCATTTTCCCTCGTTGCACTTGTCAAGTATCGCTCGGGACAAGACGTAAATATAAGTATTCTTAGTTTCGGGTGTTGAGCAGGGAGACCAAACTTAAGTTCTCGCCCTGAGTGGTAACATCATCATGTATGTAGCGTATGGATATACATTCAGGTATACTTATTATCCCCACAAATCAATGAAAGAAACAACACTACTAAAAGTAGGACACAGAGTAGGTACATGTGGTATCGTACACCATGCATGCGTAGAACCATAGGTACCGCACAGCCAGTAGGGGTGACAAACAAGAAATATCGACGAATGCAAAAGGGAGGGAGGCAGGAAGGAGACACTGCTTTAACGTAAAAATTGTCATTAATGGGATGTATTACGAGTACTACTTCATGGGCGCCCGGTGTTGTTGAAAAACTTCAGTGTGGTGTCCAGCCTCGTAATAATGTCTGATTTTGTTTCCGACTTTGATCTTAATTATTTGTACAAGATTTAGAGTAGATCCCACTGTGTAGCTGCTGTAGCTAGCTAGCTGTGTTTCCTAACCCCCTTTTTACA
Source organism: Nereocystis luetkeana (assembly GCA_031213475.1). NCBI lineage: Eukaryota > Phaeophyceae > Laminariales > Laminariaceae > Nereocystis > Nereocystis luetkeana. The sequence goes on from JARUPZ010000022.1 coordinate 3,034,484, forward strand.
AAGTTCTCACGCTAATCTAAGCTTGTTTTATTAATATAATACTCGGGCGCCCACTGCTGTATACATGATGTAGATGGACAGCCGTGTCTACAGCACGCGAGTTCAGCACACAAATTCATGAAGAAACATAATTATAATGTCTCCAGGCTGGTTTCCTTCTATGAGAATGAGTGCGTTCTACACAAAACCTCGTTATACGAAGACTACCGACTCTATTGGTGTTTCCTGTACATCGTCTACTACTGCCTCCCGTTCAAATTACTCTATTTTGGTTTTGGCAGGCGTCCCTGACTGTATGTATACCGTAAAAGACGCAATATAACACGTACATACCCTGAAACAAGTTTCAGACCCGGTGTCCTCCAAAATTTGGGGAGGGGGGGCACAGTGAAAACGGTGGATTTGCTAATATATTTCGTCAAGGAGACTGCAGAGATAGACGCATCGCTGGGCGTATTCAGTACTACTCCCTCCCCGTTGTCCAAAAATCCAATATTAAAACTGCCCGAGGGGGTGTGTTATCTTGGGTGTTCCACAGTGAGTGGTCGAAGTGTGGTAACATAGTTGTAATAAACAATACATCACAGGTGGCTGGGACTTCCCCCAAGTAAGTGCACTCTGTAGGCGAAAAACATAACTGTGGACACATCGAACAGCGCAGCAAACCGCGATGCGTACCGAATATTTCCAGCTATCTTTTTTTGCCTGTTTGCTGCGATAACCAAAACCATGAATGATGCTTTTATTATCCCCAGCTCTCCGGTTTTCAAATTCAAGTAAGTCTAGAATACTGTACCAGGTGTGGCTGGTGCTGCTCTGATTCTCAAATACCCCAGTCTCGTTTTGAGGACAAACTACATATAATTTGACTGGTTTGTCCCCACAACGGGACCGCAGTACTAAGGGGTTAACAACGTGCTATACTATCAGTCGATGAGAGCCCTTCGACCGAGTGATCGTTTTATTTCTTGGCCTTCGCGAGTCTTCAAGTTTTTGATTATGCGATGTTCACCGGCGGAGAATTGCTTGCTACTCTGCGACAACTATTTTTGGTCTCAATTTTGAGTGAGATACAGGGCCACTCGTGACCTAAGAACTTGTATCTCTTCTAGGATTGATTGAAGAATCGGCACGGACATTGGTTGTGCTGGATAACGACGTGTAGAAAGAACGGTTTCATGTGAAGAACACACACACACTCGTCGAAGTGGTGTAGAACACGGCATCATCAGTGAAAATGGGGGTACCCTACCTGTACCGTAGCACCGCGGTCGTGCACCAGTTACTGTAGTAGAATAATCATATATTTCTTTGTCCGTGCAAACTCGTACATACATTATACATATAAATGCATATAATATCTGCACATGAAGCGGTCACTCTGTTTCCAAGTCAAACCTTTTAAACACAACGAACTGCGACAAAAAATGGACTTTGCCGTGCTCGACGACCAGGGTCAAGGGAACCCGCTACTCCCGCATTTTTAATAGTTCGCGGTGTCCTTCACTGCAACCAAGGAAGTCGCGCGTGGACAGAGGGAGCACACGACGGCATCATCTATCTGGCAAAGTCTGCTGCAAAAATGAGTCACTATTCCGGACAAAACCATGAACATATCGAGAAACCCCGTTGGTCCAAAACCTGAACAAGCCACCACCGTGAGGATTCTCTCCGTAGAATAATCGCTTTCCGCCCTATGTTTGAAGGTCGAATGCGCATTCTCCGTAAAAACGCGATAAGAAGCGTCGTCCCAAAGTCGTGTTCTTTCCGGTATCTCCGTAACTTTTTTGGTGTTCTCCAAGGAAGTGAAACCGACGACAGCCGGCGATTTCGGACCCCCTGTTCAATCCGTCGACACTATATGCATCGGAAGACTTCACACCTCAGACTGATCGTGACCTAGATCAGGTAGATCCTAAGGTAGGTGCGGCTGTGCGAAGCTGTATATGATTTTTGTACGTGCCGTATGTATCCAACACAGGGACCCTGTCCGAGTCAGACATACATGCAGATTGTGCGGCTCTCCCACGTGGCATCGTGGGCTAGAACAAATATATCCGGGATAATACATCTAGATTCTGCCCTGCAGGGTTTCCTGAAGATCACCGACTGGAAATTGATCACGTGTCCAAAGCACGGAATTTTCCATCCGCCAGGAAAGACGATACCCTGTGGTACCACTTGAAGCGGCATATATATGGATGATAAAGAGAGGTGACGGACCGTTGAAAATAGACTACAACAACTTCGAAAATCTCCCCCTCGAGACAATCATGAGCGTTGGTTTGCTGTGCTTGAGGAATATTCACTTTTAATAATACTAATACAATGAGATATCAGACGTGTACCTCAAGGGGGCTGGGGGAAACAAAATGCATTGCGTAAAAATGCGTGGGAGTATACGATAAAAAATGGGATATACGAAGGGGGGCATTTGGACATACATGTATGTGCGAGACCTTGTGGCGGAACCACAATCACAACAACTCAAAGCACGTTGCTGCAACGGGAAAATCGTATCACGTATAATACACATATTACCGTAGGTATACAATACGAGTATTCACCACGGAACAGATTACCGTATATTTCCTACTTTCTGTAAGACATAGTTATAATGCTCAACAAATCAGCGGTGAGATCAAAGAATTCGTCGAAAAGCATATATATACAAGGTACTTTCCATTAATAATAGTATTTCTTTCGTGTTGATAGTTCTATGCATACTACTATTACGGGGGACCATAGTTAATAGGACCAAATATTGTTAGTAAAAATGGTTAAATATATAGGTTTTTAGGTATACCATAGGTCCTACTAACTATGGTCCCCCGTAATAGAGACGGTTTTGGTTGTTGCTGTTGTTGTTGTTTTTCCGCTTACCTCGTCGGCACAATGCAGTCCGTGGTCACAGGGCAGACTGCAACGGTAACTCTGGAGTGAATGGTTTGGTATTTATTTTCGGTTGGGAAAAGACCCGTTCTACGATGATAGAGGTACAACAACACATTTCCGCTTTTTGGTTTCTGGAAAACGGGGTTCCTTGACCCCAAATCTTGAGATTTCGAATAAAAACGTTTCGTAGACTCGGACCGTGGGATTATTCGCGCGATGCAATTAATTTTTTGCTGAAGTCAGTTTTCGGGTGAAGTATGGAGCTCCTTAAATGAGGAGCCTCAGAAAAATTAGGGTGAACCTCTATCATCGTAGATCGCCTCAAAAAATGAAAGCGGAAGAGTAATGAAAAGGTCTGCAATAAATCGTACACGACGTACGTGAGCAAAAAAATATCAATATTGATAGTAGTGGGGTCTAAGGTTGGTACATCGCAGTCAGGCCACGAGAAATCGACAAACCCTGAGCGACAATTAATTACCCTGAGCGTTTTTTTTTCACTTTTTTTGTCTACGAAACTCACTAATAAGGGTCTCAGGCTTGCTCAGATTTGGTTTTCTTGTAGGCGGCACCCATACTGCTGTACTTACTTTTCGTACCACCAGGCAGATGTGTACAACATATATATGCGAACTGTACTTCAAGTCAAGAGCAGAGGTGTATTACCCGACTCAAACCCCTCTCCCTCAACGCAGACCGTCACACACCGGCCCACTATATTCACGCGACTACATTCCGTCACCACTTACGTGGCATCAACTACTACAGCAGTTGTGACAGTCCTGTTGCAATATCATATACCACGTATGTATATATATGTATGAGCATTAAAAACAATCATTTGTGGCTTTGTAGGGAATACAATCATTTTATGATACAGGAAAAATTCCAGCGCGGAACTTCCGAGATTTTTGTATTATTCTTGGAGGCAGGCGCGCCTTTTCTTTCGTGGTGTGGAATCCTGCTATCATCCCGAACCGTTTTTCTCGCGTGCCTCTCGCCCGTTGCTCGACCCCACCTCGTCACACAACCAACGAGCTCCACACTTCTCGAGGCGGCTATCACCATCTTTCTCCACCTCCTCCTGCGGCTGACAACTGTAACAACCAAGACACCTCAGAACCATGAAGGTGGGACCTGCAGTAATTTCAGTACGTACGTAGCGGCAACGGGACAAATTGCAACGTAAATACCTGGTACGCTATTATTAAGAATGAGACGCCGCCTAGATGCCCCAAACGAGTAGGGTCCAAAGATGTCGGGATACAGCACTTTCATCAACATAACTGGCAGATAGCAACTTTGCATTGGCGTGCCTTGACCAAAACCAAACTACTAGGTTTTAGTGCAGAACACTCGGCCCTACACTCTTGACAGCGCACGTTTTTCGTTACTTGACATGTCTCATGACATCTTTGGTGGGGGCCGCAATATCTCCCATCATACGCTACGTTCGGGGAGGACGGGGGGTAGATGATATCAACAGGAACACGGACTAGATCGATGTCGTCTCGCTGCAGGTAGCAAGTAAGTACGGTTTTTAGTGCGGAGTATGTTCGTTGATATAATTCCCGCCATCCATGACTATTTCCGCGGCACCGTGCTTGTTCAACGAAGCGCTCGTGGCCCACGGAGCACGGTGGTGGGCCGCGTACTATTTATTCTGAACTCACCATGTCGCGTGTGTCTTGTGTTCTTTCCCGGGTGCAACCATTTCCGACGAACAACCACAGACGTTCGTAGGTTTGACTGCACTGCTGGCGGCATTTCCTCCCTCCCTGGGCACCAGCAATCCGAACGACGACCAACCAACACAGCCTTTCTTGAGTGGGAGTGTGTGCAGCGCCCGGGACTCCCTCGACTTCCTCGAGGTAGGTGCACAGCTTCTGGATGTATGGTATATATATGCTGCTGTTCTCTACATACCAGGTACATCACAGCAGTAGTTGTAGTAGTACTACTCTCGACTCAGCCACAGAACAGCAGAGTCAGCCCAAGGAATGTCCAGAGGCACGAGCACGCCGGAGGTTTAAGTTTGCAATTATTCTGATCGATATCATCGTCAACATCTCATATTATATGTACACATGAACATCCTGCTGTGCTGCGGCTTGTAAAATACGTACCAGGTATCATTTTCGAGTTATTAATACGTATTGACTTCGCGTACGTACCTACCTTTCAAAATGGAAAAAGTTAGAAAAGTTAGGCACCTACCTGTGAAATCGAGGATGTCGTCGAAACTCATCATTTAATAATTATTAACGTAATTATTACGGCTGAAAAATAACCTCGTGCATATATATATATGTACTCGTAAATATAACGCAGACGAAAGACTGCTGTACACCATATTCGAGTTTCTTTTTTCAGGGCCAACCCTACGTACGTAGCAACGCGATTAACGAATAGACCCAGACAAATATGACAAAGCAAGGATGACACTAATACAAGCAACGTTTCGCTTCCGCACCATTCTACAGCCGGTGGCGCGCGCGAAGGTGACCCTCTCTAACCGCCTGGCTATCGCCCAAGACGAGTTCTCGGTTGGACCCACTTGCCACATCACTAACGGCGACGAGGAGAATGTCCCGCGCTTCGCTGGGCAGTTCCACAAGACGCTGCCGCACGACAAGTTTGGACAGGTATGTACACATATCATATAATATCCGAGTACGAGTGCGGGTAAGAATGCGAGTGCGAGTACAGGAACCGACGGGAATAACACTAAACGTTCCCTATTTTGTTGTCTATTTGTTGTTTGTTGGAGAAAAGTCAGCAGTGGGGGCAATTCTACGTTAACAGCGGCCTGAAATACGAAATGGTGAGATACATGCAACATCCTCGAGAGTGCCTCGTACTGATGTGCATAACATGCAAACGAGACGATTGCACACAAACCTGAAGTGCCGGGTACGGTATGCCGGAGGTAGGGAGTGCATATTATGCCTTTGTGGCAGGTATTCATAAGTGGATAAAGGAATACGGACTGTAGTTCAGGCAGACATCACTATGCCCGCGCAACCATGCATCTACGAAACTAATCCTTGATAATATTAAAATCTACAGCAGTACGAGTAGGTGCTGAACGATTTTTTTGTTGCTGGACGCTGACTGGCTCCGGCTCGCGTATTTATGCAGGTGGACGAAGCCGCCTACAAAAAACTACGGGAGTGTGTGTTCACAAGCGACATCAACGTGTGCGATGACGTGCCCTCTGGCGCCGGCCGAAGTGGTGGCGCAAAGCTGACCAACCCGCTCGGGGGGACTGCGCACCAGGTCGACGGTGCTGACAGGTACATACGAGTAACGGTTCGTGTATGACAGTTGCCTTGGTGGGGTTGGTATCCTCTCCCATGACAGCAGCCCCCAAAATAATGCGCAGTTAGACACCAACCCTACTCGCAGATTGTAAGCAATGCGACAGTTCACAAACCAAAAAATAACTGACTGATGACGGTTGTCAATGGTGGCAGAAGAATATTATATACTAGTTGTATGTTCACAGCGACGAAACGCTTGCTGCGCCAATGTATTACCGGTATTGATAGTGCGATGAATTGGGAGACGATCTTGCGGGTGAGAAGATTTTGGAGGGTGCAGACGCTCCACTTATCTAACATATTTTTGTTGTCCTCTTTTAGCGCCGAATATCTACGACTTGAAGCCTCAACTACTACTCCTACTACTGTAGACACCAGAATAACGTTTTGCGGCTCTTTCGACTATGAGTCGTTCGTTGTACCCTGGGATTTCCTCCTGCGCAACAGCAGTTAGTACAATGGTTGTACTGGAACCATGATCGAAGTTAGATACCTAGGTTAACCCCTTTAGAACCGCGGTCCCGTTTGGGGCCAAAACTACCTGAAATTTGACTGGTTTGCCCCCAGAACGGGACTGCGGTTCTAAAAGGGTTAATACAAGCTTAACACGATCCCTCAATGAAAACATTATTATGTAGCACAATACTCATATCCTCAGTTTGGTTTTGAGCAGTCGTCCCTCCAAAACAAAAAATACGTCGAACAACGGTAATCATAACATCTTCCTGGGTGTTAAACGCGAGGATACAGCAGCCAATACCCGAACGATAGCTAAGACAAACTTCAGCTCCGACGAATAATTAGCCACAACCAGGTTCCAAGAAACCGAAGAACTGCGGAGGGATCTCCTGGCTTAGAAATGTTCAGGTCATCGTAATGAGTTGGCCTACTTCAACTTTGTTCTGGCTACGATTGTTGATTGCACTGGACACGTACAAACGACCCCTAGCAGAGTCCAAAAACAACACAAATATGATACAGACAGCCTCAGTGGAAGTGGTATGTCAACGTGATCAGGTCAAACCACATGTTGCCATGCAAATCAGAGCAGCTTCAGTCGCAACCGAAATTACGGTCGTGTGGTGGATGCAGTTTAACCTGTCGCACCGTTATCACGGGAGCAAAGGCTAGCCCTGGCGAGTCGTCATGGGCGATCGCATGCTTGACAGTCGTCACCTCAAACCATTCAAAATTCGCGTTCTTCAACTAACTCCGCGTTTATGTTGCCTTCTCGTCTCCCCGATATTCGACCATGACCCTCGAACGACTTGAACAATCTTGATAACTGGGGATTCTGCAGCGACAATGTCTTCATCGCCACGCCCGACAGTCTTCTCTCCGAACGACTGGTAAGAGTTGTTATATGTGTGGAATCATCTTGAAAACTTGTTTGATTGAGGCATGAGGTCCATTGAAACACCCGTCACTCCAAATTAGTACGAGTAGATATTTGGGAGTATGATAGTATAGCGTGTTATCACTCCTACGTACTCTTGTGCTGTCTTCGTATCTGCTATCTGGAACTTTCTTGACATTATGTCGTTCCTTCCACATTTTGGTTATTGCTGTGTCACGTGACCACGCAGGCCGCGCAACAGACAGAGGTTTACTGGATGGCCCTGGTTAGGGACATTCCCTTCTCGGAATTCGCCAGCAACGATCTCATCAGGCTCGCCGCAGGTAATTCGGGCAGCAATGAAGCGTTGCTGGACGAAGCGTAAAGCTATGCCTAGTCTCATGGCGATGTCACCAAGGTCAACATGCCGTTTCCCCCCTTGACATACTGCGGTTTGGACAGACGATAACATCATGTATTCCACATAGCAACCGCATTGACCGTAACAAACAGCCCGCGTACCTTCCACCTTCTGACATGCGCGCGTCGCGAAGAGAACCTTGAGGGCTTGCCGGCGTTCGAGGGGCTCAACATCCCCAAGAGCAAGGACGGAAAGATTGACACTGTTACCGACCTGTTCCGAACGGACTGGCCGGGTGTGACCACCGGTCCAGTCGTGTCTCAGTTCCTGTTGTCGGACTTCGAGATCGACTCTATCGTAGCGGAGCCGAAGGCGGTTCCTCTTACCAAAGGAATGGACTACATGACTTCCTTCCAGCCGTGGCTCGATGTGCAGGTGAATATTTGAGTCGTCCTTGGCAAACGTGCACGCGCTAGCTACAATATTCCCGAAGTAGAACCCTGTCCATCTTAAACTCACGCTGAGCCCATACTCACGCATATTCCGCACGTGTCAAGGTAGAGGCCGCCTTCAATTTAATCCTGATTGTACAAGCGGCTGTACACTTTGGGCAAGTGCGTGTCCGAACCATTCACGTTGTCTGGCCACTCTGCTATTCCCACTATTTCCGTCTCCATCGGTGTGATTTCGTCTAAAGTTTCGGCTTTATTTACTGATTTACGTGTGCCCACTCGCTGCTCTATTCGGAACCAGAATGGTGCTTCCGACGTGGATACCGAGTTCGACAACGCTAACCCCCGCTTCATCCGAAACGGCCGAGACCTGGCCACTGTCGCCTTCCGGGACATCCTGTACACGGAAGCCTTCCGTGCCGCGCTCATCTTGTTCAAACAAGGCGCTCTTGGGGGTTCCATCGGGCCCTACGCAGAGTCCGAGCGCCAGCAGGGGTTTGCCACCTTCGGTGCGCCGCACATCCTTACCTCCATGGCATCGGCCAGCTCTTCTACGCGCCATGCGTGGTATGCTAAGGTATGTCGTTCGTCATTCCAGAAATTGCCCCGACCTGTGCACTTGTTGGCCCGTGAATTACGCCACAAAACGTTGCTGGAACTCTGTATGACCGAGGGTTTAAACAATCGTTCGACGCGCGCTATATGCCGGACTCACGTACACATATATTGTTGACAGCAGACTAAACCGGTTGGGGGACAGCGAGCTCGTATTAAAGGTCATGATTGCTCTTGGTTGTGGCGGTTTCTTGGGACTTTACCATTCGGCAACCACACCATTTGGCAAGCAGTTTGCTCCACGATATAAGTGTACAAGGATGGTAGCTCCTATTGCATAAAACGACCCAATGTATGTACGCCGTCGCATGCCTTCGCACCTGTGAGCTCTGTTCGCGGACGATTTATTTCCCCGCCTTTTGTGTTCACGACCTTAACGAGTTTGACCACGGTTTCGAAACGTTTGCCCCACTTCCTCCCCCTCTACCCGACAAACCTATCCATGATCTGGTCAACGGCACAACAGTGGCAAGTCCACCGTATGTTGAGGCCCGAGGCGTACGGTGGCCTGGTACACAACACGCTCGTGAAGAACGTTGTCACCCCGCTGCCAGACTCAATCCTGAGGAACACGGTGAGTACTTAACAATCCATGCCGCCTAATCGGGTTGTCGTTTAGACTGAGGAGGAAACTTGAGGGTGGACTGTAACGTCAGTGGCACGGAGGCTAATCCTGTGACAAATACAAACAGTCGTACGATGTTGCTATGGAACGGGAGTGCTACGAATCGTGGCTGCGTTTGCGATGTTCTCCGGCGATGTTGCTGAACTCGTTGTGATTCGCTCGGTCATTTCTGGACTCTCGCAGGAGCTGCTCAACCGAGTGGAAGTGCATAACCAGGCCATGAACAACGGCGGTGAGAAGACGTTCCTGCTCCCCATGGCAGTAGCCGAGGGGTCTCCCACGCACCCCGCGTACCCCAGCGGGCATGCCATCAACGTCGGCGGTTACATCACCGCACTCAAGGTGATGAACTAAACATGTCCAGTACTTAGACTCCGTCGGTCGATTGGACAAACAATACTAGCACTAGTATCAAGCGAGAGCACACATCGCGGGCGTGACAAGGACGAAGTCATGTCATAATCGTGCCTCACGTTGCCTTAACGGTAGCGTCCTGATCGTGCCTCAAGGTTCCGTGACAGTCGTCAAGGCCTACGATTCTCCTGACAGAGATACCATACCTTACGCCAACACATACTTCCGCTAGTATCTCACAGCGATCGATTACCGCTCGTTCACCTGAATAGGCGTTCCTCGGATTCGAGACCGGTCAGAGGTGCTTCCCCAAGCCCGTCATTTCCAACGATGAGGGAACCGAGAGGATCCCCTACGTGCCGACAGGAAGGGAAATTGTGGGCAAATGCACAGACGAGAGCGGCAAGCAAGTCGACGGCCTAACGTACGAGGGAGAGCTCAATAAGGTGGGCAATACACTGGTATCTTTTGTGGGCGCACGTGTGACGTGCTGAGATACGTAGCAAAATGGGATCTTAATCCGCCTGTATAGGCCGCGAAATCATCTCCTGCCCTGTTCGACTAGCCGTCGCGTTCTACGACAGATGTAGCCCTTCTCGAACGGAATATGTTTGACTGGTGGACCTCCCTAGCTCAGGGACCGCCCAGTATCTTATTTGTGCCCCACAACAATTTTCATTTGGTTCGGTGGATATTGCATCTGGTTAAGCCTAGATACCTTCTCAATATTTATAATTGGATGGAAGTCCTCAGGTGACGAACCCCAGCAAATTTAGACGATACCTTTATCGTAGCACCTGATAGGTGGTTCATTTACTCATGTACTCTACATATCGTATCTGGATTAGCTTAATTTCTGAAGGACTCGTACCTGGTACGATGACCCTACTGACATGGTAGACACCTCCCAAGGACAAGGACGACAGCCATTTGTCCTAACGACTATCGTAAACATCGCGAAGGCGACATGGATCACCCTACACAACCAACCAGCAGTTGCCATAGTTGATGCGGTGATTTCCCGGACACTCACCCCACCTTCCCTTGTCGTTGTACGTGTAACACGTCAGGTTAGCGCCAACGTGCTCTTGGGGAGGTCGCACATCGGGGTTCACTGGAGGATGGATGGTGTGAACGGAGCGCTCATGGGAGAGACTAGCGCGGTCCGCCGCTTGCAGCAGGTGTGTTTGGCTATTCGTGGCCTGTCATAACTGTGATGATACCGTTAATCACGTGTTTATACATTATGCTTCAGGGGCGGGGCACACGGCCCACAGAGTGAACGCATGCAAGCGTACGCGGCGACTGTCGTCGCGCGTTTTGGCCCTCTGTCTGATAAAGGAGGTCATCATGTTCGTTTAGTGCTTCACTCATTGTGTCGGTATCGCCCAGCGTCAGCAGTTCGCTCATGCACACATCCCCCGCAAACAAGTGGTCGCACACCCGGCTACTCAATTGACGCATCCCCTATGCCACATCGCCTCCCTCACAGGAACTTCCTGGTCTCTCCGAAGCCCGCATCGTGGATGACGCAGCGAAGAAGGACATCCCCCCGGCGACATACAACTTCCGCCTTTACAGCGGCAAGATGCTCGAGTTGTACGGTAGGAACTTGTACAAGCTAGATGGCAAGCTCTGCAAGGGGGCCTTCACGGGCGACGACTTCTGCGCTGTAAGTTAGCATCCATCGGTGTATCTTGCTCGCAAGTATTAATCTGCGCTCTTACCCTACCCTTGTTTTGGAACCTAGTCATACCGTTGTGGCCGGTATGGCACCGTAGGCGTTTGCGCGCGTTGTACTTATCCTCATCAGTGCGATCGCTTCTACCGTGGGCTTATCGTACTCGAGTAGCGCACTGAATGCCTATATAAGTGTACGACGCAAATACCAAGTATTAGTTAAACGGAAGCCATAGTGTAGGTGATGAACCTGCACGGTAAGAGACTAAGCGGGAGCAGATCGATCTTGTCTAATGTGGTTCTCTCTCGGCGTTGCTGTCCATTTTCGTTCTCGTTTCAACACTCGCGACCGCTTCACAGGAGGTGCGCGAGGACAGTTACGAATCGTTGGAAGACGTTGTGCAGGAGCATGCCACCTTCTCGCTCCACGCCGAGCTCTGAAAAATGGGCCCACGACACCCACGCATAGACCGCTTCCCTCAAAACGATTGCGCGTGTGCTCCTTTGGGATTGCACGCGAGATCGGGGGATCCTCGGTTGCGTTCGAATGAAAAGTAAATCAGTTACGTTTCCGACGCGGTAGCCAATGACGGACGTAAGCTGCTGGTATTGTGCTGAGGGCTCTTGTACTAATTGTCCGTTGATAGTTCCGGTCAGGTAGGCATGCTCTGAATCCGCCACGGGCGTTTCGCCTGGGTTTGAATATGCATAGCACGGGTGCTGCTGTAGGAGAACCACGTTTTGGGCCCTATATCTCTGACGGATGGAGCTTCTCCACTGACCAACCACCCTACAAGACATGTGCCGTATATGGCATGGCTTGTCCCATTTGCGGGGCACGATATCTTTCGTCAACACTATTCATAGGCATGAGATGGGTTATCGGGTTTAGCCCAAATATTTTGTGGAAGAGTCAGTTTTGGGGGAGGCATGAGCCTCCTTAAGAGAGGAGGCTCCGACAATTTCGATGTTGCCCCTGTCGTCGTTTGCGCATATATATATATATATATTTATATATTATATGTATACATATTGCCCACGACAAGCTGACTGGAGTATCCTTCCACCGTGTTCAGACATAGCGAGAGTGAAGAAGCCTGTGATTGCAATGTCGTTACAAATAGAAGTTCTAGGCGGCAACGCCTTGGTGCGTAGGGAGACGGGCATCCCAACGCTCGTGGGGGTGGCCTGTTTGTGTAGTGGGCGTGATTCGTCCAAACGCTGTGTAGGGTAGTAACTATGTGCGGCAGTTATGGGCATGGGCAACCTACGACGTAAGGGATCAATTCGTGCACCGGGTGCGCTTGGGTGATGCGTGGGTGGGGCTTGCCATGAGGCGGTGGGTAGAAGAAGTAGAAAGGTATCAATTATTTTTAGTGAGGTAAGAGGGGACTCTCGCCCAACTCCCCCGGGACCCTGAAAAGGAGTCCAAATATAATATTGTGCAACCCCTCGGGGAAACACTAATCCCGCCGCAATCTCCGTAGATATATTACCGTTACAAGAATCACACAATTCAGTACAATCAGATAATCAGACTTTGGTACGAGCAAATCCCACATTCCCCCTGCTCGTTTCACAGTCCTGATAACTCTCGTCCGGTCAAAATATCAAAAATAAAACCTATGCATCCAACGCCTTTAATGATAACACCCTGAAATCTCAAAATAAAACAACACAGTCCGAAGGAAGGTCACTAAAGTGTCAATCATGGCTAACGACGATCGACACCCGTTGGGATCAACACGAATTTTACTAAGGTACTGGCCATGGCTAACGATCACCAGTACCCGATGGAATCAATACCACACCAATAGAGTCACCACACATTCATCGCAATCTCCGTAGATGGATTGCAGTGACACAACTCAGACACTTGAACTAATACGACAATGACACGTATCAGACATGTGTACGGCTACATCATACGACTATGTCCGACAGCCTTCCTAGACGTAGCACACTGTCAGGATAATTGTGCCTATTCCGTACCAGGTCCACACTCATCCAACACATAAAAATCCTCTTGTCGTGACACTACAAGTAGCAGTGTATTCACCCCGAAAACAGAAATTCCTAAACCCACTATAGAACCAAGCAGCTGCCTCCCGGCTGTCAAAACACCAAAATCCTCCAAAACCCAGACTCAAACCAATTCAATCAAGGTGAAACAATATATTGGCCTTACTCCAACCTCTTTCCGGTAATCAACATACAGCCTTCCCTATGGTAGGTTGAACTGCATGAAATAGGAAAAATAGTAGATTGGCCTTCCAGGTTTCAGTACCAATCTCAATATAATCTCAAAAATGAAAGACTCTGAAATTCCTCCATTTAATTAGTCGAATACCAAATCAATATCATTCCCTCAACTATCATACCAGCTTGTCATTCAATAACCATGTATCACTCAAAGCCAATAGCCTCTCTTCTGTGGGCACACATTTAATGACATCCAAGAAAAGCGTCAAATATCTCATTGACCAACACACTGCGGTCCTACAAGCCGGGTATGGATATAGAGCACACCAGAGTTGTACGGTGAGATTCGACTCATTTCATGCAATAGGGCATGCCCAAAAACTATACCAGCAGATTTACCAATCTTCTCGTTTCTTAACGGAAAAATCATGAGAACGTGCGCCGGTTCTTAATATTAATAGCTCAAAAATGTAATTTTTCGAGTTTCTTAACCCATGCAGAACTGAAAAACTGATCCCGACACTAATTCCAAGTAGTTTGTCCCCAAATACGTGGGACCAGTACTTTGAGGGGTTAACTCCAAAGGAAACTAATCATACGTGAGCATCAGGTAAATATGCGTGATACCAGATTCCTGGTACCAAGTGAGACACCTGTCAGCTGAGTATACGGCTACGGTATTATATACCCAAGTCGTCATATGATACGATCCTGCAGATATGTGAGAGATCAAGATGGTTGATCGCTCAACAGTCAAAATGGCAGTAGAACTTGTGTCGGCAAGATCTGACTTGAAGAACCTACACACAATTTCAAGCAAAAACGAACCAGTACCTGCGCTTTTTACATAGCAGTACCGAGCAAAATAATAAAAAAGACACAACAAAAACACTATCAATACCAACCGTTACCCAATATAATAGTACCACTACAACCACACATCACGACCGTCGAGCATCCACCTCATTTTCTCCGTTCACCATGCCCGGTCGTGATTTGGTCCTCTCGTCAACCGTCCGCCTGATGAGTAATTGCTCGAAGATGATGGTCCTTCACTTTTCTCGCACGCGCGCCCGCCGTAGCCGAGTCGGACGCCGACCGGCCACCTCGCACCCCCACCCCACGAAGGTGCCGCTGCATGACCAACCCGTACCGATCCCAACTCGCTCCCAAGCGCTTCCATTCGGCGCACCGTCGTCCTCGTCAATGTTCTCCGAACACCCGACAGCTCCTTCCATCACACCAATCTCCCCCACCAGACCCATGCCATCCATTGGTACCACCTCACGTTCCAAACCGTGCTGCTCCTCCTCATCCGACTCCTCCTCCAGTTCCCTCTCCCTCACCATCCCCATGCCATCCACCGGTACCACTTCACGCTCCAAACCGTGCTGCTCCTCCTCATCCGACTCCTCCTCCTCAGTAATATCCATCAACTCCTCCTCGTCGCCTTTCTTGACGTACGTAGAAGCCCGTACTTGTTGTTGCTGCTGCTGTTGCTGTTGGGCCGCACTTTTTGCTCTCGATAGCACTGGGTCGGCGGGTGACGAGTTGTCGCAGCTCCTCGAACCATTGTCCTGGGCTTGGTGCGTGTTCTCTGTCTTTTTCCTTGCCTCCTCTCGTGCATTCGCGGCGGTTGCGTAACCCCTCCTAGCTCTCAGCTGCTGGTCAACATGTTTTTCAATGGCTTCTTGTTGCTCCTTGACGGTAAGCAAGTGGAAAGATGATAAATCCATGCGGCATCCTGCGCCCGGCCTACCGTGACGCTCCTCCTGCTCCTGCTCCTGCTTCTGCTGCTTTGCTGCTGCTGCCGCTGCCGCCGCTGATGGGGTTGCTGCTGTTTCCTGTAGCTCCTTCCATTCTTCAGGAGTCCATGTCCCCAACCCGATGTCCGCTCCCTCGCGGTGTCGCCTCTCCTGATCGAGGATCCTTGTCATCCAAGGAAGCTCCTCCCCTAAAACCACAAAACCCACCATGGTGCGCTGCACCCCGTGCCCGAGCGACCGTGACCATATGTCAGAGGCTAACGCTAGCGTAAGGGATCAATTCGTGCACCGGGTGCGCTTGGGTGGTGCGCGGGTGAGGCTTGCCCTGGGGCGGAGAGCCTTGCTCAAGGAGAGCGGTCGAACGGGAGCATTCGCGCCATAAGGCGGTGGAAGCAGAGAAGGGAAATATATATGTTATCCTTTAGAGTACGGGCTTCTACGTACGTCAAGAAAGGCGACGAGGAGGAGTTGATGGATATTACTGAGTAGGAAGGCTGTCGGACATGGTCGTATGATGTAGCCGTACACATGTCTGATACGTGTCATTGTCGTATTAGTGTCTTGAGTAACTGTTGTGTCACTGCAATCCATCTACGGAGATTGTGATGATAACTATGTTTCCCCGAGGGGTTGCATAAAATTGTGTTTGACCTGCTTTCAGGGGTCTTATAGAGTCTAGGGGAACGTGGCCCCCTTGCTCTCAGTACGTTAAAGGATAAAATTGATATTTATCTTCTCTCCTTCCACCGCCTTATGACGCGAATGCTCCCGATCGACCGCTCTCCGTGAGCAAGGCTCTCCGCCCCAGGGCAAGCCTCACCCGCGCATCACCCAAGCGCACCCGGTGCTCGAATTGATCCCTTCCGCCAGCGTAAGGGATCAATTCGTGCACCGGGTGCGCTTGGGTGATGCGTGGGTGGGGCTTGCCATGAGGCGGTGGGTAGAAGAAGTAGAAAGGTATCAATTATTTTTAGTGAGGTGAGAGGGGACTCTCGCCCAACTCCCCCGGGACCCTGAAAAGGAGTCCAAATATAATATTGTGCAACCCCTCGGGGAAACACTAATCCCGCCGCAATCTCCGTAGATATATTACCGTTACAAGAATCACACAATTCAGTACAATCAGATAATCAGACTTTGGTACGAGCAAATCCCACACGACGTACCGATGAGTCCAGAGGGTGGTGGGTGGAGAAAGCTCCATGCCACATAGTGTGTTTGTCTTGTCAATGAGACGTATCTGTTGTGTCGACGTACTGTATAAGCCAGTTGTGGGTGTGTTTTATAACTGTGTGCTCCTTTTTCATTAAATTTTCATGATGGGAGTTTTTGAAGGGAGGCAGGTGTCTTTGCTGCATATCTAGGCTGGATATGCTACATTCAGATTAAAAATGGCTCTATGGCCGGACGTGGTAGGTCGAGCTTTGCCAGCACCATATCATACGATGGTCAGGATCGAGGTAGCTGAGGGGTAGTATTTATTTGCTGCACGAGAGTAAAGATCGGCCTTGCTTTGTTCTGCGTCGTGTTCAATCGGTTTTGTCGAGACGTGCCTTCGCTCAGGCATATATGCGGGTATCCTCTCGGCCGTATACATATACGAGTAGTAAAACCGCACGACAAGCAGTTGGAGTCTGCCCTTAACTGCTCGCCTACTTCGGAATTATCGCAAAGAAAGCCAGGCTCGATCGGCTTTTAATGCGCCGGCACGGAGAATGACGATACACTTGGCGTTCCCTTCGTCCGAAGTCTAAACTGAGTTTTTGTTGTTGCGGCTACGAAGGTCCTGGTACCGGTTAGTATACGAAGGGACGCCTGCCTCCATGTCACCATCGGTACAGAGTCAGGTAACAATTTGCCTGACTGACTATTCGTATCCCATCAACATGCCGCCGATCGTCTACGTTAGCCACAGACAATGGCGGACAGATACTCCTAGAGTCAACTGTGGGGCGCGGATGATATCCCGATGTCACACGACGTTTTGAAAGTTTAAAACGAAATTCTCATCGGCCTATTTAATAATGGTAAAATGCTGACGTGTTGTCGGACATGTGTAATTGACTTCGTCACGTGACCCAAACTTTGCCTCGAACTCGATAGAAAATCTTGCTGTGACTTTTCCACATTTTTTCGTGTGCGCTTTCGAACAACTTGCAAAGAAGTTAAAATTCCACGTTTACTCAACAAGCCGGCGCATGTGGCCTAAGGCCCATAAACCCTCGCTCACCGGCTCTCGTCCTCTAATCCCAGCACTCGTGAGCGGGCATACGGATAACAAGGCAAGTATTGGGATAGTATTGCTGAGTGATAGACGTTGGGTCACCCATCCTATGAGAAACAGGAGTTGTTGATGTTGTAGCCACGCTGCAAAGGAGTAGCGCTGTTTTTTAAGTGCGACATAGAAACGGAGTCTAGGCGTAAATAGGCCGACACACAATTTGATGCAGATGCGTGATTCAGTCAGGCACACCGGCCAAGTTACCATACATACATGGTGGTTAGAGATAATACACGGAAACGGTTGCCGTTGTGATCTTTGCAGCACATGATAGGCCTACGAAAAAGCATGAACCTCACAAGAGCATACGGCCCACTGCTTTGGGTGAGGTAAGCAAGTAGATTAAAAAAATCGTGTTCAGCAGTGGGCGCCACACTACATCCCGCATTCCAGCATAAGTGGGTTCTATGATAGAGGCTCACCCAAAACGTTCCAAGGCTCCCCCCTTAAGGAGCTCCATACTTCACCCGAAAAGCGTTTCCGGCGAAACATTTTCCTTGCTACCTTTTTTTTGCCGAAATACGTCGCACAAGGTACACCAAGTATACGCGGGGCATACTAAGAGTAGTTCAGTTCTACGAGTATACTCGCAGTATTCGAACACCATCAACGAACGAAATATTGCTGATACATGCAGTACCCGCAGTACAGAACCCCGAGCGCAACAGAGAGTATCCACGGCAGCAACAGCAGTAAAGAATCTTGAATAAGTACGAAATCGAAAGGATCCGGAGTAGTATCCGCAGTAGAAATATAAAACCTCGTAATACTGCGAGTACTCGCAGTATCTGCCGTACAAAACCGAAATACCTCGAGTGCACGACGAAGTGCCTACGTACAGTATTTGTTTTCGCCTTACTCCTCAAGTATTGGGAGCAACCGTGAAAGGTTGAGATATGGACGCACGCCACACGTAAGCGCGCCCAACCTCTGCGGGTTTCCGTAAAAACATTCGATTTTTATTATTATATCATAGGTATAAGTAGGTCAGAAAAGCAAGGTGGATGGACTGGTACCAAATAAGTCAAAATTTGAAAATAAATTAAAAAAAGCGAGGATTGTGCGAGTCGAACCTCGGCAAAGAAAACAATATCAAACGAAGTTTGCCATCTACGCTACAGGAGTACTCGTACAACTGGCCCGTGGTGTTTTTAGGCAGTCTAAAACATGTTGCAGGAAATCGCCCAGTAGAGTAGCGTGTACAGGTACAACAACTGCATGTACAGCAGTACTGCTGTAAAATGCCATGTGATATGATACGACAGCAGAAGACACGCGAACTGGAACAAAGGAACGTATACTGCTGCCCTTTCAGCAGGCTGTAGGATCTACCGGTCAGATTGTAGGACACACGGCAGTCAGTAACTGTAATTACTCATGCTGATGTACACGATGCTTGTACGAGCAATTTGTTGTACTCGACTTCACGAACATTTCGAACCGGGGATAATCGCTACGGAGCAAAAAACGTCGGTCACACACTGCGGCAGGTATACGTGCATAGATAGGCCAAAGCCAATGGCAACAACAACGAACACTAGTACTGAGAGTATAGCGCGGATCTAACACATACATGCGCATAGTACACTGCATACTACTGCTGCTGTTGGCGCACTGTGCTGACGACAGCTGGAGCAGTGGCAATATTGGATCACACACAGCAATACGCAGAAGAAGCAGTAGGGAGAGAGGTGACGATGGTGGCGTGGTCAAGTGGTCTACTGCAGTCTCCGATTATTCAACTATGATAGGCGCACAGTCGTAGGATCGCTCATACGCGCAAGGTGTGCCCGCTGCTGCTGCTGGATAGCAGGGAGTTGGTGGTCCTGTACAATAAGCTGGAGGTAACCACGCTCTGTGCACTGATGTTTATTGTTTTCTGGGCCGTGGGCCGTTCTACGTGCAACGAAAATATTAAAAACACAGTCTGTTGTGCACCTGAAATAAGTCTGGGTTGTGTGCTCACAGCTCATGAGCACCTCTGTGTGGAAGAAAACAGACAATATCCAACCGGTACGTACGTACGTACGTACAAAAAAAGGCCTCTCTTACTGAAACTACAGCGAAATCGTCTCGTCCGCCCCCATTGAAAAAACAACTTCTTTTTTTTCTCGTCCCATTCATCATCTTCGCACATCTTCTTCTTCTCTCTCTCCTTCCCATTCGTAACTCAGATCCGGGGTCACATAACAGGCTCTTCTACTCGTACCCCCTTCCCGCTACGGTATGTGCCTTCATTTTTATCGCGAGAAGATTTCAGCTTTTCTTCTCTCGTCGACTCGCATCGAATTGTACATGTGCCTACCCACGCTGCAAGGCGCTCTCAACAATTGAATCCTTTTCTATTTTTATTTTTGCAAATAAAGTCAAAGTCCGACCCACCTGGGGCTCGAACCCAGGACTCAAACAAGTAGAATTCGAGGGTACCCACTTGAACCACCGGGGCGACCGGCTATTGAGGGCTTGCCACGCGCTCCCGAAGGCACGGGTCGCGCCCGGACCTCGACCAACGCGTCAGAGCAGGCTTTCTGTGTCGACTACCTAACGTTTCACCAAAAAGCCCTCGTACGAAGTGTGCTCGCAAAAGTACGGAAGTTGCACAAACTTAACCACGTATCACTATCCATATATATATATATATATATATTTTTGTCCATCCCATTCATTATCTTCGCACATCCTCTTCTCTCTCTCCTTCCAACTCGTAACTCAGATCCGGGGTCACATAGCAGGCTCTTCTCCCCCCTTCCCGCTACGGTACGTGCCTTCATTTTTATCGCGAGAAGATTTCAGCCTTTTCTTCCCTCGTCGACTCGCATCGAATTGTGCCTACCCACGCTGCAAGGCGCTCTCAACAATTATTGAATCCCTTTTTTTATTTTTGCAAATAAAGTCAAAGTCCGACCCTCCTAGGGCTCGAACCCAGGACTCAAACAAGTAGAATTCGAGGTTAACCACTTGAACCACCGGGGCGACCGGCATATACCAGGTACCAGCTATACTTTTATTCTATTACGGGGGACCATAGTTAATAGGACCTATGGTATACATAAAAACCTATACATTTAACCCTTTGTACGAACAATATTCCTTCCTATTAGCTATGGTCCTCCGTACTAAGGAAAAACTTGGAAAATCTCCCAGAGCGCACGTCGGGAAAGTTATTTGTCCGACTGGAAGAGGCCCCCACCGCCATTAATCGCGAGTGTATGTTGATTTTTTTCATTTTGAATTTTTTCTAACGTAGTCTTTAGATACGAATCGACACGAACTGCGTGGTCCGTAAAGTTCATTTTCCCTCGTTGCACTTGTCAAGTATCGCTCGGGACAAGACGTAAATATAAGTATTCTTAGTTTCGGGTGATGAGCAGGGAGACCAAACTTAAGTTCCCGCCCTGAGTGGTAACATCATCATGTATGTAGCGTATGGATATACATTCAGGTATTATTATACATATATATCCCCACAAATCAATGAAAGAAACAACACTAAAAGTAGGACACAGAGTAGGTACATGTGGTATCGTACACCATGCATGCGTAGAACCATAGGTACCGCACAGCCAGTAGGGGTGACAAACAAGAAATATCGATGAATACAAAAGGGAGGGAGGCAGGAAGGAGACAATGCTTTAACGTAAAAATTGTCATTAATGGGATGTATTACGAGTACTACTTCATGGGCGCCCGGTGTTGTTGAAAAACTTCAGTGTGGTGTCCAGCCTCGTAATAATGTCTGATTTTGTTTCCGACTTTGATCTTAATTATTTGCACAAGATTTAGAGTAGATCCCACTGTGTAGCTGTAGCTAGCTAGCTGTGTTTCCTAACCCCCTTTTTACAAAGTTCTCACGCTAATCTAAGCTTGTTTTATTAATATAATACTCGGGCGCCCACTGCTGTATACATGATGTAGATGGACAGCCGTGTCTACAGCACGCGAGTTCAGCACACATATTCATGAAGAAACATAATTATAATGTCTCCAGGCTGGTTTCCTTCCATGAGAATGAGTGCGTTCTACACAAAACCTCGTTATACGAAGACTACCGACTCTATTGGTGTTTCCTGTACATCGTCTACTACTGCCTCCCGTTCAAATTACTCTATTTTGGTTTTGGCAGGCGTCCCTGACTGTATGTATACCGTAAAAGACGCAATATAACACGTACATACCCTGAAACAAGTTTTAGACCCGGTGTCCTCCAAAATTTGGGGAGGGGGGGCACAGTGAAAACGGTGGATTTGCTAATATATTTCGTCAAGGAGACTGCAGAGATAGACGCATCGCTGGGCGTATTCAGTACTACTCCCTCCCCGTTGTCCAAAAATCCAATATTAAAACTGCCCGAGGGGGTGTGTTATCTTGGGTGTTCCACAGTGAGTGGTCGAAGTGTGGTAACATAGTTGTAATATACAATACATCACAGGTGGCTGGGACTTCCCCCAAGTAAGTGCACTCTGTAGGCGAAAAACATAACTGTGGACACATCGAACAGCGCAGCAAACCGCGATGCGTACCGAATATTTCCAGCTATCTTTTTTTGCCTGTTTGCTGCGATAACCAAAACCATGAATGATGCTTTTATTATCCCCAGCTCTCCGGTTTTCAAATTCAAGTAAGTCTAGAATACTGTACCAGGTGTGGCTGGTGCTGCTCTGATTCTCAAATACCCCAGTCTCGTTTTGAGGACAAACTACATATAATTTGATTGGTTTGTCCCCACAACGGGACCGCAGTACTAAGGGGTTAACAACGTGCCATACTATCAGTCGATGAGAGCCCTTCGACCGAGTGATCGTTTTTTTTCTTGGCCTTCGCGAGTCTTCAAGTTTTTGATTATGCGATGTTCACCGGCGGAGAATTGCTTGCTACTCTGCGACAACTATTTTTGGTGTCAATTTTGAGTGAGATACAGGGCCACTCGTGACCTAAGAACTTGTATCTCTTCTAGGATTGAAGAATCGGCACGGACACTGGTTGTGCTGGATGGCGACGGGTAGAAAGAACGGTTTCATGTGAAGAACACACACACACTCGTCGAAGTGGCGTAGAACACGGCATCATCAGTGAAAATGGGGGTACCCTACCTGTACCGTAGCACCGCGGTCGTGCACCAGTAGTAGTAGAATAATCATATATTTCTTTGTCCGTGCAAACTCGTACATATATTATACATATAAATGCATATAATATCTGCACATGAAGTGGTAACTCTGTTTTCAAGTCAAACCTTTTAAACACAACGAACTGCGACAAAAAATGGACTTTGCCGTGCTCGACGACCAGGGTCAAGGGAATCCGATACTCCCGCATTTTTAATAGTTCGCGGTGTCCTTCACTGCAACCAAGGAAGTCGCGCGTGGACAGAGGGAGCACACGACGGCATCATCTGGCAAAGTCTGCTGCAAAAATGAGTCACTATTCCGGACAAAACCATGAACATATCGAGAAACCCCGTTGGTCCAAAACCTGAACAAGCCACCACCGTGAGGATTCCTTCCGTAGAATAATCGCTTTCCGCCCTATGTTTGAAGGTCGAATGCGCATTCTCCGTAAAAACGCGATAAGAAGCGTCGTCCCAAAGTCGTGTTCTTTCCGGTATCTCCGTTACTTTTTTGGTGTTCTCCAAGAAGAACGTAAAACCGACGACAGCCGGCGATTTCGGACCCCCTGTTCAATCCGTCGACACTATATGCATCGGAAGACTTCACACCTCAGACTGATGATCGTGACCTAGATCAGGTAGATCCTAAGGTAGGTGCGGCTGTGCGAAGCTGTACATGATTTTTGTACGTGCCGTATGTATCCAACACAGGGACCCTGTCCGAGTAAGACATGCAGATTATGCGGCTCTCCCACGTGGCATCGTGGGCTAGAACAAACATATATATCCGGAATAATACATCTATCTGCCCTGCAGGGTTTACTGAAGATCACCGACTGGAAATTGATTACCTGTCCAAGGCACGGAATTTTCCATCCGCCAGGAAAGACGATACCCCGTGGTACCACTTGAAGCGGCATATATATGGATGATAAAGAGAGGTGACGGACCGTTGAAAATGTGTGTGTGTGTGTTCTTCACATTAAACCGTTCTTTCTACCCGTCGACATCCAGCACAACCAGTGTCCGTGCCGATTCTTTAATCCTAGAAGAGATACAAGTTCTGTGGTCACAAAGCTACGCCACAGAGATACTACGTTGCCACGTGTGCAGTGTGAACTGCAGTGGGCAATGCAAAGCCATGTCATCATACTAGATACGACAGGCACGACATACGCAATCTATGAAATAGTGAAACGAAAAGAAACAATCAAAGAGAAAACAAAAACAAGGTAGACAAATCGAAAAAGAAAAAGAAGAAAAATGAAAGCAAAATCTAAGAGAAACAATCTGTCGTGCCCCCCCCCCGCAGGCGAGGTGGCCAACACTTGAAAAAGAACGAGCTGGAAAAAAGAAGAAATAACAAAAAACACCACTGCTTGTGAACAGAGTAAGACAAAGAACCAAGGAGAAAGTAACAAGGAAAAATAACAAAGGGGAAATAACAGGCAGACACTACAACAACTTCGAAAATCTCCCCCTCGAGACAATCATGAGCGTTGGTTTGCTGTGCTTTAGGAATATTCACTTTTAATAATACTAATACAATGAGATATCAGACGTGTACCTCAAGGCGGCTGGGGGAAACAAAATGCATTGCGTAAAAAAAGTTAATGCGTGGGAGTATACGATAAAAAATGGGATATACGAAGGGGGGCATTTGGACATACATGTATGCGAGACCTTGTGGCGGAACCACAATCACAACAACTCAAAGCATGTTGCTGCAACGGGAAAATCGTACCACGTATACACATATTACCGTAGGTATACGGGTATTCACCACGAAACAGATTACCGTATATTTCCTACTTCCTGTAGGACATAATTATAATGCTCAACAAATCAGCGGTGAGATCAAAGAAATCGTCGAAAAGCATATACATATATATATAGGCCAAGTATTATGGGAAATTTTTGAGACGTTATTTCTGGCTTTTTCAGCGATCTCCGAAGCCCAAAAATCAGAACCATCTATTATGGGACAGGAAATCATCGATATTTTTGATCTCAGTTCCTGGAGGGGGCAAAAATCAGCAAAACCTCTCAGAACTGAGCTCAGTTCTGAGAGGTTTGGATGATTTCTGAGAACTGAGATTTTTCGTATTTTGGGTGCTACATCTCACTACTACTGCCAGCCCACCTATCTACCTGCGCACCTGCCACCCGTCACCCACCACGCGAAAGCATCAAGCCGACGGCGGGCGGTAACTACGGCGCTTGTGTAAAGAGAGATGGCTTCTCCTTCACATGGAAGCAATATTAGCGGTGGCAGCAGCAGCTGCAACAGCGGCACCAGCAGTAGCAGAAGCAGCAGCAGCACCGCCAGCAGCAGCAGCAGCAACAGCAGCAACAACAGCAGCAGCAGCAGCAGCAACAGCAGCAGCAGCAGCAGCAGCAGCGATGGCGACTCGATGTCGCCGGCGCTAATCCTCCCGTGTTTGGATGCTGAAACCACGCTCGCGGCCGCCGCTGCCTTCGCAACGTTTGAAGACGACGAGGAGGACGCTGAGACGCCTGCCGTAAAACGCTCGCGACGTGCCAAGCCACGCCCAGACTACAGAAAATCAACTTGGATGAAGATGCTACAGGCCGAAGCCAAGCTGTTGGACCCCACCTCAGACGAAGCCACTTTTATACAAAACCACTTTAATAAATCAGAACCCATAATACACGTTATATATTTTCACCCACACTTTTCTGTCTCCCGAAAACTCACAAAATAAAAAGACAGAAATAACGTCTCAAAAATTTCCCATAATACTTGGCCATACAAGGGACTTTCCATTATTAATAGTATTTATTTCGTGTTGATAGTTCTATGCATGCTCTACAGACGGTTTTGGTTGTTGTTGCTGTTGTTGTTGTTTTTCCGCTTACCTCGTCGGCACAATGCAGTCCGTGGTCACAGGGCAGACTGCAACGGTAACTCTGGAGTGAATGGTTTGGTATTTATTTTCGGTCGGGAAAAGACCCGTTCTACGATAGAGGTACAACAACACATTTCCGCTTTTTGGTTTCTGAAAAACGGGGTTCCTGGACCCCAAATCTTGAGATTTCGAATAAAAACGTTTCGTAGACTCGGACCGTGGGATTGTTCGCGCGATGCAATTAATTTTTTGCTGAAGTCAGTTTTCGGGTGAAGTATGGAGCTCCTTAAATGAGGAGCCTCAGAAAAATTAGGGTGAACCTCTCTATCATCGTAGAACGCCTCAAAAAATGAAAGCGGAAGAGTAATGAAAAGGTCTGCAATAAATCGTACACGACGTACGTGAGCAAAAAAATATCAATATTGATAGTAGTGGGGTCTAAGGTTGGTACATCGCAGTCAGGCCACGAGAAATCGACAAACCCTGAGCGACAATTAATTACCCTGAGCGTTTTTTTTTCACTTTTTTTGTCTACGAAACTCACTAATAAGGGTCTCAGGCTTGCTCAGATTTGGTTTTCTTGTAGGCGGCACCCATACTGCTGTACTTACTTTTCGTACCACCAGGCAGATGTGTACAACATATATATGCGAACTGTACTTCAAGTCAAGAGCAGAGGTGTATTACCCGACTCAAACCCCTCTCCCTCAACGCAGACCGTCACACACCGGCCCACTATATTCACGCGACTACATTCCGTCACCACTTACGTGGCATCAACTACTACAGCAGTTGTGACAGTCCTGTTGCAATATCATATACCACGTATGTATATATATGTATGAGCATTAAAAACAATCATTTGTGGCTTTGTAGGGACTACAATCATTTTATGATACAGGAAAAATTCCAGCGCGGAACTTCCGAGATTTTTGTATTATTCTTGGAGGCAGACGCGCCTTTTCTTTCGTGGTGTGGAATCCTGCTATCATCCCGAACCGTTTTTCTCGCGTGCCTCTCGCCCGTTGCTCGACCCCACCTCGTCACACAACCAACGAGCTCCACACTTCTCGAGGCGGATATCACCATCTTTCTCCACCTCCTCCTGCGGCTGACAACTGTAACAACCAAGACACCTCAGAATCATGAAGGTGGGACCTGCAGTAATTTCAGTACGTACGTAGCGGCAACGGGACAAATTGCAACGTAAATACCTGGTACGCTATTATTAAGAATGAGACGCCGCCTAGATGCCCCACACGAGTAGGGTCCAAAGATGTCGGGATACAGCACTTTCATCAACATAACTGGCAGATAGCAACTTTGCATTGGCGTGCCTTGACCGAAACCAAACTACTAGGTTTTAGTGTAGAACACTCGGCCCTACACTCTTGACAGCGCACGTTTTTCGTTACTTGACATGTCTCATGACATCTTTGGTGGGGGCCGCAATATCTCCCATCATACGCTACGTTCGGGGAGGACGGGGGGTAGATGATATCAACAGGAACACGGACTAGATCGATGTCGTCTCGCTGCAGGTAGCAAGTACTATTTTTAGTGCGGAGTATGTTCGTTGATCTAATTCCCGCCATCCATGACTATTTATTTCCGCGGCACCGTGCTTGTTCAACGAAGCGCTCGTGGCCCACGGAGCACGGTGGTGGGCCGCGTACTATTTATTCTGAACTCACCATGTCGCGTGTGTCTTGTGTTCTTTCCCGGGTGCAACCATTTCCGACGAACAACCACAGACGTTCGTAGGTTTGACTGCACTGCTGGCGGCATTTTCTCCCTCCCTGGGCACCAGCAATCCGAACGAGGACCAACCAACACAGCCTTTCTTGAGTGGGAGTGTGTGCAGCGCCCGGGACTCCCTCGACTTCCTCGAGGTAGGTGCACAGCTTCTGGATGTATGGTATATATATGCTGCTGTTCTCTACATACCAGGTACATCACAGCAGTAGTTGTAGTAGTACTACTCTCGACTCAGCCACAGAACAGCAGAGTCAGCCCAAGGAATGTCCAGAGGCACGAGCACGCCGGAGGTTTAAGTTTGCAATTATTCTGATCGATATCATCGTCAACATCTCATATTATATGTACACATGAACATCCTGCTGTGCTGCGGCTTGTAAAATACGTACCAGGTATCATTTTCGAGTTATTAATACGTATTGACTTCGCGTAGTACCTACCTTTCAAAATGGAAAAAGTTAGAAAAGTTAGGCACCTGTGAAATCGAGGATGTCGTCGAAACTCATCACTATTATTAACGTAATTACGGCTGAAAAATAACCTCGTGCATATATATATATGTACTCGTAAATATAACGCAGACGAAAGACTGCTGTACACCATATTCGAGTTTCTTTTTTCAGGGCCAACCCTACGTACGTAGCAACGCGATTAACGAATAGACCCAGACAAATATGACAAAGCAAGGATGACACTAATACAAGCAACGTTTCGCTTCCGCACCATTCTACAGCCGGTGGCGCGCGCGAAGGTGACCCTCTCTAACCGCCTGGCTATCGCCCAAGACGAGTTCTCGGTTGGACCCACTTGCCACATCACTAACGGCGACGAGGAGAATGTCCCGCGCTTCGCTGGGCAGTTCCACAAGACGCTGCCGCACGACAAGTTTGGACAGGTATGTACACATATCATATAATATCCGAGTACGAGTGCGGGTAAGAATGCGAGTGCGAGTACAGGAACCGACGGGAATAACACTAAACGTTCCCTATTTTGTTGTCTATTTGTTGTTTGTTGGAGAAAAGTCAGCAGTGGGGGCAATTCTACGTTAACAGCGGCCTGAAATACGAAATGGTGAGATACATGCAACATCCTCGAGAGTGCCTCGTACTGATGTGCATAACATGCAAACGAGACGATTGCACACAAACCTGAAGTGCCGGGTACGGTATGCCGGAGGTAGGGAGTGCATATTATGCCTTTGTGGCAGGTATTCATAAGTGGATAAAGGAATACGGACTGTAGTTCAGGCAGACATCACTATGCCCGCGCAACCATGCATCTACGAAACTAATCCTTGATAATATTAAAATCTACAGCAGTACGAGTAGGTGCTGAACGATTTTTTTGTTGCTGGACGCTGACTGGCTCCGGCTCGCGTATTTATGCAGGTGGACGAAGCCGCCTACAAAAAACTACGGGAGTGTGTGTTCACAAGCGACATCAACGTGTGCGATGACGTGCCCTCTGGCGCCGGCCGAAGTGGTGGCGCAAAGCTGACCAACCCGCTCGGGGGGACTGCGCACCAGGTCGACGGTGCTGACAGGTACATACGAGTAACGGTTCGTGTATGACAGTTGCCTTGGTGGGGTTGGTATCCTCTCCCATGACAGCAGCCCCCAAAATAATGCGCAGTTAGACACCAACCCTACTCGCAGATTGTAAGCAATGCGACAGTTCACAAACCAAAAAATAACTGACTGATGACGGTTGTCAATGGTGGCAGAAGAATATTATATACTAGTTGTATGTTCACAGCGACGAAACGCTTGCTGCGCCAATGTATTACCGGTATTGATAGTGCGATGAATTGGGAGACGATCTTGCGGGTGAGAAGATTTTGGAGGGTGCAGACGCTCCACTTATCTAACATATTTTTGTTGTCCTCTTTTAGCGCCGAATATCTACGACTTGAAGCCTCAACTACTACTCCTACTACTGTAGACACCAGAATAACGTTTTGCGGCTCTTTCGACTATGAGTCGTTCGTTGTACCCTGGGATTTCCTCCTGCGCAACAGCAGTTAGTACAATGGTTGTACTGGAACCATGATCGAAGTTAGATACCTAGGTTAACCCCTTTAGAACCGCGGTCCCGTTTGGGGCCAAAACTACCTGAAATTTGACTGGTTTGCCCCCAGAACGGGACTGCGGTTCTAAAAGGGTTAATACAAGCTTAACACGATCCCTCAATGAAAACATTATTATGTAGCACAATACTCATATCCTCAGTTTGGTTTTGAGCAGTCGTCCCTCCAAAACAAAAAATACGTCGAACAACGGTAATCATAACATCTTCCTGGGTGTTAAACGCGAGGATACAGCAGCCAATACCCGAACGATAGCTAAGACAAACTTCAGCTCCGACGAATAATTAGCCACAACCAGGTTCCAAGAAACCGAAGAACTGCGGAGGGATCTCCTGGCTTAGAAATGTTCAGGTCATCGTAATGAGTTGGCCTACTTCAACTTTGTTCTGGCTGCGATTGTTGATTGCACTGGACACGTACAAACGACCCCTAGCAGAGTCCAAAAACAACACAAATATGATACAGACAGCCTCAGTGGGAGTGGTATGTCAACGTGATCAGGTCAAACCACATGTTGCCATGCAAATCAGAGCAGCTTCAGTCGCAACCGAAATTACGGTCGTGTGGTGGATGCAGTTTAACCTGTCGCACCGTTATCACGGGAGCAAAGGCTAGCCCTGGCGAGTCGTCATGGGCGATCGCATGCTTGACAGTCGTCACCTCAAACCATTCAAAATTCGCGTTCTTCAACTAACTCCGCGTTTATGTTGCCTTCTCGTCTCCCCGATATTCGACCATGACCCTCGAACGACTTGAACAATCTTGATACCTGGGGATTCTGCAGCGACAATGTCTTCATCGCCACGCCCGACAGTCTTCTCTCCGAACGACTGGTAAGAGTTGTTATATGTGTGGAATCATCTTGAAAACTTGTTTGATTGAGGCATGAGGTCCATTGAAACACCCGTCACTCCAAATTAGTACGAGTAGATATTTGGGAGTATGATAGTATAGCGTGTTATCACTCCTACGTACTCTTGTGCTGTCTTCGTATCTGCTATCTGGAACTTTCTTGACATTATGTCGTTCCTTCCACATTTTGGTTATTGCTGTGTCACGTGACCACGCAGGCCGCGCAACAGACAGAGGTTTACTGGATGGCCCTGGTTAGGGACATTCCCTTCTCGGAATTCGCCAGCAACGATCTCATCAGGCTCGCCGCAGGTAATTCGGGCAGCAATGAAGCGTTGCTGGACGAAGCGTAAAGCTATGCCTAGTCTCATGGCGATGTCACCAAGGTCAACATGCCGTTTCCCCCCTTGACATACTGCGGTTTGGACAGACGATAACATCATGTATTCCACATAGCAACCGCATTGACCGTAACAAACAGCCCGCGTACCTTCCACCTTCTGACATGCGCGCGTCGCGAAGAGAACCTTGAGGGCTTGCCGGCGTTCGAGGGGCTCAACATCCCCAAGAGCAAGGACGGAAAGATTGACACTGTTACCGACCTGTTCCGAACGGACTGGCCGGGTGTGACCACCGGTCCAGTCGTGTCTCAGTTCCTGTTGTCGGACTTCGAGATCGACTCTATCGTAGCGGAGCCGAAGGCGGTTCCTCTTACCAAAGGAATGGACTACATGACTTCCTTCCAGCCGTGGCTCGATGTGCAGGTGAATATTTGAGTCGTCCTTGGCAAACGTGCACGCGCTAGCTACAATATTCCCGAAGTAGAACCCTGTCCATCTTAAACTCACGCTGAGCCCATACTCACGCATATTCCGCACGTGTCAAGGTAGAGGCCGCCTTCAATTTAATCCTGATTGTACAAGCGGCTGTACACTTTGGGCAAGTGCGTGTCCGAACCATTCACGTTGTCTGGCCACTCTGCTATTCCCACTATTTCCGTCTCCATCGGTGTGATTTCGTCTAAAGTTTCGGCTTTATTTACTGATTTACGTGTGCCCACTCGCTGCTCTATTCGGAACCAGAATGGTGCTTCCGACGTGGATACCGAGTTCGACAACGCTAACCCCCGCTTCATCCGAAACGGCCGAGACCTGGCCACTGTCGCCTTCCGGGACATCCTGTACACGGAAGCCTTCCGTGCCGCGCTCATCTTGTTCAAACAAGGCGCTCTTGGGGGTTCCATCGGGCCCTACGCAGAGTCCGAGCGCCAGCAGGGGTTTGCCACCTTCGGTGCGCCGCACATCCTTACCTCCATGGCATCGGCCAGCTCTTCTACGCGCCATGCGTGGTATGCTAAGGTATGTCGTTCGTCATTCCAGAAATTGCCCCGACCTGTGCACTTGTTGGCCCGTGAATTACGCCACAAAACGTTGCTGGAACTCTGTATGACCGAGGGTTTAAACAATCGTTCGACGCGCGCTATATGCCGGACTCACGTACACATATATTGTTGACAGCAGACTAAACCGGTTGGGGGACAGCGAGCTCGTATTAAAGGTCATGATTGCTCTTGGTTGTGGCGGTTTCTTGGGACTTTACCATTCGGCAACCACACCATTTGGCAAGCAGTTTGCTCCACGATATAAGTGTACAAGGATGGTAGCTCCTATTGCATAAAACGACCCAATGTATGTACGCCGTCGCATGCCTTCGCACTAGTGAGCTCTGTTCGCGGACGATTTATTTCCCCGCCTTTTGTGTTCACGACCTTAACGAGTTTGACCACGGTTTCGAAACGTTTGCCCCACTTCCTCCCCCTCTACCCGACAAACCTATCCATGATCTGGTCAACGGCACAACAGTGGCAAGTCCACCGTATGTTGAGGCCCGAGGCGTACGGTGGCCTGGTACACAACACGCTCGTGAAGAACGTTGTCACCCCGCTGCCAGACTCAATCCTGAGGAACACGGTGAGTACTTAACAATCCATGCCGCCTAATCGGGTTGTCGTTTAGACTGAGGAGGAAACTTGAGGGTGGACTGTAACGTCAGTGGCACGGAGGCTGATCCTGTGACAAATACAAACAGTCGTACGATGTTGCTATGGAACGGGAGCGCTACGAATCGTGGCTGCGTTTGCGATGTTCTCCGGCGATGTTGCTGAACTCGTTGTGATTCGCTCGGTCATTTCTGGACTCTCGCAGGAGCTGCTCAACCGAGTGGAAGTGCATAACCAGGCCATGAACAACGGCGGTGAGAAGACGTTCCTGCTCCCCATGGCAGTAGCCGAGGGGTCTCCCACGCACCCCGCGTACCCCAGCGGGCATGCCATCAACGTCGGCGGTTACATCACCGCACTCAAGGTGATGAACTAAACATGTCCAGTACTTAGACTCCGTCGGTCGATTGGACAAACAATACTAGCACTAGTATCAAGCGAGAGCACACATCGCGGGCGTGACAAGGACGAAGTCATGTCATAATCGTGCCTCACGTTGCCTTAACGGTAGCGTCCTGATCGTGCCTCAAGGTTCCGTGACAGTCGTCAAGGCCTACGATTCTCCTGACAGAGATACCATACCTTACGCCAACACATACTTCCGCTAGTATCTCACAGCGATCGATTACCGCTCGTTCACCTGAATAGGCGTTCCTCGGATTCGAGACCGGTCAGAGGTGCTTCCCCAAGCCCGTCATTTCCAACGATGAGGGAACCGAGAGGATCCCCTACGTGCCGACAGGAAGGGAAATTGTGGGCAAATGCACAGACGAGAGCGGCAAGCAAGTCGACGGCCTAACGTACGAGGGAGAGCTCAATAAGGTGGGCAATACACTGGTATCTTTTGTGGGCGCACGTGTGACGTGCTGAGATACGTAGCAAAATGGGATCTTAATCCGCCTGTATAGGCCGCGAAATCATCTCCTGCCCTGTTCGACTAGCCGTCGCGTTCTACGACAGATGTAGCCCTTCTCGAACGGAATATGTTTGACTGGTGGACCTCCCTAGCTCAGGGACCGCCCAGTATCTTATTTGTGCCCCACAACAATTTTCATTTGGTTCGGTGGATATTGCATCTGGTTAAGCCTAGATACCTTCTCAATATTTGGTACTGGATGGAAGTCCTCAGGTGACGAACCCCACCAAATTTAGACGATACCTTTATCGTAGCACCTGATAGGTGGTTCATTTACTCATGTACTCTACATATCGTATCTGGATTAGCTTAATTTCTGAAGGACTCGTACCTGGTACGATGACCCTACTGACATGGTAGACACCTCCCAAGGACAAGGACGACAGCCATTTGTCCTAACGACTATCGTAAACATCGCGAAGGCGACATGGATCACTCTACACAACCAACCAGCAGTTGCCATAGTTGATGCGGTAATTTCCCGGACACTCACCCCACCTTCCCTTGTCGTTGTACGTGTAACACGTCAGGTTAGCGCCAACGTGCTCTTGGGGAGGTCGCACATCGGGGTTCACTGGAGGATGGATGGTGTGAACGGAGCGCTCATGGGAGAGACTAGCGCGGTCCGCCGCTTGCAGCAGGTGTGTTTGGCTATTCGTGGCCTGTCATAACTGTGATGATACCGTTAATCACGTGTTTATACATTATGCTTCAGGGGCGGGGCACACGGCCCACAGAGTGAACGCATGCAAGCGTACGCGGCGACTGTCGTCACGCGTTTTGGCCCTCTGTCTGATAAAGGAGGTCATCATCTTTGTTTAGTGCTTCACTCATTGTGCCGGTATCGCCCAGCGTCAGCAGTTCGCTCATGCACACATCCCCCGCAAACAAGTGGTCGCACACCCGGCTACTCAATTGACGCATCCCCTATGCCACATCGCCTCCCTCACAGGAACTTCCTGGTCTCTCGGAAGCCCGCATCGTGGATGACGCAGCGAAGAAGGACATCCCCCCGGCGACATACAACTTCCGCCTTTACAGCGGCAAGATGCTCGAGTTGTACGGTAGGAACTTGTACAAGCTAGATGGCAAGCTCTGCAAGGGGGCCTTCACGGGCGACGACTTCTGCGCTGTAAGTTAGCATCCATCGGTGTATCTTGCTCGCAAGTATAAATCTGCGCTCTTACCCTACCCTTGTTTTGGAACCTAGTCATACCGTTGTGGCCGGTATGGCACCGTAGGCGTTTGCGCGCGTTGTACTTATCCTCATCAGTGCGATCGCTTCTACCGTGGGCTTATCGTCCTCGAGTAGCGCACTGAATGCCTATATAAGTGTACGACGCAAATACCAAGTATTAGTTAAACGGAAGCCATAGTGTAGGTGATGAACCTGCACGGTAAGAGACTAAGCGGGAGCAGATCGATCTTGTCTAATGTGGTTCTCTCTCGGCGTTGCTGTCCATTTTCGTTCTCGTTTCAACACTCGCGACCGCTTCACAGGAGGTGCGCGAGGACAGTTACGAATCGTTGGAAGACGTTGTGCAGGAGCATGCCACCTTCTCGCTCCACGCCGAGCTCTGAAAAATGGGCCCACGACACCCACGCATAGACCGCTTCCCTCAAAACGATTGCGCGTGTGCTCCTTTGGGATTGCACGCGAGATCGGGGGATCCTCGGTTGCGTTCGAATGAAAAGTAAATCAGTTACGTTTCCGACGCGGTAGCCAATGACGGACGTAAGCTGCTGGTATTGTGCTGAGGGCTCTTGTACTAATTGTCCGTTGATAGTTCCGGTCAGGTAGGCATGCTCTGAATCCGCCACGGGCGTTTCGCCTGGGTTTGAATATGCATAGCACGGGTGCTGCTGTAGGAGAACCACGTTTTGGGCCCTATATCTCTGACGGATGGAGCTTCTCCACTGACCAACCACCCTACAAGACATGTGCCGTATATGGCATGGCTTGTCCCATTTGCGGGGCACGATATGTTTCGTCAACACTATTCATAGGCATGAGATGGGTTATCGGGTTTAGCCCAAATATTTTGTGGAAGAGTCAGTTTTGGGGGAGGCATGAGCCTCCTTAAGACAATTTCGATGTTGCCCCTGTCGTCGTTTGCGCATATATATATATATATTTATATATATTATGTATACATATTGCCCACGACAAGCTGACTGGAGTATCCTTCCACCGTGTTCAGACATAGCGAGAGTGAAGAAGCCTGTGGTTGCAATGTCGTTACAAATAGAAGTTCTAGGCGGCAACGCCTTGGTGCGTAGGGAGACGGGCATCCCAACGCTCGTGGGGGTGGCCTGTTTGTGTAGTGGGCGTGAATTCGTCCAAACGCTGTGTAGGGTAGTAACTATGTGCGGCAGTTATGGGCATGGGCAACCTACGACGTAAGGGATCAATTCGTGCACCGGGTGCGCTTGGGGGATGCGTGGGTGGGGCTTGCCATGAGGCGGTGGGTAGAAGAAGTAGAAAGGTATCAATTATTTTTAGTGAGGTGAGAGGGGACTCTCGCCCAACTCCCCCGGGACCCTGAAAAGGAGTCCAAATATAATATTGTGCAACCCCTCGGGGGAACACTAATCCCGCCGCAATCTCCGTAGATATATTACGTTACAAGAATCACACAATTCAGTACAATCAGATAATCAGACTTTGGTACGAGCAAATCCCACATTCCCCCTGCTCGTTTCACAGTCCTGATAACTCTCGTCCGGTCAAAATATCAAAAATAAAACCTATGCATCCAACGCCTTTAATGATAACACCCTGAAATCTCAAAATAAAACAACACAGTCCGAAGGAAGGTCACTAAAGTGTCAATCATGGCTAACGACGATCGACACCCGTTGGGATCAACACGAATTTTACTAAGGTACTGGCCATGGCTAACGATCACCAGTACCCGATGGAATCAATACCACACCAATAGAGTCACCACACATTCATCGCAATCTCCGTAGATGGATTGCAGTGACACAACTCAGACACTTGAACTAATACGACAATGACACGTATCAGACATGTGTACGGCTACATCATACGACTATGTGCGACAGCCTTCCTAGACGTAGCACACTGTCAGGATAATTGTGCCTATTCCGTACCAGGTCCACACTCGTCCAACACATAAAAATCCTCTTGTCGTGACACTACAAGTAGCAGTGTATTCACCCCGAAAACAGAAATTCCTAAACCCACTATAGAACCAAGCAGCTGCCTCCCGGCTGTCAAAACACCAAAATCCTCCAAAACCCAGACTCAAACCAATTCAATCAAGGTGAAACAATATATTGGCCTTACTCCAACCTCTTTCCGGTAATCAACATACAGCCTTCCCTATGGTAGGTTGAACTGCATGAAATAGGAAAAATAGTAGATTGGCCTTCCAGGTTTCAGTACCAATCTCAATATCATCTCAAAAATGAAAGACTCTGAAATTCCTCCATTAATTAGTCGAATACCAAATCAATATCATTCCCTCAACTATCATACCAGCTTGTCATTCAATAACCATGTATCACTCAAAGCCAATAGCCTCTCTTCTGTGGGCACACATTTAATGACATCCAAGAAAAGCGTCAAATATCTCATTGACCAACACACTGCGGTCCTACAAGCCGGGTATGGATATAGAGCACACCAGAGTTGTACGGTGAGATTCGACTCATTTCATGCAATAGGGCATGCCCAAAAACTATACCAGCAGATTTACCAATCTTCTCGTTTCTTAACTGAAAAATCATGAGAACGTGCGCCGGTTCTTAATATTAATAGCTCAAAAATGTAATTTTTCGAGTTTCTTAACCCATGCAGAACTGAAAAACTGATCCCGACACTAATTCCAAGTAGTTTGTCCCCAAATACGTGGGACCAGTACTTTGAGGGGTTAAAAAAAGTCCAAAGGAAACTAATCATACGTGAGCATCAGGTAAATATGCGTGATACCAGATTCCTGGTACCAAGTGAGACACCTGTCAGCTGAGTATACGGCTGCGGTATTATATACCCAAGTCGTCATATGATACGATCCTGCAGATACGTGAGAGATCAAGATGGTTGATCGCTCAACAGTCAAAATGGCAGTAGAACTTGTGTCGGCAAGATCTGACTTGAAGAACCTACACACAATTTCAAGCAAAAACGAACCAGTACCTGCGCTTTTTACATAGCAGTACCGAGCAAAATAATAAAAAAGACACAACAAAAACACTATCAATACCAACCGTTACCCAATATAATAGTACCACTACAACCACACATCACGACCGTCGAGCATCCACCTCATTTTCTCCGTTCACCATGCCCGGTCGTGATTTGGTCCTCTCGTCAACCGTCCACCTGATGAGCAATTGCTCGAAGATGATGGTCCTTCACTTTTCTCGCACGCGCGCCCGCCGTAACCGAGTCGGACGCCGACCGGCCACCTCGCACCCCCACCCCACGAAAGTGCCGCTGCATGACCAACCCGTACCGATCCCAACTCGCTCCCAAGCGCTTCCATTCGGCGCACCGTCGTCCTCGTCAATGTTCTCCGAACACCCGACAGCTCCTTCCATCACACCAATCTCCCCCACCAGACCCATGCCATCCATTGGTACCACCTCACGTTCCAAACCGTGCTGCTCCTCCTCATCCGACTCCTCCTCCAGTTCCCTCTCCCTCACCATCCCCATGCCATCCACCGGTACCACTTCACGCTCCAAACCGTGCTGCTCCTCCTCATCCGACTCCTCCTCCTCAGTAATATCCATCAACTCCTCCTCGTCGCCTTTCTTGACGTACGTAGAAGCCCGTACTTGTTGTTGCTGCTGCTGTTGCTGTTGGGCCGCACTTTTTGCTCTCGATAGCACTGGGTCGGCGGGTGACGAGTTGTCGCAGCTCCTCGAACCATTGTCCTGGGCTTGGTGCGTGTTCTCTGTCTTTTTCCTTGCCTCCTCTCGTGCATTCGCGGCGGTTGCGTAACCCCTCCTAGCTCTCAGCTGCTGGTCAACATATTTTTCAATGGCTTCTTGTTGCTCCTTGACGGTAAGCAAGTGGAAAGATGATAAATCCATGCGGCATCCTGCGCCCGGCCTACCGTGACGCTCCTCCTGCTCCTGCTCCTGCATCTGCTGCTTTGCTGCTGCTGCCGCTGCCGCCGCTGATGGGGTTGATGCTGTTTCCTGTAGCTCCTTCCATTCTTCAGGAGTCCATGTCCCCAACCCGATGTCCGCTCCCTCGCGGTGTCGCCTCTCCTGATCGAGGATCCTTGTCATCCAAGGAAGCTCCTCCCCTAAAACCACAAAACCCACCATGGTGCGCTGCACCCCGTGCCCGAGCGACCGTGACCATATGTCAGAGGCTAACGCTAGCGTAAGGGATCAATTCGTGCACCGGGTGCGCTTGGGTGGTGCGCGGGTGAGGCTTGCCCTGGGGCGGAGAGCCTTGCTCAAGGAGAGCGGTCGAACGGGAGCATTCGCGCCATAAGGCGGTGGAAGCAGAGAAGGGAAATATATATGTTATCCTTTAGAGTACGGGCTTCTACGTACGTCAAGAAAGGCGACGAGGAGGAGTTGATGGATATTACTGAGTAGGAAGGCTGTCGGACATGGTCGTATGATGTAGCCGTACACATGTCTGATACGTGTCATTGTCGTATTAGTGTCTTGAGTAACTGTTGTGTCACTGCAATCCATCTACGGAGATTGTGATGATAACTATGTTTCCCCGAGGGGTTGCATAAAATTGTGTTTGACCTGCTTTCAGGGGTCTTATAGAGTCTAGGGGAACGTGGCCCCCTTGCTCTCGGTACGTTAAAGGATAAAATTGATATTTATCTTCTCTCCTTCCACCGCCTTATGACGCGAATGCTCCCGATCGACCGCTCTCCGTGAGCAAGGCTCTCCGCCCCAGGGCAAGCCTCACCCGCGCATCACCCAAGCGCACCCGGTGCTCGAATTGATCCCTTCCGCCAGCGTAAGGGATCAATTCGTGCACCGGGTGCGCTTGGGTGATGCGTGGGTGGGGCTTGCCATGAGGCGGTGGGTAGAAGAAGTAGAAAGGTATCAATTATTTTTAGTGAGGTGAGAGGGGACTCTCGCCCAACTCCCCCGGGACCCTGAAAAGGAGTCCAAATATAATATTGTGCAACCCCTCGGGGAAACACTAATCCCGCCGCAATCTCCGTAGATATATTACCGTTACAAGAATCACACAATTCAGTACAATCAGATAATCAGACTTTGGTACGAGCAAATCCCACACGACGTACCGATGAGTCCAGAGGGTGGTGGGTGGAGAAAGCTCCATGCCACATAGTGTGTTCGTCTTGTCAATGAGACGTATCTGTTGTGTCGACGTACTGTATAAGCCAGTTGTGGGTGTGTTTTATAACTGTGTGCTCCTTTTTCATTAAATTTTCATGATGGGAGTTTTTGAAGGGAGGCAGGTGTCTTTGCTGCATATCTAGGCTGGATATGCTACATTCAGATTAAAAATGGCTCTATGGCCGGACGTGGTAGGTCGAGCTTTGCCAGCACCATATCATACGATGGTCAGGATCGAGGTAGCTGAGGGGTAGTATTTGCTGCACGAGAGTAAAGATCGGCCTTGCTTTGTTCTGCGTCGTGTTCAAGCGGTTTCGTCGAGACGTGCCTTCGCTCAGGCGTATATGCGGGTATCCTCTCGGCCGTGTACATATACGAGTAGTAAAACCGCACGACAAGCACTTGGAGTCTGCCCTTAACTGCTCGCCTACTTCGGAATTATCGCCAAGAAAGCCAGGCTCGATCGGCTTTTAATGCGCCGGCACGGAGAATGACGATACACTTGGCGTTCCCTTCGTCCGAAGTCTAAACTGAGTTTTTGTTGTTGCGGCTACGAAGGTCCTGGTACCGGTTAGTATACGAAGGGACGCCTGCCGCCATGTCACCATCGGTACAGAGTCAGGTAACAATTTGCCTGACTGACTATTCGTATCCCATCAACATGCCGCCGATCGTCTACGTTAGCCACAGACAATGGCGGACAGATACTCCTTGAGTCAACTGGGGCGCGGGTGATATCCCGATGTCACACGACGTTTTGAAAGTTTAAAACGAAAATCTCATCGGCCTATTTAATGGTAAAATGCTGACGTGTTGTCGGACATGTGTAATTGACTTCGTCACGTGACCCAAACTTTGCCTCGAACTCGATAGAAAATCTTGCTGTGACTTTTCCACATTTTTTCGTGTGCGCTTTCGAACAACTTGCAAAGAAGTTAAAATTCCACGTTTACTCAACAAGCCGGCGCATGTGGCCTAAGGCCCATAAACCCTCGCTCACCGGCTCTCGTCCTCTAATCCCAGCACTCGTGAGCGGGCATACGGATAACAAGGCAAGTATTGGGATAGTATTGCTGAGTGATAGACGTTGGGTCACCCATCCTATGAGAAACAGGAGTTGTTGATGTTGTAGCCACGCTGCAAAGGAGTAGCGCTGTTTTTTAAGTGCGACATAGAAACGGAGTCTAGGCGTAAATAGGCCGACACACAATTTGATGCAGATGCGTGATTCAGTCAGGCACACCGGCCAAGTTACAATACATGGTGGTTAGAGATAATACACGGAAACGGTTGCCGTTGTGATCTTTGCAGCACATGATAGGCCTACGAAAAAGCATGAACCTCACAAGAGCATACGGCCCACTGCTTTGGGTGAGGTAAGCAAGTAAGTAGATAAAAAAAATCGTGTTCAGCAGTGGGCGCCACACTACATCCCGCATTCCAGCATAATAAGTGGGTTCTATGATAGAGGCTCACCCAAAACGTTCCAAGGCTCCCCCCTTAAGGAGCTCCATACTTCACCCGAAAAGCGTTTCCGGCGAAACATTTTCCTTGCTACCTTTTGCCGAAATACGTCGCACAAGGTACACCAAGTATACGCGGGGCATACTAAGAGTAGTTCAGTTCTACGAGTATACTCGCAGTATTCGAACACCATCAACGAACGAAATATTGCTGATACATGCAGTACCCGCAGTACAGAACCCCGAGAGACTTGAAGCGCAACAGAGAGTATCCACGGCAGCAACAGCAGTAGTAGAGAATCTTGAATAAGTACGAAATCGAAAGGATCCGGAGTAGTATCCGCAGTAGAAATATAAAACCTCGTAATACTGCCAGTACTCGCAGTATCTGCCGTACAAAACCGAACTACCTCGAGTGCACGACGAAGTGCCTACGTACAGTATTTGTTTTCGCCTTACTCCTCAAGTATTGGGAGCAACCGTGAAAGGTTGAGATATGGACGCACGCCACACGTAAGCGCGCCCAACCTCTGCGGGTTTCCGTAAAAACATTCGATTTTTATTATTATATCATACTGGTAGGTATAAGTAGGTCAGAAAAGCAAGGTGGATGGACTGGTACCAAATAAGTCAAAATTTGAAAATAAATATAAAAAAGCGAGGATTGTGCGAGTCGAACCTCGGCAAAGAAAACAATATCAAACGAAGTTTGCCATCTACGCTACAGGAGTTACTAGTACTCGTACAACTGGCCCGTGGTGTTTTCAGGCAGTCTAAAACATGTTGCAGGAAATCGCCCAGTAGAGTAGCGTGTACAGGTACAACAACTGCATGTACAGCAGTACTGCTGTAAAATGCCATGTGATATGATACGACAGCAGAAGACACGCGAACTGGAACAAAGGAACGTATACTGCTGCCCTTTCAGCAGGCTGTAGGATCTACCGGTCAGATTGTAGGACACACGGCAGTCAGTAGTTGTAACTACTCATGCTGATGTACACGATGCTTGTACGAGCAATTTGTTGTACTCGACTTCACGAACATTTCGAACCGGGGATAATCGCTACGGAGCAAAAAACGTCGGTCACACACTGCGGCAGGTATACGTGCATAGATAGGCCAAAGCCAATGGCAACAACAACGAACACTAGTACTGAGAGTATAGCGCGGATCTAACACATACATGCGCATAGTACACTGCATACTACTGCTGCTGTTGGCGCACTGTGCTGACGACAGCTGGAGCAGTGGCAATATTGGATCACACACAGCAATACGCAGAAGAAGCAGTAGGGAGAGAGGTGACGATGGTGGCGTGGTCAAGTGGTCTACTGCAGTCTCCGATTATTCAACTATGATAGGCGCACAGTCGTAGGATCGGCCATACGCGCAAGGTGTGCCCGCTGCTGCTGCTGGATAGCAGGGAGTTGGTGGTCCTGTACAATAAGCTGGAGGTAACCACCCTCTGTGCACTGATGTTTATTGTTTTCTGGGTCGTGGGCCGTTCTACGTGCAACGAAAATATTAAAAAACACAGTCTGTTGTGCACCTGAAATAAGTCTGGGTTGTGTGCTCACAGCTCATGAGCACCTCTGTGTGGAAGAAAACAGACAATATCCAACCGGTACGTACGTACGTACAAAAAAAGGCCTCTCTTACTGAAACCACAGGGAAATCGTCTCGTCCGCCCCCATTATTGAAAAAACAACTTCTTTTTTTTCTCATCCCATTCATCATCTTCGCACATCTTCTTCTTCTCTCTCTCCTTCCCATTCGTAACTCAGATCCGGGGTCACATAGCAGGCTCTTCTACTCGTACCCCCTTCCCGCTACGGTATGTGCCTTCATTTTTATCGCGAGAAGATTTCAGCTTTTCTTCTCTCGTCGACTCGCATCGAATTGTACATGTTGTGCCTACCCACGCTGCAAGGCGCTCTCAACAATTGAATCCTTTTCTATTTTTATTTTTGCAAATAAAGTCAAAGTCCGACCCACCTGGGGCTCGAACCCAGGACTCAAACAAGTAGAATTCGAGGGTAACCACTTGAACCACCGGGGCGACCGGCTATTGAGGGCTTGCCACGCGCTCCCGAAGGCACGGGTCGCGCCCGGACCTCGACCAACGCGTCAGAGCAGGCTTTCTGTGTCGACTACCTAACGTTTCACCAAAAAGCCCTCGTACGAAGTGTGCTCGAAAAAGTACGGAAGTTGCACAAACTTAACCACGTATCACTATTCATATACCAGGTACCAGCTATACTTTTATTCTATTACGGGGGACCATAGTTAATAGGACCTATGGTATACATAAAAACCTATACATTTAACCCTTTGTACGAACAATATTCCTTCCTATTAGCTATGGTCCTCCGTACTAAGGAAAAACTTGGAAAATCTCCCAGAGCGCACGTCGGGAAAGTTATTTGTCCGACTGGAAGAGGCCCCCACCGCCATTAATCGCGAGTGTATGTTGATTTTTTTCATTTTGAATTTTTTCTAACGTAGTCTTTAGATACGAATCGACACGAACTAACTGCGTGGTCCGTGAAGTTCATTTTCCCTCGTTGCACTTGTCAAGTAAGTATCGCTCGGGACAAGACGTAAATATAAGTATTCTTAGTTTCGGGTGATGAGCAGGGAGACCAAACTTAAGTTCCCGCCCTGAGTGGTAACATCATCATGTATGTAGCGTATGGATATACATTCAGGTATTATACATATATATCCCCACAAATCAATGAAAGAAACAACACTAAAAGTAGGACACAGAGTAGGTACATGTGGTATCGTACACCATGCATGCGTAGAACCATAGGTACCGCACAGCCAGTAGGGGTGACAAACAAGAAATATCGACGAATGAATACAAAAGGGAGGGAGGCAGGAAGGAGACACTGCTTTAACGTAAAAATTGTCATTAATGGGATGTATTACGAGTACTACTTCATGGGCGCCCGGTGTTGTTGAAAAACTTCAGTGTGGTGTCCAGCCTCGTAATAATGTCTGATTTTGTTTCCGACTTTGATCTTAATTATTTGTACAAGATTTAGAGTAGATCCCACTGTGTAGCTACTGCTGTAGCTAGCTAGCTGTGTTTCCTAACCCCCTTTTTACAAAGTTCTCACGCTAATCTAAGCTTGTTTTATTAATATAATACTCGGGCGCCCACTGCTGTATACATGATGTAGATGGACAGCCGTGTCTACAGCACGCGAGTTCAGCACACATATTCATGAAGAAACATAATTATAATGTCTCCAGGCTGGTTTCCTTCTATCTATGAGAATGGGTGCGTTCTACACAAAACCTCGTTATACGAAGACTACCGACTCTATTGGTGTTTCCTGTACATCGTCTACTACTGCCTCCCGTTCAAATTACTCTATTTTGGTTTTGGCAGGCGTCCCT
This sequence comes from Nereocystis luetkeana, assembly GCA_031213475.1. NCBI lineage: Eukaryota > Phaeophyceae > Laminariales > Laminariaceae > Nereocystis > Nereocystis luetkeana. Next base: position 3,079,157 of record JARUPZ010000022.1, read on the forward strand.
GACTGTATGTATACCGTAAAAGACGCAATATAACACGTACATACCCTGAAACAAGTTTCAGACCCGGTGTCCTCCAAAATTTAGGGAGGGGGGGCACAGTGAAAACGGTGGATTTGCTAATATATTTCGTCAAGGAGACTGCAGAGATGGACGCATCGCTGGGCGTATTCAGTACTACTCCCTCCCCGTTGTCCAAAAATCCAATATTAAAACTGCCCGAGGGGGTGTGTTATCTTGGGTGTTCCACAGTGAGTGGTCGAAGTGTGGTAACGTAGTTGTAATAAACAATACATCACAGGTGGCTGGGACTCCCCCCAAGTGCACTCTGTAGGCGAAAAACATAACTGTGGACACATCGAACAGCGCAGCAAACCGCGATGCGTACCGAATATTTCCAGCTATCTTTTTTTGCCTGTTTGCTGCGATAACCAAAACCATGAATGATGCTTTTATTATCCCCAGCTCTCCGGTTTTCAAATTCAAGTCTAGAATACTGTACCAGGTGTGGCTGGTGCTGCTCTGATTCTCAAATACCCCAGTCTCGTTTTGAGGACAAACTACATATAATTTGACTGGTTTGTCCCCACAACGGTACCGCAGTACTAAAGGGGTTAACAACGTGCTATACTATCAGTCGATGAGAGCCCTTCGACCGAGTGATCGTTTTTTTTCTTGGCCTTCGCGAGTCGTCAAGTTTTTGATTATGCGATGTTCACCGGCGGAGAATTGCTTGCTACTCTGCGACAACTATTTTTGGTCTCAATTTTGAGTGAGATACAGGGCCACTCGTAACCTAAGAACTTGTATCTCTTCTAGGATTGAAGAATCGGCACGGACACTGGTTGTGCTGGATAACGACGTGTAGAAAGAACGGTTTCATGTGAAGAACACACACACACTCGTCGAAGTGGTGTAGAACACGGCATCATCAGTGAAAATGGGGGTACCCTACCTGTACCGTAGCACCGCGGTCGTGCACCAGTAGTAGAATAATCATATATTTCTTTGTCCGTGCAAACTCGTATATATATTATACATATAAATGCATATAATATCTGCACATGAAGCGGTCACTCTGTTTCCAAGTCAAACCTTTTAAACACAACGAACTGCGACAAAAAATGGACTTTGCCGTGCTCGACGACCAGGGTCAAGGGAACCCGCTACTCCCGCATTTTTAATAGTTCGCGGTGTCCTTCACTGCAACCAAGGAAGTCGCGCGTGGACAGAGGGAGCACACGACGGCATCATCTATCTGGCAAAGTCTGCTGCAAAAATGAGTCACTATTCCGGACAAAACCATGAACATATCGAGAAACCCCGTTGGTCCAAAACCTGAACAAGCCACCACCGTGAGGATTCTCTCCGTAGAATAATCGCTTTCCGCCCTATGTTTGAAGGTCGAATGCGTATTCTCCGTAAAAACGCGATAAGAAGCGTCGTCCCAAAGTCGTGTTCTTTCCGGTATCTCCGTAACTTTTTTGGTGTTCTCCAAGGAAGTAAAACCGACGACAGCCGGCGATTTCGGACCCCCTGTTCAATCCGTCGACACTATATGCATCGGAAGACTTGACACCTCAGACTGATCGTGACCTAGATCAGGTAGATCCTAAGGTAGGTGCGGCTGTGCGAAGCTGTACATGATTTTTGTACGTGCCGTATGTATCCAACACAGGGACCCTGTCCGAGTCAGACATACATACATGCAGATTGTGCGGCTCTCCCACGTGGCATCGTGGGCTAGAACAAACATATCCGGGATAATACATCTAGATTCTGCCCTGCAGGGTTTCCTGAAGATCACCGACTGGAAATTGATTACGTGTCCAAAGCACGGAATTTTCCATCCGCCAGGAAAGACGATACCCTGTGGTACCACTTGAAGCGGCATATATATGGATGATAAAGAGAGGTGACGGACCGTTGAAAATAGACTACAACAACTACTTCGAAAATCTCCCCCTCGAGACAATCATGAGCGTTGGTTTGCTGTGCTTTAGGAATATTCACTTTTAATAATACTAATACAATGAGATATCAGACGTGTACCTCAAGGGGGCTGGGGGAAACAAAATGCATTGCGTAAAAATGCGTGGGAGTATACGATAAAAAATGGGATATACGAAGGGGGGCATTTGGACATACATGTATGTGCGAGACCTTGTGGCGGAACCACAATCACAACAACTCAAAGCACGTTGCTGCAACGGGAAAATCGTATCACGTATAATACACATATTACCGTAGGTATACAATACGAGTATTCACCACGGAACAGATTACCGTATATTTCCTACTTTCTGTAAGGCATAGTTATAATAATGCTCAACAAATCAGCGGTGAGATCAAAGAATTCGTCGAAAAGCATACCAGGTATATATACAAGGTACTTTCCATTAATAATAGTATTTCTTTCGTGTTGATAGTTCTATGCATACTACTAGAGACGGTTTTGGTTGTTACTGTTGCTGTTGTTGTTGTTTTTCCGCTTACCTCGTCGGCACAATGCAGTCCGTGGTCACAGGGCAGACTGCAACGGTAACTCTGGAGTGAATGGTTTGGTATTTATTTTCGGTTGGGAAAAGACCCGTTCTACGATGATAGAGGTACAACAACACATTTCCGCTTTTTGGTTTCTGAAAAACGGGGTTCCTGGACCCCAAATCTTGAGATTTCGAATAAAAACGTTTCGTAGACTCGGACCGTGGGATTGTTCGCGCGATGCAATTAATTTTTTGCTGAAGTCAGTTTTCGGGTGAAGTATGGAGCTCCTTAAATGAGGAGCCTCAGAAAAATTAGGGTGAACCTCTATCATCGTAGAACGCCTCAAAAAATGAAAGCGGAAGAGTAATGAAAAGGTCTGTAATAAATCGTACACGACGTACGTGAGCAAAAAAATATCAATATTGATAGTAGTGGGGTCTAAGGTTGGTACATCGCAGTCAGGCCACGAGAAATCGACAAACCCTGAGCGACAATTAATTACCCTGAGCGTTTTTTTTTCACTTTTTTTGTCTACGAAACTCACTAATAAGGGTCTCAGGCTTGCTCAGATTTGGTTTTCTTGTAGGCGGCACCCATACTGCTGTACTTACTTTTCGTACCACCAGGCAGATGTGTACAACATATATATGCGAACTGTACTTCAAGTCAAGAGCAGAGGTGTATTACCCGACTCAAACCCCTCTCCCTCAACGCAGACCGTCACACACCGGCCCACTATATTCACGCGACTACATTCCGTCACCACTTACGTGGCATCAACTACTACAGCAGTTGTGACAGTCCTGTTGCAATATCATATACCACGTATGTATATATATGTATGAGCATTAAAAACAATCATTTGTGGCTTTGTAGGGAATACAATCATTTTATGATACAGGAAAAATTCCAGCGCGGAACTTCCGAGATTTTTGTATTATTCTTGGAGGCAGACGCGCCTTTTCTTTCGTGGTGTGGAATCCTGCTATCATCCCGAACCGTTTTTCTCGCGTGCCTCTCGCCCGTTGCTCGACCCCACCTCGTCACACAACCAACGAGCTCCACACTTCTCGAGGCGGATATCACCATCTTTCTCCACCTCCTCCTGCGGCTGACAACTGTAACAACCAAGACACCTCAGAATCATGAAGGTGGGACCTGCAGTAATTTCAGTACGTACGTAGCGGCAACGGGACAAATTGCAACGTAAATACCTGGTACGCTATTATTAAGAATGAGACGCCGCCTAGATGCCCCAAACGAGTAGGGTCCAAAGATGTCGGGATACAGCACTTTCATCAACATAACTGGCAGATAGCAACTTTGCATTGGCGTGCCTTGACCGAAACCAAACTACTAGGTTTTAGTGTAGAACACTCGGCCCTACACTCTTGACAGCGCACGTTTTTCGTTACTTGACATGTCTCATGACATCTTTGGTGGGGGCCGCAATATCTCCCATCATACGCTACGTTCGGGGAGGACGGGGGGTAGATGATATCAACAGGAACACGGACTTGATCGATGTCGTCTCGCTGCAGGTAGCAAGTACTATTTTTAGTGCGGAGTATGTTCGTTGATATAATTCCCGCCATCCATGACTATTTCCGCGGAACCGCCGTGCTTGTTCAACGAAGCGCTCGTGGCCCACGGAGCACGGTGGTGGGCCGCGTACTATTTATTCTGAACTCACCATGTCGCGTGTGTCTTGTGTTCTTTCCCGGGTGCAACCATTTCCGACGAACAACCACAGACGTTCGTAGGTTTGACTGCACTGCTGGCGGCATTTTCTCCCTCCCTGGGCACCAGCAATCCGAACGAGGACCAACCAACACAGCCTTTCTTGAGTGGGAGTGTGTGCAGCGCCCGGGACTCCCTCGACTTCCTCGAGGTAGGTGCACAGCTTCTGGATGTGTGGTATATATATGCTGCTGTTCTCTACATACCAGGTACATCACAGCAGTAGTTGTAGTAGTACTACTCTCGACTCAGCCACAGAACAGCAGAGTCAGCCCAAGGAATGTCCAGAGGCACGAGCACGCCGGAGGTTTAAGTTTGCAATTATTCTGATCGATATCATCGTCAACATCTCATATTATATGTACACATGAACATCCTGCTGTGCTGCGGCTTGTAAAATACGTACCAGGTATCATTTTCGAGTTATTAATACGTATTGACTTCGCGTAGTACCTACCTTTCAAAATGGAAAAAGTTAGAAAAGTTAGGCACCTACCTGTGAAATCGAGGATGTCGTCGAAACTCATCATTATTAACGTAATTACGGCTGAAAAATAACCTCGTGCATATATGTACTCGTATATACCTGGTATAACGCAGACGAAAGACTGCTGTACACCATATTCGAGTTTCTTTTTTCAGGGCCAACCCTACGTACGTAGCAACGCGATTAACGAATAGACCCAGACAAATATGACAAAGCAAGGATGACACTAATACAAGCAACGTTTCGCTTCCGCACCATTCTACAGCCGGTGGCGCGCGCGAAGGTGACCCTCTCTAACCGCCTGGCTATCGCCCAAGACGAGTTCTCGGTTGGACCCACTTGCCACATCACTAACGGCGACGAGGAGAATGTCCCGCGCTTCGCTGGGCAGTTCCACAAGACGCTGCCGCACGACAAGTTTGGACAGGTATGTACACATATCATATAATATCCGAGTACGAGTGCGGGTAAGAATGCGAGTGCGAGTACAGGAACCGACGGGAATAACACTAAACGTTCCCTATTTTGTTGTCTATTTGTTGTTTGTTGGAGAAAAGTCAGCAGTGGGGGCAATTCTACGTTAACAGCGGCCTGAAATACGAAATGGTGAGATACATGCAACATCCTCGAGAGTGCCTCGTACTGATGTGCATAACATGCAAACGAGACGATTGCACACAAACCTGAAGTGCCGGGTACGGTATGCCGGAGGTAGGGAGTGCATATTATGCCTTTGTGGCAGGTATTCATAAGTGGATAAAGGAATACGGACTGTAGTTCAGGCAGACATCACTATGCCCGCGCAACCATGCATCTACGAAACTAATCCTTGATAATATTAAAATCTACAGCAGTACGAGTAGGTGCTGAACGATTTTTTTGTTGCTGGACGCTGACTGGCTCCGGCTCGCGTATTTATGCAGGTGGACGAAGCCGCCTACAAAAAACTACGGGAGTGTGTGTTCACAAGCGACATCAACGTGTGCGATGACGTGCCCTCTGGCGCCGGCCGAAGTGGTGGCGCAAAGCTGACCAACCCGCTCGGGGGGACTGCGCACCAGGTCGACGGTGCTGACAGGTACATACGAGTAACGGTTCGTGTATGGCAGTTGCCTTGGTGGGGTTGGTATCCTCTCCCATGACAGCAGCCCCCAAAATAATGCGCAGTTAGACACCAACCCTACTCGCAGATTGTAAGCAATGCGACAGTTCACAAACCAAAAAATAACTGACTGATGACGGTTGTCAGTGGTGGCAGAAGAGGATTGCATACCAGTTGTACGTTCGCAGCGAAGAAACGCTTGCTGCGCCAATGTATTACCGGTATTGATAGTGCGATTAATTGGGAGACGATCTTGCGGGTGAGAAGATTTTGGAGGGTGCAGACGCTCCACTTATCTAACATATATTTGTTGTCCTCTTTTAGCGCCGAATATCTACGACTTGAAGCCTCAACTACTACTCCTACTACTGTAGACACCAGAATAACGTTTTGCGGCTCTTTCGACTATGAGTCGTTCGTTGTACCCTGGGATTTCCTCCTGCGCAACAGCAGTTAGTACAATGGTTGTACTGGAACCATAATCGAAGTTAGATATCTAGATTAATTTACGCTCAACACGATCCCTCGATGAAACATTTTTTATGTAGCACAATACTCGTATTCTCAGTTTGATTTTGAGCAGTCCTCCCTCCAAAACAAAAATATACATGGAACAAAGGCAATCATGACATCTTCCTGGGTGTTAAACGCGATGATACAGCAGCCAATACCCGAACGATAGCTAAGACAAACTTCAACTCCGACAATTAATGATCCACAACCCGATTCCAAGAAACCGAAGAACTGCGGAAGGATCTCCTGGCTTAGAAATATTCAGATCATCGTAATGCGTTGGCCTACTTCAACTTTGTTATGGCTACGATTGTTGATTGCACTGGACACGTACAAACGACCCCTAGCAGAGTCCAATAGCAACGCAAATATGATACAGACAGCCTCAGTGGGAGTGGTATGTCAACGTGTTCAGGTCAAACCACGAGTTGTCGTGCAAATCAGAGCAGCTTCAGCCGCAACCGAAATTACGGTTGTGTGTTGGATGCAGTTTAACCTGTCGCACCGTTATCGCGGGAGCAAAGGCTAGCCCTGTGTTGGATGCAGTTTAACCTGTCGCACCGTTATCGCGGGAGCAAAGGCTAGCCCTGGCGAGTCGTCATGGCCGATCGCATGCTTGACAGTCGTCACCTCAAACCATTTAAATCCCGCGTTCTTCAACTAATTCCGCGTTTATGTTGCCTTCTTGCCTGCCCGATATTCGACCATGACCCTCGAACGACTTGAACAATCTTGGTACCTGGGGATTCTGCAGCGACAATGTCTTCATCGCCACGCCTGACAGTCTTCTCTCCGAACGACTGGTAAGAGTTATCATACGTGTTGAACCATCTTGAAAACTTGTTGGATAGAGGCATGAGGTCCATTGAAACACCCGTCACTCCAAATTAGTACGAGTAGTTATTTGTGGGCGTGATAGCATATATCTTGTTTTCACTGCCAGGTACTTTTATCCTGTCTACGTATCTAATACCTGGGACTTTCTGTGCCTTGCGTTCGTTGTTCCTTCCACATTTTGGTTATTGCTGTGTCACGTGACCACGCAGGCCGCGCAACAGACAGAGGTTTACTGGATGGCCCTGGTTAGGGACATTCCCTTCTCGGAATTCGCCAGCAACGATCTCATCAGGCTCGCCGCAGGTAATTCGGGCAGCAATGAAGCGTTGCTGGACGAAGCGCAAAGCTATGCCTAGTCTCATGGCGACGTCACCAAGGCCAACATGCCGTATTCCCCCTTGACATACTGCGGTTTGGACAGACGATAACATCAAGTGTTCCACATAGCAACCGCATTGACCGTAACAAACAGCCCGCGTGCCTTCCACCTTCTGACATGCGAACGTCGCGCAGAGAACCTTGAGGGCTTGCCGGCGTTCGAGGGGCTCAACATCCCCAAGAGCAAGGACGGAAAGATTGACACTGTTACCGACCTGTTCCGGACGGACTGGCCGGGTGTGACCACCGGTCCAGTCGTGTCTCAGTTCCTGTTGTCGGACTTCGAGATCGACTCTATCGTGGCAGAGCCGAAGGCGGTTCCTCTTACCAAAGGAATGGACTACATGACTTCCTTCCAGCCGTGGCTCGATGTGCAGGTAACTATTTGAGTCGCCCTTGGCAAACGTGCTAGCGCTAACTACAAGATTCCCGAAGTAGAACCCTGTCCATCTGAAACTCACGCTGAGCCCATACTCACGCATATTCCGCACGTGTCAAGGTAGAGGCCGCCTTCAATTTAATCCTGACTGTACAAGCGGCTGCACACTTTGAACAAATGCGTGTCCGAACCATTTACGTTGTCTGGCCACTCTGCCATCCGCACTCTTTCCGTCTCCATCGGTGTGATTTCGTCTATCTTCTAAGCTCTCTGCTATACTTACTGATCTACGTGTGCCCACTCGCTGCTCTATTCGGAACCAGAATGGTGCCTCCGACGTGGATACCGAGTTCGACAACGCTAACCCCCGCTTCATCCGAAACGGCCGAGACCTGGCCACTGTCGCCTTCCGGGACATCCTGTACACGGAAGCCTTCCGTGCCGCGCTCATCTTGTTCAAACAAGGCGCTCTTGGGGGTTCCATCGGGCCCTACGCAGAGTCCGAGCGCCAGCAGGGGTTTGCCACCTTCGGTGCGCCGCACATCCTCACCTCCATGGCGTCGGCCAGCTCTTCTACGCGCCATGCGTGGTATGCTAAGGTATGTCGTTCGTCATTTCAGAAATTGCCCCGACCTGTGCACTTGTTGGCCCGGTGAATTACGCCAGAAAACGTTGCTGGAACTCTGTATGACCGAGGTTTTCAAAATCGTTCGACGCGCGCTATATGCCGTACTCACGTACACATCAAAATTGCTGACAGCAGGCTAAACCGGTTGGGGGACAGCGAGTTAATATTACAAGTCAGGATTGTTCTTGGTTGTGGGGGTCGCTTGGGACCTTACCATTCGACAACCGTACCATTTGGCAAGCAGTTTGCTCCACGATATATGTGTGCGATGATGGTAGCTCCTTTTGCATAAAACGACCCAATGTATGTACGCCGTCGCATGCCTTCGCACCTGTGAGCTCTGTTCGCGGACGATTTGTTTCCCCGCCTTTTGTGTTCACGACATTAACGAGTTTGACCACGGTTTTGAAACGTTTGCCCCACTTCCTCCCCCTCTACCCGATAAACCTATCCATGATCTGGTCAACGGCACAACAGTGGCAAGTCCACCGTATGTTGAGGCCCGAGGCGTACGGTGGCCTGGTACACAACACGCTCTTGAAGAACGTTGTCACCCCGCTGCCAGACTCAATCCTGAGGAACACGGTGAGTACTTAACAACCCATGCCGCCTAATCGGGTTGTCGCTTAGACTGAGAGGGAAAATTGAGGGTGGACTGTAACGTCAGCGGCACGGAGGCTGATCCTGTGACAAAATACAAACAGCCGTACGATGTTGCTATGGAACGGGAGCGCTACGAATCGTGGCTGCGTTTGCGATGTTCTGCTGCGATGTTGCTGAACTCGTTGTGATTCGCTCGGGCATTTCTGGACTCTCGCAGGAGCTGCTCAACCGAGTGGAAGTGCATAACCAGGCCATGAACAACGGCGGTGAGAAGACGTTCCTGCTCCCCATGGCAGTAGCCGAGGGGTCTCCCACGCACCCCGCGTACCCCAGCGGGCATGCCATCAACGTCGGCGGTTACATCACCGCACTCAAGGTGATGAACTAAACATGTCCAGTACTTAGACTCCGTCGGTCGATTGGGCAAACAATACTCGCACTAATGCCTAGCGGGAACACACATCGTGGGCGTGACAAGGACGAAGTCATGTCATAATCGTGCCTCAAGTTGCCTTAACGGTAGCGTCCTAATCGTGCCTCAAGTTTCCGTGACAGTCGTCAAGGCCTACGATTCTCCCGACAGAGATGCCATACCTTACGCCAACACATACTTCCGCTAGTATCTCACAGCGATCGATTACCGCTCGTTCACCTGAATAGGCCTTCCTCGGATTCGAGACCGGTCAGAGGTGCTTCCCCAAGCCCGTCATTTCCAACGATGAGGGAACCGAGAGGATCCCCTACGTGCCGACAGGAAGGGAAATTGTGGGCAAATGCACAGACGAGAGCGGCAAGCAAGTCGACGGCCTAACGTACGAGGGAGAGCTCAATAAGGTGGGCAATACACTGTTATCATTTGTGGGCGCACGTGTGGCGTGTTGAGAGACGTAGCAAAATGGAATCTTAATCCGCCTGTATAGGCCGCGAAATCATCTCCTGCCCTGTTCGACTAGCCGTCGCGTTCTACGACAGATGTAGCCCTTCTCGAACGAAATATGTTTGACTGGTGGACCTCCCTAGCTCAGGGACCGCCCAGTATCTTATTTGTGCCCCACAACAATTTTCATTTGCACCTGGTTCGGTGGATATTGCATATGGCATATGGTTAAGCCTAGATACCTTCTCAATATTTAGTATTGGATGGAAGTCCTCAGGTGACGAACCCCACCAAATTTAGACGCTACCTTTATCGTAGCACCAGACAGTCGGTTCCTTTTCTCATGTGTTCTGCATATTGTAACTGGATTAGCTTGATTGTTAGAGAACTAGCCACCTGGTACGATGACCCTACTGACATGCTAGACACCTCCTAAGGACAAGGACGACAGTCACTCGTCCAAACGACTATCGTGAACTTTGCGAAGGCGACATGGATCACCCTACGCGCCCAACCAGCGCTTGCCATAGTTCATGCGGTGATTTCCCGGACACTCACCCCACCTTCCCTTGTTGGTTGTACGTGTAACACTTCAGGTGAGCGCCAACGTGCTCTTGGGAAGGTCGCACATCGGGGTTCACTGGAGGATGGATGGCGTGAACGGAGCGCTCATGGGAGAGACTAGCGCGGTCCGCCGCTTGCAGCAGGTGTGTTTGGCTGTTCGTGGGCTGCCACGACTGTGATTATACCGTTATAGTCACGTGTTTATACATTATACTTGAGGGAAGGGCCACACGGCCCACAGAATGAACGCATGCAAGCGCACGCGGCGACTGTCGTCACGCGTTTTGGCCCTCTGCCTGATAAATGAGGGCATCATCTTTGTTTAGTGCTTCACCCATTGTCACGGTATCGCCCAGCGTCAGCAGTTTGCCCATGCATACAACCCCCGCAAACCCGGCTACTAAATTGACGCATCCCCTATGCCACATCGCCTCCCTCACAGGAACTTCCTGGTCTCTCGGAAGCCCGCATCGTGGATGACGCAGCGAAGAACGACATCCCCCCGGCGACCTACAACTTCCGCCTTTACAGCGGCAAGATGCTCGAGTTGTACGGCAGAAACTTGTACAAGCTAGATGGCAAGCTCTGCAAGGGGGCCTTCACCGGCGACGACTTCTGCGCTGTAAGTTAGCATCCATCGGTGTATCTTGCTTGCAAGTATTGATCTGCGCTCTTACCCTACCGTTGGTTTGGAACCTAGTCATACCGTTGTGGCCGGTATGGCACCGTAGGCGTTTGCACGCGTTGTACTTATCCTCATTAGTGCGATCGCTTCTACCGTGGGCTTATCGGACTCGAGTAGCGCACTGAATGCCTATATAAGTGTACGACACAAATACCAAGTATTACTTAAACGGAAGCCATAGTGTAGGTGATGAACCTGCACGGTAGGAGACTAAGCGGGAGAAGATCGATCTTGTCTAATGTCGTTCTCTCTCGGCGTTGCTGTCCATTTTCGTTTTCGTTTCAACCCTCGCGACCGCTTCACAGGAGGTGCACGAGGACAGTTACGAATCGTTGGAAGACGTTGTGCAGGAGCATGCCACCTTCTCGCTCCACGCCGAGCTCTGAAAAATGGGCCCACGACACCCACACAAAGACCGCTTCCCTCATAGCGATTGCGCGTGTGCTCCTTTGGGATTGCACGCGAAATCGGGGTATCCTCGGTTGCGTTCGAATGAAAAGTAAATCAGTTACGTTTCCGACGTGGTAGCCAATGACGGACGTAAGCTGCTGGTATTGTGCTGAGGGCTCTTGTACTAATTGTTCGTTGATAGTTCCGGTCAGGTAGGCATGCTCTGAATCCGCCACGGGCGTCTCGCGTAGGTTTTGAATATGCATAGCACGGGTGCTACTATAGAAGTACTATTTTTTGGACCCTATATCTCTGACGGATGGAGCTTCTCCACTGACCAACCACCCTACAAGGCACGTGGCGTATATGGCATGGCTTGTCTCATTTGCGGGGCACGATATGTTTTGTCAGCACTATTCATAGGCATGTGATGGGTTATCGGGTTTAGCCCAAATATTTTGTGGAAGAGTCAGTTTTGGGGGAGGCATGAGCCTCCTTAAGAGAGGAGGCTCCGACAATTTCGATGTTGCCCCTGTCGTCGTTTGCGCGTATATATATATATTTATATATTATATGTATACATATTGCCCACGACAAGCTAACTGGAGTATCCTTCCACCGTGTTCAGACATAGCGAGAGTGAAGAAGCCTGCGGTTGCAATGTCGTCACAAATTGAAGTGCTAGGCGGCAACGCCTTGGTGCGTAGGGAGACGGGCATCCCAACGCTCGTGGGGGTGGCCTGTTTGTGTAGTGGGCGTGATTCGTCCAAACGTTGAGTAGGGTAGTAACTATGTGCGGCAGTTATGGGCATGGGCAACCTACGACGTACCGATGAGTCCAGAGGGTGGTGGGTGGAGAAAGCTCCATGCCACATAGTGTGTTTGTCTTGTCAATGAGACGCATCTGTTGTGTCGACGTACTGTGCAATCCAGTTGTGGGTGTGTTTTATAACTGTGTGCTCCTTTTTCATTAAATTTTCATGATGGGAGTTTTTGAAGGGAGGCAGGTGTCTTTGCTGCATATCTAGGCTGGATATGCTACATTCAGATTAAAAATGGCTCTATGGCCGGACGTGGTAGGTCGAGCTTTGCCAGCACCATATCATACGATGGTCAGGATCGAGCGAGGTAGCTGAGGGGTAGTATTTGCTGCACGAGAGTAAAGATCGGCCTTGCTTTGTTCTGCGTCGTGTTCAAGCGGTTTCGTCGAGACGTGCCTTCGCTCAGGCGTATATGCGGGTATCCTCTCGGCCGTGTACATATACGAGTAGTAAAACCGCACGACAAGCAGTTGGAGTCTGCCCTTAACTGCTCGCCTACTTCGGAATTATCGCCAAGAAAGCCAGGCTCGATCGGCTTTTAATGCGCCGGCACGGAGAATGACTATACACTTGGCGTTCCCTTCGTCCGAAGTCTAAACTGAGTTTTTGTTGTTGCGGTGACGAAGGCCCTGGCACCGGTTAGTATAAGAAGGGACGCCTGCCGCCATGTCACCATCGGTACAGAGTCAGGTGACAATATCCTGACTGACTATTCGTATCCCATCAACAAGCCGCCGATCGTCTACGTGAGCCACAGACAATGGCGGACAGATACTCCTAGAGTCAACTGGGGCGCGGATGATATCCCGATGTCACGCGACGTTTTGAAAGTTTAAAACGAAAATCTTAGTCGGCCTATTTAATGATAAAATGCTGACGTATTGTCGGACACATGTGTAATTGACTTCGTCGCGTGACCCAAACTTTGCCTCGAACTCGATAGAAATTCTTGCAGTGACTTTTCCATATGTTTTTGTGTGCGGTTTCGGACAACTTGCAAAGAAGTTAAGATTCTACGTTTACTCAACAAGTCTGCGCATGTGACTTAAGGCCCAAAACCCCTCGCTCACCGACTCTCGTCCTCCAATCCCAGCACTCGTGAGCGGGCATACGGATAACAAGGCAAGTATTGGGATAGTATTGCTGATTTATAGACGCTGGCTCCTAGACCCCGTTCGAGAAACGGAACCACGCGAGCATCCGTAGGGCGAGAGCTCACCGAGCGAGAGCCGCGGCGGACGCACGTCATGGCGCAGACGCTCGAGGTTAAAGACTATCGGTATAGCACATCCTAACCCTTTACGTCTCGGGTTAGTTTATTCGTATTTGCTGCGATAGCTAAAACAGGGGTTGGGTCACACATCCTAAGAGAAGCAGGAGCTGTTGATGTTGCTGCCACGCTGCAAAGGAGTAACACTGTTTTTTTAGTGTGACACAGAAACGGAGTCTACGGGTAAATTTCCAGACACACGATTTGATGCAGATGCGTGAGTCAGTCAGGCACACCGACCAAGTTACAATATATGGTGGTTGGAGATAATACACGGAAACGGTTTTTGTGGTATTTGCAGTACATTATAGGCCTACTAAAAAGCATGAACCTCATAAGAGCATATGGCCCACTGCTTTGGGTGAGGTAATCAAGTAGATAAAATAAATCGTGTTCAGCGGTGGGCGCCACACTACATCCTGCATTCCAGCATAATAAGTGGGTTCTACGATAGAGGTTCGCCCAAAATGTTCCAAGGCTCTTCGCTTAAGGAGCTCCATACTTCACCCGAAAACCGTTTTCAGCGAAAATAAATTTGCATCCCGATGAAGAATCCCATGGTCCAAGTATACAAAAACATGATTTTTCGAAACAAGATTGCCATTCCGACGATTTTGTGTCGAGAACCCCGTCATTCAGAAAATATTTCAGCGGAAATTGGCTACCTCTAACGTCGTAGAATGACTCCATATGCTCATGTTAGTTTAAGTGTGGCATCACAACAGATTTTTAAGTCTTGCTCAGATTACGTTTTTCGTTTCGGCGGGCCCTCACGTGTTATCATAACATACAACATTTGGTAAAAAAGGCGTTGGGCATACCATTTTGACAGCTGGATATTTCGTGTAGCAAAATTTACTATGCTCCTTCCATCGAGGGGTTGTGTTTTGAGTAGTAACTTGCTACACGGCAGTAGCCAATGTGGCGATACAAGGAGTCTGATTTGGTCTATCTACGCGGCACCACCAAGCTGTCGTTTCGTGGATGGAAAGTCTTATAACTTTCGGGAAGCCTGCAAAGGGTACAGACGCATGAGGGTCCCGGGTCTCCGGCTTCGTGTATTGTTGCATGTGCGTCGGGTCTCCACGTTGTTGTGGTGTTTCGATCGAAGCTTTGACAAGCATTTTACCTTCGCGCAACCTCTTTCTCTCTTATTTCCCCCATCTCCCGCTCTCTGGGCCATCCCCGATAATCAACACAACTTTTTTTATATTCTCATTTGTTCTCTTCGCCCGCCTCCCTTCCTCCTCTCCTCGCTCCCTGGATGAACTGAATTGAGATCCGGGGTCACATAGCAGGCTTTCGCCCCCCCTCCCTGCCCCACTAAAGTTATTGCCTTGCTATATAATTGTGGGAAACCCTCACCCCTTTCTTCCCTCGTCGACTCGCACGGACATTTACCATGCCTTTCCAAATACAGCTGAGGCACGTGATTGCAGTAGTAGACGCGTTAACCCCGGCTGGTGTCGGTTGCCTACGGCCGGCTATCTGATGTAACTCAGCAGCCGCGCCGCGGGCTGATAGTATCAGACTATATATTGCGAACATGGTATAAATACCGCTGAAAACTCGCGTAGCAATATATATATAGGTATGTGGCCAGGTTGTTGTGTGTGCGTATCTGGAATATAGTGGGCATTCGGTACATGAAAGGGTAGCGCGCTGCTGGCTGGGGGACCCGCACACGCCCAGCTCCAACGTCGCAAGGGTAGTCTGACTCGGTCGGGGCCGAGCGTCTCTGCAATATTTACAAGGGAAGCCCCCTCGTCCACCGTTCGCGAGGCCCGCCGTTCTCTGCAACGCTCGGTTGAAACCCAATTATCCTGCGATCAGCGAAGTTGCAAATACATCTCTGACATTAATCTCACAGCTGTTGCAGCATCGCTTGAAGGCTCGTCTTCGTGCCGAACTACGAGTCTCGTGTTCACGAAGGTAAAGGCCCACACCTAGAGCTCCAGCAGCAGCAGACAATATCTACAGAATAGTACAGCCGCGCTCTTGGTGAGCTTCTCGCTCGATGCCCACGAAACACGGCTGGGGTGCGACAAGAGCTCTCCCCTCTCCTTACGCCTGTCACTCCCCCGCCTCGCCGCCGCCCGCCAAACCCCTGCGGCGGTGACGTGCTCACCCGTCCTGCCGACGAAAGAACAGAGTCTCCCTGGAAACCCTAGGGATATATCTACCCCTCTCTTTTGCGAAAAGAACGTGAGCTTGTCCCGCACACGGCGCCCGAACTTTGGCGGGCCGGCCCAGGACGTATGGTACTCGTATAGGGGTGTACCGGAGTATTCAAGCTGGAAAACGTCAATCCGAGATAAGCTATGGCATGACCTAGGTATGATGAAAATGAGGCCACTCTGTCTGTGAATTTAAGGTTCGTTACGTTGTTGATATAGAAATAAAACCGACCATACTTTTCCGGACAGAGTGGTGCTATTGCGAGACCTCAATGGCCTGCCAACGATATTGGGCGTTCTCTTTGTATAGGAGCCCCATCCGTCCAACCATTGGTTTTGGCCAGACGCTCATCCCTGCGTCGTGGCAACATACCCCGGAGCGATACGGCGGTTTTTCATCCGAGCGTAAACTGACTCCCCCTGGTCATACGACTACGGCCATGCGTGAGAACGAATACACCCCCCTCCCCCCCCCCGAAACCCAACGCAAGATCCGGGGCTGAAACTGCCCCAACGCGGCGCGCCCGCAAGGCTCCACGATTTAGGCGTTCTACGATAGAGATTAATTCTAAATTTTCCGAGGCTCCTCACTTGAGGAGCTCCATGCCTCACCCGAAACCTAACTTCGGCAAAAAATAAATCGCATCGCGGCGAGTAGTCCCATGGCCCGAGTCGACAAAACGTTTTTTTTTCGAAATCAAGACTGGCATTCCGACGATTTGGGGGTCGAGGAACCCCGTGTTTCAGAAACAAAATAGCGGAAATGTGCTACCTCTATCGTAGAACGGGTCGATTGACACACAAACCGACGATTATACCTACAACTACTCGTACAGTAGCGCTGCAGGGGCGACAACACCGACGACGATCACAAGAAGTTCCTACTACGCTTTCTACAACACCCAATATATTTTACGCATACATACATACATACATACATGTGGTATTGAAGCAGTATGCGCGTTCTAACTCCCCCCTCGAAATTATCCGACGCCAACTTCCACGCCGATAGGCAAGACAATACTCGCAAGGTAGGTGCCGAAGTCCACTTCACGAGCAGTTCTCAGCGAGACCCTCCATCGCCTCCCTGTCTGTCGGTGAAAACCCGCTATGCTTCGTCTCGGCATTATAGGGATGCAATTACGTGAAACCCGTACGACAGCGTCCATGCGTGGCAATGAGTACACACTCACCCCCCTCGCATCCAGCAACCTAACTGGAGACCGTGGAGATCATGCTGTGACGTTACCGGGATCCGTTTCGCGATGATTACAGCGCCCTCGCGCTAACTCGTACAAGGGAAACTCGACCCCAATAGGCAATCCCGCATCCAGTCTACACTACAGTACCTAAAACAGGCCACACCATATACCTGGTAGCACATTCGACCTACCATATACAACGAACTGTTGCTGCCTGTTAAGCTTCGATTTGCCGGCTTCGCTCGCGTGCAGCCCTCCCACCATCATCTAACTGCTGCCAGGCTGATTCCGTGCCGGTTGCACCTGCTTGTCGCCGTGGGCTTGGTAGAGGTTGAGGGTGTTCTGAAGAAGGAGAGCTGTGGGACCAGAAAGCAAGTGACACAGGGGAAGAGGGAAGAGGGGGGGGGGGGGGGGGGTACTCAATATAGATGCTTTCCTTCGTCATTTGACCATTGACCACGCATCCCGTTCGAGACGGGGCACCGTTCTTACTCCTAATAAGAGACACTACGACGATCAGGCGCTCAGTGCGTTGCTTCGGTATATGTCACATAGAATATGTTTGCAGATTGTATTTCACATTCTGCTTCGCCGCCTGTGGCCACCATCCATCCCCTAGAATAGCGATCGTTTTCTCGCTACTTCGTACCACATCCGTCTATTTTTAGGAGCAGAGGGGGGCGGGGTGCACTCCATACCCTGCATAGCCGACGACTTAGGGGGGGGCGAATTTGAGCCGACCGGGCTCGAATGAGTATCAATAGCCAAACCTAAAGATGAAAATCAAGACCTGCAACATTAAACGAAAACTGAGAAAGTACACGTGGACATTAACACGGTGAGCACGGCATCGTAGAACGATCCACAGGTGAGACAGACCACATTCCCCCCTTTTCAAGGATCTACATGTCCCAGGGAAGATATCTTCCTGACGTGTATGATATACCTCGATGTTGCCGACGTTGGGAGCCGCAAAATCTTCTTAACCTGGCCTATGTTTCCTGGGCTCGATCTTCACTCAACATACCCTGAAGAACGTATCGCCACGGCAGGCTAGGACCTAGATTTAACTAGTGTGCAACTATCCGCGCAGAACTCCGAAGGATCAGTTTCGTCCGTGGACATCTTTGTGGTGATCCATGACATTGAAATAACCACAATATTGTGTACACTACACCACTACTGGCTGGCATATTTCGATCTATTTGCCAGCCTGAGCGCTTTTCTATTTCTACCAAGGAGGGGCACGAGTGCGCATTTGGGGGAGCGCGAGCTCGGACGGGGGGTAATCAATATTGGGCGTCGATGAAGCCCTTTCTCGGAGAGCAGAACCAAGCCGAGTCCTCGCGATCTTACGAATCGCAGCGACGGAAGTCCTGTACAAGCCTGCCTGCTGCATTACTAGTGTGTACGAATACACCCACCGCAATGCCTCATCTAGTTGCAACACCACAGGGGTGCATACCGTGAGTACTCCCGCACAAGACCTACCGACTGCAACACCAGGCTAGTGGTGCGCAAACTTGCCTACTCCAACCCCACATCTACCGTTTTTCACATTTAGTAATTATGTACAAACCTCCCCACGATGCTATCGATATCACATCGACTGCAATACAGCAGTAGCGTTACTGTACGAAGGCAAACCCTGCAGCACCACATCATCAGTAGGCCTACTGCCTGCCTACTGCAACACAACCACATCAGTAGGGCTACTGTACAAACGCACCTACTGTCATCGGGCCAACGCCTCCCGGCACGGGCGTGATGTACGAAGCCTTTGACCGGGCCATGCCGTGATCCACGTCCCCGACGACCTTCCGTTTGCCGCTGGGAGTAACACTTGTGCCGGAACCGCGAACGAAAATGTGAACAGGGCATGTGTCCGGGTGAAACTTCGGTGACAATCATATCTGGCCCAATGCCACGGTAATCTTACTTGCATCTCACTGTAGTTTTAGGACCAGCGTATACATGTCTTGGTCGGGTTGCGGGGAAAAAAGGTTCGAAGTCATGCTCCGGGTGATAATATCGAGAGTTCCTCGTGTGAGAAGCTCCAAAATTTAGGCATCACATCCCTACCGTGGCGTTGTGCTCGTATTGATAAGGCGCGCCAAGCCGAACAGGCATTGCTCGAGAGAGAGAGAGAGTGTTGACCAAACACTGCTTATTTCTGCTGCTGCGTTCGTGTTTGCTGATTTCGCTCCTGGATACGTTCAGTGGGTGTCTTCTTCTAACGCCTGGACACCGTAGGGAGCAGCGGAGGCGTGCCAACGTAGGGGGGCAGCCGGGGGCGTGCCACGACGAGGGTTACCACCTCGCTTTACGGAAGCTCGCCACACTTGAAGGGGTCGCCACATTTCAAGGCGTCAACCGAATTTCGATAAAAAACGTTGTATGCTGCGTTATGCCCGAAATTCCGCAATATAATGGGCTTTCAACTTGTGCCATGCGGTTCTACACACCGGATCTACTAATGGGCCCCTCTCACCGGGAATTTCCCCCGCGTTTGACACAGGCAGAGGTTCGGTAGCACCCGAACTTTCTGAGGGTCCTCTCTTGACAATAGTATAGGAGCTCTATTCCTCACCCCCAAAACTGATTATGATAAAAAAACAAATAGGGTGCGACCTGATCGTCAGTCAACACCAAAGCCTTGAGCGTATCACGAACAGTGCTGGTGAAATGCTCTTGGTACGTATGCCCGAAATGTTGGGTCAAGGAGCTCGGTCAGACTTTCCTTTTTTTTTCCTCACTCTGTCGTGTCAGATTCCGAACGGATATTAGAGTCCCGGTCGGAGTGACACCGGGTAGTCGCTCACTTGAGCCCCCCCCCTCCCCCCCCCCCCCTCCAGCCACACAAACGGTTTTTGCCCGAAATTGTAACCCCTACCCCTATCGGAGAACGCATCGGCCACCTACATTTTCTGAGACTCCTCATTTCCCCCCCCCAAAAAAACTTTTTTTATCTCAAAACCCCCATGTGAGCTGAGAAGCCCGATGCACAACGAGTGTGGACTACGGGTTCACAGGTTGGCCGGCAGAGTCCCCCCCCCCACCCCCCCCCTCTCACAATGCGGGAGCAAAATAAACGCGAATGATCGTGGAAACATTGAACAGACCTTTAGTGGTAAAGCCCACAAGGTGTCGACCTACCCCTCTTTCCTGTACGCCTACCAATGGTGTTCTGTGTGTGTCGTTCAAGGTCTCCACAATAACGGTGTCGGTCTATCCCCACATTGGCAAGGGGGGAGCGAGGGTTCACCTGCGCATCTAACGGGATGATTCGTGGAATAGGCATCGGATGCAGGGGTGGTGTGGTTTGACCAGGAAGGTTTTGGACCGGTTGAGCCACTGAGAAACTACCCGATAAGGCGTTAACCCCTTTGGTACTGCAGTCCCGTTTCGGGGACAAAGTACTCAAATTCCAAGAAGTTAGTCTCCTGAACGGAACTGCGGTCCTAAAAAGGGTCAAGGCATTTGCCTTATCGACGGGGTGCCAAAAAACTTGTGTATGATTGATATCTACAGTGCGCGAAAGGATTGTCCGACCGGTGGCACGTTTGTGCTTTTTTTTCTCAGGCACACTTTTTCAGGCGACGACGTATCGAGCCCCTCAACTCACCAGGGGCCCAGAAAAGAAGTACGTGTACCCCCCTATCGTGGTATGAACCCGAAAAAAATATGCGTAGTTTTCAAGAGCTGAGATAATTGTGCTCTGGGCTCTAACGTGCAACTCCAATACCTGCCTGCCGCAACACAGCCCTGCCGTCTATCTGCGATTCTGACCATCTGTCCGTTTTGGGGTCGGCGCTCGTAGCCCTTCCTAGAGGGAAGCAGCAGTAGAAGTCGGGCAGATCTGGTATATATCAGTCAATCTTTGTGAAAGGAAAGACTTCCGCTTTCGCTACTTCATGGGGGGGATAGGACGATGCCTTCCGTAATGTGCGCAATACGTTCGTTCCGGAAACCTCTCAGATGCCTGCGCTGCGGGGCAGGGGCGCACCCTTTCGTTATCTGGGGTAACTCACTTGAGGAGCCCCTGCGAGTTTCCCAGACAACCATGGGGGGAGAAAATGAAGGCGCAACCCGACGAACAGATATCATGGTCTCACAGCGAGTAGACTCGAAGAACAACGCACGGCGCGAAGTAGGCATTTCAATGAACACCTTGGTTAAGGGGCCCCGTCAGTTACGATTGAAAAGGACGACAGGGGGTATCAGATCCCCTATCGCAGCGCGTGGCCTCAGAGCTGCGAATCCGACCGTGTGCAGAGATGTCTCACCTTGCGTATTCATCGCCACATCCACGACTACGGCTCCTGGGCGGATCCAGTGGCCCTTTACGAGACCCGCTCTCCCCGCGGCCGACACGACAATGTTGGCGTTGCGAACCTACGCGATAGGAGAGCACAACGAGACGAAAAGCATGTTTTGAAGGCGGTTAAGGGCTGGAGACTGACTCGTCCAACGGCGGGGAGGGATCGTACTTTTCGGCGTAACCCCTTTAGAACCTCCGGTCCCGCTTTGGGGGCAAACCACTCAAATTTCCAGGTAACTTGTCCCCGATTGTCCCCAAAACGAGGCTGTAGTCCTGAAAGGTTGAATATGTTTTTTATCTCTCTTGACCTCCTCGAGCGACAGACTATCTACTAATAATGAGTATGTTTCTGCCTACGTAGCAGCGCATGCCTGGCAGGCATGTACATTTGGTCGGGCTGTGCAAAAAACTAGCGTCCTTCGAGGTCATGTTCCGGGTGGAGATGTTGGCCTCCTCATGTATGTGACGGATCTCAGAAAACAAAAAAGCAACCACCCCTACATACCGAGAGATATATATGCTGACACTCACCCCATTCATTTCCCAGACAAAAAACAATCTCGCCCAGAAAAAAAAAAAACAAGACGAACAAATTACCTTGCGTTCAAGAGTCGCCCTGTCGGTGTGAACATCGCCCTGTCGGTAACGGTGGCTCCGCCGCCACCAAGCATCGCTGCCATCGGCGTTCCGACCATCCTGCTCTTCTTGCCGATGACGACCGCTTGTCTACCCCACCACGCGCACCCCGTGCATGGCTAGAAGCACCACAATAAATACCGTAAGGCGTGCACGATAGCGGCCGGAACTCCTCTGACGACCCTTCGAGTTTATGATATTATTGCGGGGGAACATAATACAGTGACCAGAACGAAATGCATGTGGTTGATTGAGTGAACTTGAGCAGAAACATGCCTTTTTCGGGTCCACCGTGGGCCCTGATCGCTACGTATAGCCCCTCCAAATATGATCGTTCGAGAACAATCCTTTTTTCTCACAGGACGCGGATGGATATCGTTCCATGGGATTCTCGTGTTTTATGTTTTGTGCTTCCCGCAGGGTGTCTTCTTATTTCGGGGGGCGCGCGTACTACGTAAGAAGTGGCATTTGTTTTGCCTTAATGTTTTCCGACTTTCGGGGCTCCTTGAGGGCACTGAGGAACTACTGACAATGTCACTGGGAATGCCATTAAGGTTGGTGTTTTAGATATGGTATTCGTTGTTTGAGGCGTTCTACGATAGAGGTTCGCCCGAACTTTTCGGAGGCTCCTCAATTAAGGAGCTCCATACCTCACCCGAAAACCGACCTCAGCAAAAATCGAAATGCATCGCGGCGAATATCCCATCGCCCAAGTCTACAAAACGTTTTTTTTCGA
This sequence comes from Nereocystis luetkeana, assembly GCA_031213475.1. Classification (NCBI taxonomy): domain Eukaryota; class Phaeophyceae; order Laminariales; family Laminariaceae; genus Nereocystis; species Nereocystis luetkeana. Next base: position 3,101,987 of record JARUPZ010000022.1, read on the forward strand.
GATGAAGATTGAAATTCCGACGATATGGGGTCAAGGAACCCCGTGTTTCAGAAACAAAATAGGGGAAAAGTGCTATTACGGGGGGCCATAGTTAACAGGACCAAATATTGTTAGTAAAAATGGTTAAACATATAGGTGTTTATGTATACCTTAGGTCCTGTTAACTATGGTCCCCCGTAATACCTCTATCGTAGAACGGGTCGTTTCGCTGGGCCATCAATTGAGGAGTCTAAAAAAGCAGGTTATCGACGCCTATTTTGCCGAAGTGAAGCATCGTCGAATTGAAAGAGGGGGGCGTGCTGTAATTTTAGGTTAGCTGTGTGTCTACGTTTTACTGTACTACACAGTTGAGCGTACGCGTACCTGCGTTATATCCCCGAAGAGGTCAAAGCCGTGTACCGATGATGTTGGGAGAATACCAATTGTTTCCACGTGATGAAACGCTATTCCATTCTGATCGTAAAATTTAAGGGGCGTTGAGATGGTAACAAATCGTCTAAAAGGTACCTTATATTCCTGGTCGGACTGGTATGTATGTACTCCGTACATTTTCGATTTTTATGCCAAATGTAGGGTACCCTTCTCCCGCGCAGCAGGCTATTAATAATGAAATTGGCTGGAACAATTCAACAACAATGCTTGCATGGTGAACAAGCCCTTCATAACAACGCAAAAAATAACACGAGAGCACGAATGAACGTGAGATAAATGCTTCTAGCTCCTGTACGTTTGTGACACGTATTGACAGTCACACATATTGACACACTTCAGTGGAATACCGGGGAGACATCTACACTCAGATGAACCGATCTCAAACTCATGCTGCATCCATTTGAACGCAGAGATGGTCTGGATCTGGTTTATCTAGGTTGGCTCGTTTTTCCGGGTGGGAGCCGCAATTTTCCCGGGTTTGGGCGTGTACTGCACAGATTCTGGGCAACTTATCGTAACGCCAGACTAAGTACTTTGATTGTCTATTTGGTACATCTGTCGATGATCTACCTGCAGATGATCTGTCTGTCCGACATGTACAATGTGGGGTATACCTGATGAGGTCATGTGACTCGACCGTAGGCATTGGCTCCGTTGGCAGGATGGCAAGCGTCCGCGTCCTTGTGCACCGCGATTGCCTTGGCCACCTAGACGAAGCGGAGCAGTGAACGTATTGTTCCGCCATGGGGGGCTTCCTAGTAAGCCTCTAGATGCTTCCTATGTATTGTGTCTTTCCTGCTGGAATTACACAAGATGGTACTGTACTGTAGAATTCCACTCTCGCTCGTTGTCCGCAAACGAGGATAACCCCAAGGTGGACTTCCTTTTTCACACCGAGAGTTTTCTTGCATTTTCGTGTTTCGTATCTAGTGCGTTGGCATCTCAATACTGATTCCCTCGACGCGTTCGCTGTTGCCTTTTCAGGCTCTCTGTCCCCTAAAGAGTCGCCACCCTTACGTTCTTCGTACGTACAACTCTGGACGTAAATATGCGAAGCGTTGGCACATCAGCATCAATACCAAGGAGGTGTTCTACGATTTAGAGGTCCACCCTCACTTCTCTGAGGCTCCTCCGTCCCCCGAAGGTATAAGGAGGAATTCAACGGGGACGAGCATTTGCGTGCGAAGGGGGATACCCGCATATCGTACGTATACGTGCGCAGAATGTCCAACAAAGTAAGCACCACTTAAATACTCGTGTTTCAACTGGCACCCGGCAAGGACGCCGTGGGGGCTCAGATTTTTGTTCCCCTAAGTATGATATCATACCTCTATCGAAGAACGCCTCCGAGCGGTCCTTGTACTTCCACATAAAGCGGTACTATTCTCGCCAGTAGCACAATACGCATTTTGACTCTGATGCGGATACGAGAACCTTTCACGACCCCTGCCAAGGTCTGCAATCTCGGCTAGGGTAATACATAGATATATATATATACCAGATACTTGTTTGGGTGGAGTCCGCTGGACGTCGCTCTATCGAGGAGCAAAATATTTTTCAAGGGAAACACCCCCGGCAAGCTTGACCAGAAGGCGGCAGGTGTTTCCGTGTGACCCTGATCGGTAGCCGCGGCCGTAGCGTGTCACACGATACCACTGCAGTGAGTACGCACACGTGCGGGCTAATGTAGTATTTCCGGCCGTCAGTTTACCGCGGAAAAACCCATTACCACAAAGAAGAAAGGGGCGATGTCGCATTGTACCAGTGGCGTTCAGAGTATTAGCCGCGCTAAGCCTTCTTGTCAGACGCGTTCTACCATAGAGGTAGCGCATTTCAGTTAAAATTGTTTCTGGATGACGGGGGTCCTTAGCCCAAATTCGTCGGAATGCCAGTGTTGTTTTAAAAAAATGACGTAATATAATACTTGGGCCATGGGAGGTTTCGTCGGGACGCGATTTGACTTTCTTTGGCTGAAAGTCAGTTTTCGGGTGAGGTGTGTAGCTCCTCAAGTGAGGAGCCTGAGAAAGTTTAGGGCGAACCTCTATCGTATAACGCCTCGTTCAGTTGAACATATATACATATATTATATACATATATATATATATACATCTTTTATACTGTCGTTGAGAGTGGTGGTTCGTAGGAACGAGACGCGCGAAGCATATGGTACCTTATCTTTGTCGAATCCACTCCCGTTGGGAGCGGCATCTGAACAACGATGCCGTCGATATCCGGTCGCTCGTTCAGGGCCTGCACCTCCGCCAACACCTGAATAGGCCGATACGGCGCGCGTGTACCGAGTCACACGGTGGTACAAGGGGCAGACGAGGGTTCGTCGGAAGACAAAACTGATACAAGTGAATGACCCTCCCCATACGTTTGTTTACGTTTTCAGTTGTTGTATCTGTGGCTTGTGCTGGCCCCCCCTAAGTGTTTGTTTTCACTTGTCACGTATAGGGTGTGTGCAAGCTGGCAATGGCTGTCTCTCGAGGTTCAACGACGCGGAGGACCTCTCAGGAATATACCGCCCAGCAGGCGCGGGTTGGCTAGATGTCGATGCGGATTGGTGGGAAGACTCAACCCCACGGTATTATATCGTTTTGTGTCTCTAAATGGTCTGACCGGTTGAGCTCTCCAAGTGATCAACTATGAGTACACCGGTTAGGTACGGATTTTTTTACTACAAAAATATATTTGGTCTAGAACTACTCACTCTCGGAGCCTGTAAACGCTGGTCGGGTCGCGCGCACAATATTCTTCGAAGTCGTGATCCGGGTGAAATAGTGCACTCCTCATGCGAGGAGCTCAGAAAGTAAGGCACCACCCCTGAAAAGTTTTGCTCGACGAAGAAAACGCTTTACGGCGCGGAAAACTCTCATAGGCACACCTTAGTTTCCAAGGCGATGGCGGCAAGCCTTCCGTTGGTATGTCTACAAGGGTCGTCTGCATTCCCGTCTCCTCGGCGGCACGTATCTTGGCGTCGACGTAGATGCTGGAATCGGGCCGCCTGACAGGGCGACGGTAACCAATCAGCATACTTTTGGTGTCAATGTGTCCATGCTAAATCGGTTCTCTGGACGTAAATGTTGGGCATAAACATTAGATTGAATCCTCTACTAAGCGTACATTTCCGCCCAGGGTACTTCACGCCATACAGTCAGCCAGAGGGGAGGACATTCAGCACAACATCTTCTCCGGACGTTCTTAAACCATATTTGATGCATGCATGCCCGCGCCCACCCACCCACCCACCCACCCACACATTCACCCATATACCCCCCCACCCACCCACCCACCCACCCATCTATATATCTACCCTCCCACACACGCACCCACCAGCCCACCCCACCCTATCCCAGCCCACCCCACCCTATCCCACCTCACCCCACCCCAGCCCACGCCACCCCACCCCAACCCGGCCCGCCGCACCCCGCCGCACCCCACCCGTTCGCCATCACGATTCCGAGTCCGGGCGCTCTGCCGGCACCGGTCCCATCTCCTTCCTTGGCAAGGACGGCTATTCGCTCCTTGACCTGCTGCCTGATCACCTTTGCCGCGAGCCTGCCGTTGAGCGACAGCACCGGTACGGCGGCTTCCCTCACCATGTGCGTCGGCGTGGTGCTCAGTGTGGGGCTCTGCGTGACAGAGTACACGTAAGCGGGCAGAGTACCGTACCAGACGCTTACGATTTTTTTTGTGGGGTGGGGTGCTAATGAGGCCTCTGCTATGGTATGGTTCTGGTTCGCCGGTAAACGCCTATACTGAGGAGGGGGGGGTAGGGGGTGACTTTAAGTCGTGGTTGGCCGGAGTCGAATACCGATAGACCCTCGCGTCTCTGCAGTGCCTGGGAGGAAAGCGTTTATGTTTGCGGGGGCAAAACATCCGAAAAAAGGGCACAGTTTGTCCCTCGAGACAAATGAAACTTCTATGTACACATGTACGGTGCAGTAGCTGTGCTTGTGCTTGTGGTTACATGTGTGCTTACTAGTTATGTGCCTGTATAATGGGCTAGTCGTTGCTTGAAGATCGTATCATGCCTGGTACCTGGTATAGAATAGCTCGACATGATGCCAGGTCGCCTTATTTTCGATGCGTGACCCATCTTAAGGTCGCCCTTCTTAACTTCGACACCTACTACGACAGGGTAGCATTGTTTCGGCCAAGCTAGTTTCTGGTTGACCGGGATTCTTAACCCAGTATCATTGGTATAATACCATCAGTACCATTTTAGGTTTCACTGAAATATTGCGTGGTATACCCAGGATGTGGTATTTTCCACCCCAGGTGTTGCCCCCTTTGGCTTTTCCAAAATAAAACGTTTTTTTCTGCTGAGGTAGGGAGCTCCTATGATATCTCAAGTGAGAAGTCTCATAGACATTGGGGGTGCAAACCCTACCGTAGCGCGCTTCCCCCATATGAGCCTGAACCAACGAACGCGTGCCCTGATTACCCTAGCCCGTAGCACTGTTGGGTAAAAAACCTAAGGACCGATTTTAAGTGATAGTACTCTGTAAAGCGTCCTTATATTTCCACTCAGGACGGTACGTGACTGACAAGGCTCCTCAGCTGAGAAATCACCCAATGTCACTGGAACAGCATTAGTACTTTGCGCTACTTTTTCGATAAACGCCTTGAGCCATGGCCTGGTTCGTCGGGTCGCGGTTTCCGTTTTTGCGAGGTCGGGGCTCTGCGTGGGGCGTAGAGATCTTCACGCGAAGCGTGGAGACTCGTCAATTGTTTAAGTCGCAACCTCTGTTGTGGCGTGCGTCAATCAGTGGTGACATTCGCGCGGCAACACATTATACACATGTACGTGCAGGCTGTGATACCGTGAAAGGGTAGAGGCATATGTCGCCGACACTAAGAAAACCACGCCACATGAAGGTCACGGTTAACTACGCCAACGGAGGCAGTATACGGTCGCGGCTCGTGCGTAACACGGGCACCCCACCCCATGCACCCACCTGGCCACTCATCTGCCCACCTTCCTAATCCAACCACCCACTCACTCGTCCACACGGAACAGTAGTGACTGCTAAACATACCGCAGACACAGCAGTAGCTTTTTGGGTCCAAAACGAATCAATCATCTTCACCACCACCACCCTAGCGCTTTCCCAGTACAGCAAGTAGCCACTTTCAAGGGACCCCAGTGCGCTCGGGGTCGGAGGTTTCTTCTCTACCACCCCCGCTCATCAGGGTTTGTACCGGCTCTTTGCGGTCAGCAGTAGATAAACCTGGTGGGAAAAATACTTAAGGTCTGTACCGTTTGTCGTTATCGCGGAGTCCGTTGAGAGTTGACACCCCTTGCGTGCCGAGTTGATTTCTCGCGGAGCGCCTTACAAGGGTCTATACCCACTCAATAGAATAAGGATACGGATGAGGTATCACCTTGTAGACGAAACGGCGGCGGGCATCGTGGTACCACGGGCTGGAGAAGCACTCCTTCATCCTCAGCAGTTCGGACGTGCTGCACCTCTCAACCTGTCGACCGCGCGTAAAGTTGAGCTAACCAGTCTTGATGCAGGGGGTATTTGTCGTACGCGAGGCCTGTTCCGTGACGGAGGTGCGTGTCGCACCATGGCACTGTTTTTATGTGTGGTTGATGAGTATGGGATACATTTTGTTAAATGATGTATTGAACTACAGTTGCATTATATATACACAAACGTGGTCCCGTTGTTGTGGCGGTATGCGCCAGCCAGCAATACCTACACTACAGCGGCCACCGGCACTGCTCTCCTTACTGCCGAATTGGTGTATACCGTCTGTGCGAAGCGATTTCAAAGGCATTACACTGGACAGGCGGCACTACTCAACCGGCACTGTAATGAGAACACTACTGTACTCTAACGCATTTGCTTTTCTTTAGCTGGCGATACATTTGGCAGCAATGCGAAGTATCCGCACAACATACATAGGTGATTTTATATATATATACTTCGAAGTGTACATACATAATGCGTGGGTGGAATTAATGCGCATTGTAACGGGAATACATTGATCAACGTTCAAGCTACCGAGGTTCAATGGAATTCGTACTGCGGTCCAATACTCTACGTTGCAGTTCAACAGCTTTCCTCCTTACTTTGATTTTTTTTCCTTGTTTTTCTTCTTATTTCGGGGAACGTCCATGAGTGATCAACGTGGAAGCTCCTGCAGCACATTGCCGGGTGGCGCACGCAACAAAAATCCACGATACCCATTAAAAAGAGAGAAAATGTCTCCGAACAAAACCCGACGGGGGAAAGAGTATACCTTCCCTCCCACCATGCAGGGGAAAACGTAACTGCTTACGGAGCATGTCGCTGAAGGAGGGTCGCTGACCTTCTACCTGGTTGCAAAAGTGCGTTGATACTTGCCGGCACGATAACGAAATCCCATTCCGTCCGAACCTAAGAGGCACTGCACTACGGACAGCAGTAATAGGCTTTTGTTGGCGCTATTCTGTATTACAAAGGGACCTATAGTAAATAGGACCAAATATTGTTAGTAAAAATATGTGAATACATAGTTTTTTGTGTGTCACGTAGGCCCTGTTAACTATGGCCCCCCGTAATAGTTTACCTGATAGGTATGCGCATGTATGTGTCCCTGTACCACACACTGTGCATACATATTATGGGCGCCTGGTATACACTTGTACGCATGTACCGTAGCGGGAAGGGGGGAGAAGAGCCTGCTATGTGACCCCGGATCTGAGTTACGAGTTGGAAGGAGAGAGAAGAAGATGTGCGAAGATGATGAATGGGATGAGAAAAAAAAAATAAAAAATGTATGTATGTTTCCCTGCCTATTATATACTACTGGAACTACTGCTACGATGTAGATACGGATGTAAAAAATATCACCACTATTTTAGGTACATGTTCACCCCCGGCGACGGAAGAATCGGAAGGATGGATGTCGTTGGCCAATGGATATCCTTCCAGCGACGGAAGGATGGATGTCGTTGGCCAATGGATATCCTTAACACACCTACCTATCTATCTATACCAGCAGTATGTATGTATGTGTATACCAGCAGGCGCACCCTCCCCTTCTCAGAGCAGGCATCGTTACGTTCGTGCAGTTTTTCCGCAACAATGATCTTGTCGGCCAGTCCTCAGTCCACTCGACACAGCGAGCGCCTCGGCTCGAGCTCGGATGGCGCACAACTAACTGTGTCAAGCAAGGAATTTCACACGGGACCGCTCGGAAAGGACGAAAACATCACATCACATGGGGCCAGGCCGTGCACAGCTTACCATCATATTCGGTATAACTGTAGGATTAAATGGCCTACATCGTTACCCCTTCCTGTGGCTACACCGCACACAATAAATTAATACGTAGATAGCATGTCGAAGATTTAGAATGATAGATCAATACCGCATGATCGAAATCGCATAAACACTCGATTTGTGGCACGATACGGCGTGCAATATTTCCTAGAACAAGCGCAGCAAAAAAAAGCCCAACTCGGGTGCCCTCTCTGCACTCTCCAGCGTGCGCTGTGAAGTGACCCACCCTATGGACATAAACATGAGGACCGTTTAGTATTCCTATTTGTGTCTGAACGGCCCTGATATTTGCGTCCGGAGTGGTATACTTCACTTCCCCGTAAGCGGGGCTTAGTTAGAGCCCGCAAACCCCTCCCTTAGGCTAAAACTCTTATGGGACCAGGAATCAGAAAGCAGAACAGGAATTCCTCTTTATGGTGTTAAAACCCACGCAGCCGACGGGAGATATTTTTCGGTATGCCGCAGCAGGAAAAAGCTGCGCTTTCAACACACAACACACCTACTACCCCCGCCAATGATCCCTCGCCTTACAGGGCACGAGATGACGTCAAACCTTCGAGGCATATGCTCCCACTGTTCCGAGAGTGGTGCTCGATGCCAAGTTTGAGGGTCGTTCGTGCTGTGTGGCCGTAGTTCTCGCTGGAGACGTGAGAGCCTGGCCCATTGCTGGGCGTTTTTTGTTTTTGAGACGAAACTGGGTCCCGTTTCCGTCCGAAAAAAAAAGGGCCAAAAAGGGGGCAGGCTCTCACGTCTCCAGCCCAGTTTCGTCTTTTAAAAAAAAACGGCCAGAGATAGGCCAGGCTCCATGTCTCGAGCAAGAACTCTGGCCACACAGCATCAACGACCCTCAAACGTGGTAGCAATCACTCTCAGAGCAGCGGAGCATACGGCATCGAAGGTTTGACGCCATCTCGTGACCTACGAGGCTAGGAATCATCGGCCGTGGTAGGTGTTTGTGTGTTGAAAGAACAGGTTTTCATGTTTGGGCGGTGATCGGAAATGGTTCATGTCTACCGACGGCAACTACCCTGGGGTTTCTATACAATGAAGGGAAAATCCTGTTTTGTTTTCCGGTTTCTGGTCCCATAAGACGAAGAGTCCTTTTAGAACCGCAGTCTCGTTTTGGGGACAAACCATTCAAACTTCAAGTAGTTTGTCCCAAAAACGGCACTGCGGTTCTAAAGGGGTTAACAATTCCAAGTAAGGTGTCCACGAACTCGGGTTTCCAGTTGTGAAAGCGTTACGCTGTACTGCTGGTATTATGTGTCAAAGTGTGCATTCTAGTGAGTCGACGAGGCAGGCTCTGACCAGACAGATGGAGACAGACACTGTCGGGATCATAGCGTAGTAGAAGACCTTCATGAACTGGGAAATCCCAAACCATGTTGTCCCCAAAAACGGGTCTTCGGTTGTAAAGTGGGTTACGTTGTTGGTTGACGCGTGCTACGGCAGAACAGCGCCACGCTCGGGGCGGCGCCTGAATGTGCGAGCTCCCCACATGAGGAGCTCAGTATCTCATCGAAAATCTGATTTTCGGTAAGTTTTCTTCGCGTGCGACCAGGTCAACTTTGCTAATGCGCTACCAGTAGTCCTAAAATACAATAAGCAGTTGTACTTGTGGTGGGTATATACGTATTACACCAACCAACACATGCTTCTTCGACGTCCGGCAGCAGGGGTCTCCCCGAGATCGACAACGACATAATCCGCAAAAACACGTCGAGTTCTTCGGAGGAGCATTCTTATTATGAAGCAAACAAGCATAACGACAAGCCGTCGACGCAAACTCAACCAACTACTACTGAAGGTTTCGTCGATCGCCCGCAAAAAAAAAAGAAATCTACCAAACCTCCGGCGGGGATTCCAAAAGCAGACACGAAACAAGTCGTCTCCCTGCGTTCAGAGGATAAATAATTTCCCCTATAATACAGCAGTACGAATACCTTGAAACGATCACTGTTCATAATTCCTTATATTCTATGCATGCACGACAGGGAGGATGGGAACGTCGACGTGGGTTGGGACGGCTGCACCCAGCCAACGGAAACCAAGGCGCGTACCGGGCTACGAAACGGAGAGCCACTCTCGTCATAGAGAAGAAAAATAAACAAAAAAGAAGAAAAAAAGGAGGCGGGGACGAGCTTCAAGTCGGCTGGCAAAGAAAGCAGCACGCGAGGCTCGCAAGAGACAGAAGGAGGCACTTGTGGCGGTAGCGATCTACAATGTGCGCACCCTGGCTGTAAAGGGGAAGAACGGGTACGGACATGACGAGCGTGTACTGGCGAAGGGACGGCAACTCGGCTGTGACTTCATTGGCCTGCAGGAAACTCGGAGGTCCGGCAGCACGACGTTCCGTGCGGCAGGGTATCGTGTTCTCTGTTCAGGACAGCAAAAAAAAGCTACCAGGCAAGGGCTGTACGGAGTAGGCCTAGCTGTCAAGGAATCGTTGTGCAGTAAGTCTGTGTACACTCATCAGTTCGTTGACGAGCGGATAATGTCTACCTGGTACCTGGTATGAGCTTTGAGCTGGCTGGCAAATGCGAGGCAGACAATTGCGTCGTTGCGTTGTACCAAGGACGCCGAACTGAAACGTACTTTCTGGCAGAAGCTGGAGGACTTGGTGGAAAAAATGCCGACGAAAGAGTGTCTGTTTGTACTGATGGATGCCAACGCGCGAACTGGACAGGGCAAGGAAGGGTGCGGTGATGATGAAAGTAGAGTGCTCGGAGCGTATGGACGTGATGATCGTAACGATAATGGCAGACGGCTCCTGTCGTTCGCCACCAATTGCAAGTTAGCTCTCACCAACACGTTTTTCAGCACGCGCAAGGGTGGGATATCGCATACACACAACGGCACCAGCCCGAATGACCGCAAGCGGATCGACTACATCCTAACCCGTCAAGTCCATCGACCTAGAGTGCCAGATGCTAAAGTCGTCCCTCAGCCTCCTGCCCCAGCTAAGGCTGACTCAGACCTCAACATCTTCTATATCAAAGTCCGACTCGGTGGTCACTTTGCGCCCAACAGACAAATACGTAGACCGACAAAACGCCGAGAGTTCGACAGGCAGTTTTTGTCCGATGGAAAGTGTCGTGAACGCGTAGTCGCCAGGGTCATTTCCACTCTCAACCAGCCTATCCAGCCCCGTAATATTACGTCTGGTATGGTTGAGTTTTTCACTACGGCTATTATTGATTTGGTCAAAAAAGAGGTACCACCCCCTGCACGTCGCCACCGCAGACATGGATGGTGTGAGTCTCCCGAAACCTTGGCCGCATTCATACAAGCATGGACAGCGAGGGAGGATGCACGACAATTCTTGCGGGCCCACCCCCGGGATAGAACCGCGTGGAAGACACTGACATCTGCGTGTGCGAACCTGCAGAAGGTGATTGCCGCAGGACTGCATGCGTACTTCGAAGCGTACCTTGCCGAAACCGAACGACTCCTAGCGAATAACGACCTGAGAGGCTTTTACAAGCACCTTGAGAGTACGGTAGGATTGGAAGGGGCTAAAGCGAGGAGCGAACAGTTCATTAGGGACGAGGATGGCACGCTCTTACAGGATAAGGTGCGAATTCGTGAACGATGGGCGGGGTTTTACCACAAATTCTTGAACACGAAGTCACTGAAACTCGATCCCACGATCATCGACCTCTTGACCGCGACCGCCTAAACTGCCGCTTGAAGATGAACCATCCATGGACGAGATGACAGAAGCACTTAAGGGGGTGTCAAATTGGTCTCCCGGCCGAGCTCCTAAAAATCGACCACCCGGCATTGGCTCATTGCTTTCACAACATCCTTGTCAATGTTTGGTTAACAGAAGAATTACCCCAGCAATGGAAACATGCAACCAGCAAGGTCCTTCACAAAAAGAAGGACCGAACTGACTGCAACAACTACAAAGGGATTTCGCTTGTTGCCCACGCAGGCACTGTGTTATTGAAATTCGTCGCGTCCGGCCTCAGCAACTACTGCGAGACCGAGGAACTACTCCCTGAGGAACAGTGCGGCTTCCGCCCCGCACGATCAACGATTGATACGTTGTTCGTCGTGCGCCGGTTGCAAGAGCTCGGACGACAGAGGAAAATCCCCTTGTATGTGTGCTTCATCGATCTGCAGAAAGCGTACGACTCTGTTATGGAAGGTACTCGCACGCTTTGGCGTACCAACCAAGATGCTGAGAATTATCCGTAATTTCCACGATGGCATGCGGGCTCGCGTGCGTACTGATGACGGCGAGCACTCGGAATGGTTTGATGTCACGCAGGGGCTGCGGCAAGGCTGTGTATTATCACCGTTACTGTTCAACGTGTTCTTCGCTGCTGCGTTACACATTGTACTAGTACGCTTCAGCCAAAACGAAGCCATTGTAAGGGATTTGGTCCAACTCAGTGATGCTGGAGTAGTTCGAACAGAGAAGCAGGAGCCATTGGCGTTCGTGCGAAGGGCTGGATGGGGCATGTTGTACACCGATGATGCAGGAATTGCCTTGAAGTCGGCTGAAGGGCTCGCGAAAATGATGAAAGTCATCGTGACTGTCTTCGAAGCAGCAGGCCTCACGGTGTCGGAAAAGAAGACAGAGACAATGCTCCTACAAACACCAGACCAGACAACCCTCGCACCACCGCTCGTCATCGAAGCGGCAGGCCAGAGGTATAAGCAGACGACCCAGTTATTATACCTAGGCGGCGTTATCCACGAAAACGCTGCGCTCTCGCTCAAAATCGACCGACGGATCCACCTCATGCGAGCATGCCTCAAACGGTTCGGCCCGGAGTTGTATGATAGGACGACCGCCCCCCTTAGCCTTAAAGTCCGAATGCTGAAGGCCGAGGTGATTGAGACCCTGCTGTACGGGTGTGTGACCTAGACCCTCAGAGCGGAACACTTTGCTAAGCTTCGAACGGCTCACCACCAAGTCCTGTTGCGAGTCATTGGCTTCCAGCGCCGACTTCGTATTGATTATGCCACCCTCTCGTACGCGAAGGCCCTCAAGATGACACGTTGCGAGAGCATCGAAACGACCATTCGTAAACGGCGGCTCTTCTTTGCGGGGGGCGTGGCTTGGCAAAGCAACGAGCGATTACCCAGTCGGGTAATGTTCCGGACGATAGCTGGTGGGGAGAACCCGAGACCAGGCGGCGGGCAGTGCAAGACTTGGCATAGATGCATAGTCGAAGACCTTAGGCAGTTCCGAGCCACCGAAGGGTCAACGGGAGTTGCCCCCTTGGTGTTTGGAGTTGAGACCACGTTGGGATTTACTGCAGCCAAAAAGGCGGGGAAGTGGTACCGGGGGATCCTTGAAGCAGCCGAACGGTTCATGGTGAGGTGGCACGAGGCTGAGGCTGGGATGAATAGGCAGCGCCGCGCATCCGCCGTGGATGGTGTCCAAGGGAATGGGGGGGGAGGGGGCAACAGGAGAAGTGGCAGAAACCCGACCAAGGGAACGCGGAGAGGGGGGGGGACAGGAGGAGTAGAAGGGAAACTGCGGTAGACGAAAGTAGGAAGGAGATGGCAGGCTCGAACGTGGTCTTCCCTTGTGTTCTCTTTTTGTTTTGTTTTTTTATTTCTTGCGCTGATTCTCCGTGATTTTCATTTGATTTGTTTAGTTCCTTTCCTGATTGGTAAGCCGTACTGAAGGAGTCCGGTGGCGTGGTTGGATGACGAACATGCTCTGCTCGTTTCGTATTATCTGACGCCAAGGGGCTGGGCATAGTTGACGAACGCAGGTCGGAGACGGCAGTCTGGGTAGCAAGGTACCAGGCGGATTCGCAGGGAGAACCTGGCTATACTACTCGTACCACAAACTGCTGCCGCCACCTGGAGGGTGCTTTGGGCTTTGGTCTGCCTGTTATTTTCCCTTTAAACAGACAAAACGGAAAAATGGGAACGAAACAAAAAATGGGAACGGACGGTTTTTTTTAGAAAGCAGACCAATTGTGTACAACTCCAAGAAAAAAAGTTGACAGTCCTGTGGGGCTGTACAGCAGCCTTCGAATGAGCTGTCGCTCAGGCTGGAAGTCCTCGGCATCGCCGCGGTAGCCAGCATCTAGAGAAATCACAATAGAGCCAGCGTATATCGCTTTTTGCGCCCACCCGAAGGCACGAGATGGAGCATGACCGTTCTGACGAGCTCCTCTCACAGGGCTGGCCAAGGGGTTTAGCAGGATCATTTTGGTTCTCTGATACACCACATGGTTCTGGAGATACGGCTTGGTTCTCATTTTAGGCTTCGTTCCCATTTTTCCGGTTTGTCTGTTCTTTGTTATTTTTTCCTTGGTTCTTTCTCTTACTCTGATACAAGCAGTGGTGTTTTTGTTATTTTTTCCTTTTTTTCCCCCTGCTCGTTCTTTTTCAAGTGTTGGCCACCTCGCCTGCGGGAGGGGGGCACGGCAGATTGTTTCTCTTAGTTTTTGCTTCCATTTTTTATTTTTCTCTTTCGATCTGTCTTTGTCTTTGTTTTCTCTTTGATTGTTTCCTTTGTTTCTCTATTTCATAGAATGTGTATGTCGTGCCTGTCGTATCTAGTATGATGATATGGCATTGCATTGCCCACTCACTGCTGTGCTTACTGCATACGTGGCAACAACGTAGTATCTCTGTGGCGTAGCTTTGTGACCACAGAACTTGTAGCTCTTCTATTAATAGGATTGAAGAATCGGCACGGACACTGGTTGTGCTGGATGTCGACGGGTAGAAAGAACGGTTTAATGTGAAGAACACACACACCAGGTACCAGGTATGAATGAATACGTTTACCCTTTTATCGCTGAGAGTACGCGTACAACAACACACACGCTGGGACGTGAATTTCTGAGACGCCTTGTTGCCGAGAATGATGCGGCCCCGAAAGCTCTCGTGAGATCTATCGACGGGCACGTTGCTCGGCGGCTGCATTCTCTCTCTATATATATACCCACCCCGTGATTGTCGATGGAGCCACAGCTTGGGTACTCTCTGTCGACGAGCGCATCGCTCAGCATTATTATTTACATCCATCCTCTATTATACCAGGTACCCGTTGTGGGTAGAAGAGCCAGCTTGCGAGTTCGACCACTGGGGTGCATTCGACGGCGCCGGGTATGTATGTGTGCTGCCATTTATTTGAGTGCGTGTGGTGTGTTGGTCGTGTTTCCTGGTGCGTCCGGTATACCTTGGTGTCATACGAATGGTATCACCATCCGGACGTGACTATAAGAATCTTGGGTGGGTTGATTAGAGCTCATTAAATTTGAGGACCTTTAACAATCCGGGAGGAGGGATCTTAGTAAACCTACTCGAGGTTAAATTTTCGGCCACATCCAGATGACTTGTCCGTTAACACGTGCATTGAGGACCTTTAACAATCTGGGAGAAGGGATCTATCTTTAGGTTGGTAGGCTGTTCGGGTGTTTTGGTTCCTGTTGGGATCAAGGTACGGGCGAAGACCCAACCCAACCCCTGACTCTAACCCTAACCCTAACCCTAACCCTAACCCTAACCCTGACCCCAAACCGCAGCCAAAACGGGCCAAAACTCGCGATAAACGCGGCTACGCCGAGTTTGCATCGAATCAGGAAATTTCTCAGTTGCGGACGGCGATTCCGAAGTGGAGACCACGCTACACATATTTCAAGTAAAAAACATCCCTAAAGATCCCTTCTCCCAAACTGCTAAACCTACTCCGTGCATTACGTTTTCCAGCGATTCCTCCCATACCGTGCTGCGTCGAGCCAGGAAATTTCTCAATAATTGCGGACGACGATTCCGAAGTGCAGACAGACGGCGCCACACAATTTTCGAGTCAAGATCCCCCCTGAAGATCCCTTCTCCCGGATTGCTAAACCTACTCGTTTATTGCCTCTCCGTAGATGACGACTAAATAGCCAATCCCTTGAAATAAGCTCGCCCTCCCTGCGTGCGGGACGGGTGGGCACAAAACGAATGCAGGGTGCGGGTCCTTTTGGACAAGGCTGGCTTTTCAGCCGCTGGGACGTTGTGGGAAAAATGCCACCAGTACACGTGGCGGAGCCGCGTGATTACCCCTGCCGACCTCGAGCCCCCGAAGAGTTGGGGATAGGGTTAGGGGTAGGGCTATGGTTAGGGTTACCATTCGGATTAGGGTTAGGGTGAAGTCTGCGGTCGGGTTTGTCCGGGCCGACGTGCAAGGTTGAAATTGATGATACGCTTCCCGCACAGAGTTTTTTTGTGCCGACGAATCCTGCACATAGTCATAGAGGACGTCCATCATGGCTTATGGCATGAACAATTAAATTACGCGTTTCCTGCGGACTGTTAATAGTATCGAAAGAAACAAAGCAACAGCAGGCCACCCGCCGATATTTTTCCCGACAATGCCCTGACTGAGTGTGAATGGAACTTCGCGCTGCCGACTGTCATTCATGTTTTCGTATCGCTTGATGACCAATGAGAAATGGTTCATGGTAAAAAGGAGTGCGGATGCCCAAACTAAGGCGGATGGACGCCCAAACTGCTGCTTTGGGCTATTTTTCTCGCCTGCAACTCGACACTAAAGGTGCATGCACATACAATAATACGTACCTGGTACATATTTGGGCTGGGTTCACCACTCGCTGTGTGTATTGAGGTATTTTTCCAGGAATATTCCTCGGCTCCGTATATATATGTTTGCACGTAGACGTGCTGCGACTACATAT
This sequence comes from Nereocystis luetkeana, assembly GCA_031213475.1. Lineage (NCBI taxonomy): Eukaryota > Phaeophyceae > Laminariales > Laminariaceae > Nereocystis > Nereocystis luetkeana. The sequence goes on from JARUPZ010000022.1 coordinate 3,118,368, forward strand.
CCCTAAACAGAAAGTAGAGGTGGTGGGGCGGTGGAAGGCTGTATAGCTCGCGGTCTATGGTTGGTAGGCTGTTCGGATGTTTTGGTTCCTGTTGGGATCAAGGCGCGGGCGAAGACCCAACCCAACCCCTGACTCTAACCCTAACCCTAACCGTAACCCTAACCCTGACCCCCAAACCGCAGCCGAAACGGGCCAAAACTCGCCATGAACGAGGCTACGCCGAGTTTGCATCGAACCAGGAAATTTCTCAGATGCGGACGACGATTCCGACGTGCAGACCACGCTACACATTTTGCAAGTAAAAAACATCCCTAAAGATCCCTTCTCCCAGACTGCTGAACCTACTCATAGATTTTGATACTGGGTTCAATTCCCGGGTTGCGAAGTTTTTTTTTTCTTTTTTTTCGCATCCGACGATTTTGACCGTTCGACAGTTTCTGACCATTTACGGTTCGCCCTTCGCGCTCACGGCCTCCGGCGGCTCCTGCGGAGGGTTATTTACATTTCTGCACCTTGTGGATGGAAACAGGGTGCCAAATAAATGGGATCACATCCGGATTGGGTCGGGTCCGGGTGGGATCAGGAGAGTCAACCAGGGGACTGTTTCGTTTCCCCGCTTTTCCACGGAGAATATTCTCAGAAACATCTTTGTCTACAGCATGGAGGACTCCACTGACTGACATGTTTACCTCAGGAATCAGAGTCGATTATTTTCCGGAGAAGTATCCGGCACATAATACGTTATGATCGGTAGAGCGCCTGAAGCGAAAACTGTTCAAAAAAAGCGAAACAATTACGTTGGAGATCATATCTCCGCATCCGAAGACCCGAAGACCGTGGAGCTATGAGTCTCCGAAGGACTTACCAACCCTTTTGCCGCAGAACTGCAGTCCCGTTTCGAGGATAAACTACTCATAATTTGGGTGGGTTAGAACACTGGATTTTATAACCTGAGAAACAGGAAAACAGTCAGTTGAGAAAAAAAATGTTTAAGCGGCTAGCTTCAGTTCTTGAAATATTTCGAGCCTGATAGCGCAAAATATATGTACTCTTCTTCAACGGCAACCGAACGCACGTACGTACGGCGAAAACAATATAATATTTGCCGCAGGTTCTTCTTTTTTCGCTTCAAACGAGTGTACATCTATTGCGGAGGACCATAGTTAATAGGACCTATGGTATACATAAAAACCCATATATTTAACCATTTTTACAAACAAATTTTAGTCCTATGAACTATGGTCCCCCGTAATGGCTGTGCTCGTTCGACTTGCTCTAGCTGAAGAGTACATACGTTTGGCTGTTGTTGAAGAGTACACTAGTTTTTGAGCCTATCAGACCTGGAACGTTTCAGGAACTGAAGAAGTTTTAGCCCAGTAAAGGTGTTTCCTCATAACAGACAAAACGGAAAAATGGGAACGAAACAAAAAATAGGAACGGACGTTTTTTTTTAGAAAGCAAACCATTTGTGTACAACTCCAAGAAAAAAAGTTGACAGTCCTGTGGGGCTGTACAGCAGCCTTCGAATGAGCTGTCGCTCAGGCTGGAAGTCCTCGGCATCGCCGCGGTAGCCAGCATCTAGAGAAATCACAATAGAGCCAGCGTATATCGCTTTTTGCGCCCACCCGAAGGCACGAGATGGAGCATGCCCGTTCTGACGAGCTCCTCTCACAGGGCTGGCCAAGGGGTTTCGCAGGATCATTTTGGTTCTCTGATACACCACATGGTTCTGGAGATACGGCTTGGTTTTCATTTTGGGCTTCGTTCCCATTTTTCCGATTTGTCTGTTTCATCTGCTTATCTTTTTCTCAAGTTGTACAATCCAGCATGAATGAGCTTATTGTACGCAGCAACCAGCTGGCGAAGCTCAGCTGATAGTGCTTACCCCCGCTGCGGGCTGCCTGCCGTAACCCAAAAGCCGCGCACCACACGCCCAATGCAGAGTTCCTGTAAGAATCTTGTTTTCGAAATGCAGAGTTCCTGTAAGAATCTTGTTTTCGAAGGGTCACGTTTTTGAATACTTGGGCCATGGGATTTTTCATGGGGATGCAATTTGATTTTTTTGCAGGCGTCAGTTTTCGGACGAGGTATATATATGGAGGTCCTTAAGTAAGGAGCACCAGAAAAATTAGGTTGAACCTCTATCGTAGAACGCCTCAGTAGGGGCTTAGCTCGATTTGAGACCCCACTGACGGGAGTCCTCAAATTATTAGAGTTGAAAAATTACCCCTTATATTTGCATCTCCGATGTGTATTTCATCATCATCGTGCTATTATTTGCTAGCAGCCCGTTTGTTTGGTGGTTTTATCGCGCGTTGCTTACCGCATTTATTTATTTCCTCACAAAACAAATAGGCGCTCCCCCTATGAGGCAAGCATACGCTTCTTCTGACGAGCATTATACTTTACTGCTCGCTAGATGCTTATCTCTAGGTATATAGCCCATTATGATGGTATCCCCTACATACTGAGTACTGGGCTACAGGGATACATTATCGATCGATTACCCAGCCCCCAGGGTACCCCTTAAAGCACCATGGGATGATCTCGTAGTATCGATATTGGCATTTCAAGTTGGCCAGCGTCGGCTGCTTGGGCAGGCAGCGGCTTGCAAAATGCCTCAGCAAGAAAATGTTGCCACCAACATCAACACCGTGGCACGCGGATATTGCGTCAGTACGTCGTGCGAGCAATGCCACTCGGTACGTAGGGTCTGCCACGTTTTGGGTCAACGTTTTATAACCGGTCACGCTCCTCTAGTCAGCAACCACGGTGGCATCAGAGTCACCCCACGGCAGGGGTTGCACTTTGTGGGACAAAGGTTTCTGACCAATTGGGGTCCTTAAGTAAGTGAGGAACTACCAGTAGTGAGGATGAAAATTTTACTCCTATATTCGTTTTAGGACTAGCGCATACGGGTGCCGGTCGGGTGGCACTGAACGATTTTTTTTTTCCAAGTACTTTATCGGGTGAGATATTGAGCTCCTAACGTGAGGGGCTCAGGAACTTCTGGTGCACTCCTACGGTGCACTCCTACGGTGAGATGGCTCAACGTTTTATAACCGGTCACGCTCCTCCAGTGAGCATCCACGGTAGCAGTGGTCACTACCGTCTATGTTATAATGATTTTACTGCCATTTCTGTTTCCACGCGTGTAGTGTGGGGGTAGCCATTTCGGGTCAAAATTATGTTGTTACTGAACCGGCTTCTTAACCCAGTGTCGTTGGAACACGATTGCGTGGAGTATTTTAGGATATTGTTCGTGTGATGTACCTGGGGTGTGGTCATCAGGCGCACTTTACGTTTCGTTTTTTTCTCGATATCAAGTTTTGGCGGTGCTAAGATCTCCTCGCAGATGGGGCTTCAGAAAATCACATAGGACGCGTTCTACGATAGAGGTAGCACATTTCCCCCAAACAAAATTCTTGATGACGAAGCTCCTTAAGCCAAAACCGTCGTGATGTCAAGCATGCTTCGAAAAATGACGTCAACAATATGCTTGAGTCATGGGATTCTTCATCGGGATGCAATTTGATTTTTGCTGAAGTCAGCTCGGGTCAAGTGTGGAGCTCCTCAAGTGAGGGGCCTCAGAAAAAATAGAGTGAACCTCTATCGCAGAACGCCTCACAGGTGCACTTCTATCCAAACCCACACCCTAAGTATGGCTATACGAATGTCGGCCGGGTCGCGTGAAACAAACCTCTTCGAAGCCCTGCTTTGGGTTCAACAAGAAGCTCCGAATGTAAGGCACCAACCCTGAAAGGCATTTGCTCTTTTCCGGGGACCTCGGACTGGCGGTGTGTCACGACGTGGGAGGCCAGATCGCGCAAACGGGCTACAGCAAGTGCAACGGGTGTCCAGTATATTCTACGGGTTCAGGGGATGCCCACAGCACAGAAATGGAGTCCATTGGATGCTTGAGCCATCCCCCGAACTGCTGTTGGCGGGCGCTTCAAATAGGGAGGATTTGCACTGATAGTGCATCAAGGCCAGGGGCGGAAGTGCCACCTCCCCCTCCCCCAGCTACAGATCATAGCGACGCCTCCGGGCTGTCCACCAACAATTATCAGGTGCCCGTAATGGTTTTTCATGATGGAGGGCAGGTCATACCATGGATTGCGTATTGATCAGAAGGGTGTAGATATGCAAGTAGTATATTTTGTGCGGGTACGTGATACCATGCGTCAATCTCTAATTGGGTTCGCTGTATACCGCGCTATTCGTTAAGGGAAAGCACCACTGCTGCTACTACCACTATTAATACTACTTCTACTACTCCTAGTACTACTACTACTCCTAGTACTACTACTACTACTATTAATACTACTACTACAGAAGTACTACTGCAGCAGTGGTGGTACTATCACTACTACTACCGTTCCTGCTACTACTAACATTACTACAGTACGACCAATACTACCACAACTACCACTGCAACCTAGTCATAACAGCTTGTGGAAGCAGACCTATAATTTATTGATAGCCCTTCCTCGCCAATCATCGCTCCAATATAGCTCTGGGACAGCAAAACTCTCCCTCCCTACACCAATATCCTCCCTATTCAATCCCGCCCCAGCCACCACACATATACGGTCAATTGTGGCCACTCGACACCAACCAACCGGACACTTAAACCGCTTAGGGGATCCACGCCCAATAGCCCCCATCGTCAACAACACGACGAGCATTGCTAGATATCTTACCCGGCAATACTTCTTTTCATATGAACATGTATCTATACAGAGTGTATCTCCTCCTGATCGATTCCAAGGCTATCAGTTTTGACATTATGTACAAGGCTCACTCACCAGCTACCGCAACTAACTATCCGCGCATTGCGTAGGAACTCCTTTGTACCGTATGACACACACAGTGCGGGCTACCAACCATCTAGGATTAATTACCGCCCCCCTCGTTCCCATCTTCGAGACATGTGATTGGTCGAGACTATCACCCCCTTCCAAACCGCAACACTTTTGTTCATGAAACTTACTTGGAACAAGAGTGCAGTCACTTTTTCAGTACTGTTAAGGCGCTACGCTGGCCGTCTGTGCGGAGAAAAAACACCCCAGCCAAGAATTCTAGTAGAACGACGAACGTTCGCGGGTCTGCGCCTAAGGCCGCGCTGCAGTCTATCGTGTCCGAACGGAATCCCCCCATGGCGGGACCATAAACACTGTACCCATTTGCGGGTTTCGCCCGCACACCGCAGTACAACATACCATCAGCCTCTACGCACACATTCGGTCAACCGCTGGTCTCAGAATGGACGGATACCCAACCATAGACCCAGTCACAAACGACTCGACGCTCAAGTTGTTCGCAAGCTGACACTCAATTTTGTGCATCACAGCTCGACGACACCGAACGAAGTGTTGTACACGGTTCGACGACCCTGAATCAGGAAGCTGTTCACAGCTCGATGTTGTACAACGAGGTGAGGCTGTGGTTCTTGACGAGGGTGTCCACCCAGTCGCAGTCGCCGTGCTGCACGTGCTTTGCAAAAGTAACGCCAACAACAACAACAAAAAGAAGGCAGGGGTGGGTGCATGGAGAAGGCGTGTCGGGGCAGGGAAAGCGATAAGATTGTGCTAACAGAACGTCGCGAGGATATCTTAAAATTGATACAAGAGACCCCAGGCTAGGGTAGCAGGCAGCAGGGTATAGGGTAGGGAAGGCAAGAGGCGTGCTAGGATAGGGGTGGCGCATTCGGGCACAACTATGGTCTGACTAGCGGGGCTTTTCAACTGAGAAGAGCTCGTATGTGCCCGATATCGGTGGAAAACCATTTTATTATCTCACAACGTGAGTTTTGACATTTCTCTTTTGTTCCTAGGCCGGTGGGAATTTCCGCCGGCTTGTACCGTACCTTCATTTGCTCAAAATTTGATTGTGTGAGCCAGAAGAGAGAGTTCCTCACACAACATTACGAAGCCCAGGAAATGCGGAGGCTGCTACCCCTAACCTACAGCAACATGCTCCGGAGGTCACTTTTAGGGCCCGGTTTTCTTGGCCGCCCACTGGGCCGAGTGGCTACCTCTCCCCGAGTTACGTGCAGCCTTCATCCCTATCTATGCATCTTGGTTTCGCGAGATGCACCGCGCGCCATGGGAGTTGTTTGGTGTCACGTTTTTAGCGCCAGTCGAATAACCCAAGTATAGTTTAGAGGCGACGGTACAGAAACACCCACTCGCCCGCGCGGCCTTAAACGTGGTAAGGAAAGGGGGAGGGGGGGAAAGGGGGGGGGGGGGGGGGAGGGTACAGCGCTCCTACCATCGTGTGCTTCTGCCCCGAAAACTTCGGGGGAATGGCTGTACCACCTGCGTGGCATCGAATCGTAGTCGCGAGTAGTATGGAAAGACATTACGTTAAGGCTTGTCTCTCGACGAATTCGCATATATATAGGCGAGTGGCCGGCACACTCGATGGGTGTGCACGTTTCTTGTGCGATTTTAACGCTTTTAGTACACTGCAGTTCCGTTTGGGGGGCAAACCTCTCAAACTTTAAGTAGTTTGTCCCCCAAGACGGGACTGCGGTGTTAAATGGGTGTCAAGGGCGGCGGGCACCCCGAAGCGTTCGCTCTCATCAATCGATAAGGTATACCGTCACATATATACGTCGGAGCGTCGGCGGCAATAATAGATCGCGGTGATTGACGTTCGCGGTAAAAACGGCGATGGCGATTGGACAGCGGCAGAAACCCCCCGAGGACACTATCCCGACCAAGGCCCGCGGTGCTCGGGTCTCTCAACAATGTCACGAACGGAACCTAAGGCAGCGCAACTCGCGACACAGGCCTCTCAAGCACATATCACGGGGAGAAGAACACGATGCAGCGCAGGAACTACAGACAAACACCGGTACCACCACCAGCACCACCACCACCACCATCATCATCAGCACCAGCATTATGAAAAAATCAGCGACGCGCCGGCGACTCACGTCACAGTAGTCGTCCCCGGTGTAAGGTCCCCGGCAGAGCTGGCCGTCCAGCGTGTACAAGTTGTTGGCGCGCAGCTCGATCTTCTTGCCGCTGTAGAGGCGGAACTTGTAGGTCGCCGGGGGGATGGCGCCGTTGTAGCCGCAGCCACCGTCCGCGTCGTCGCCGGCAACGCGAGCCTCCGGGAGGCCGGACAGTTCCTGGTGTGCGTAGGGAGGGGAGGCAGAAACGTGAGTCGGCGCGCGACGCATGCAATGGTAGGGCGCGTAATTTGACCCAAACATCGGGCGCGTGCTACGCTGGAGGTCAAAAACAGCACATTTCGGCCGAAACGTTTTCTGGGTGACGGGGCTCCTTAACCCAAAATCATCGGAATAATGCCATTCTTTTTGTTTCGCAAAATGACCTTTTTTGTGTACTTAGGCAGTGGGATTGTTTGTCAACCTCTGCATCTTGATTTTTGTCCATGCCACTTTTTGTGTAACTTGTTAATAGTGTGGAGGCCCTGAAGTGAGGAGCCTGAGGAAACAAATGGTGCAGCTCAACTGCCCTAGCACGGGGTCCTCTTACGTATGCTCCGCGGAAGGAGTAGGGGTGAGTGAAAATGGTGATTTGTTACTTGAGCTAGCGTAGATTAAGTACTGTAGTTTTGGCACTGCTCGAAGAAAAAAACAGCATAGAACCTATTTTGTCTGGGGTTCGTGACTCGAATGTAGTACAGGAGCTCTACACCTCACCTCAAAAACTGTTCTATATGTTGAGAGGGAAAAAATGTGCAACATCCGATTGAAAATCCCAACGCCTACCTACGAAATACTATTGTAAAGCACTACCGCTGTAGTGGTATTCCAGCGATAGCGGATTGATAATCCCGATGCAGTCACCTAGCGAGGCAAAAACCGCTGCCCCTATCGGAGCACGCATCCTCTCTACAAATCCCAAAGCCTAGCTAGGCATGTCACGAAATGCTGCTGCAAAACACTGATGGTATTCCAACGATAGTGAGTCAAGAATCCCGATAGAATTGCCCTCCAAGGCAAAAAGCACAGAGCGCTCGCTACCCCTGTCGTGACATGCATCCTCCCTACCAATCCCAAAGCCTACCTACTATTATAGAACTATAGAATATGTCACGAGCACCGTTAATATAAAGTAACACTAATGGTATTCAAACGATAGTGGGATTAGAATCCCGATATATTTGCCTCGCAGGGCAATTAGCACTACCCTCATCGTAGCACGCATCCTCTCTACCGCAGGGATGCGTAGCGCGTACTTGAAAAATGTTTATGCAGCTCCCACAGTAGGCTAGAATGCCCCGCCGCGAATTTGACCAGGGGCGAGAAATTGCCGGAGTCAATGCTGAGTGGGTGTTTTGACGCGTTCTGCGATAGAGGTATCACATTTCGGCGAAAATGGTTTCTGAATGACGGGGCTGTTTATTATAACCCGAAATCGTCGGAATCCCAATTTTTTCGAGAAACGAGGTTTTTGTATACTTGGGCCATGTGATGGATGGAATTAGATTTTTGCTGCAGTCAGTTTTCGGGGGAGGTATGAAGCTCCTTGAACTCCTTGAGAACCGCAGTCCCGTTCTAGGGACAAACTGCTTGAAGTTTGAGTGGTTTGTCCCCTAACGGGACTGCGGTTCTAAAAGGCTTAAGAGCCCCAAAAGCATTAGGGTGAACCTCTATCGTATATCGCCTCTTATGACAATTCGCGCCGTCGTCTAGATGTACCCTTGCCCGTATTTACTGAACGTCTATCGAGTCGTTTTCGTGAAATGCGCATCGGGTCAGACTATACAATGGGTATGGGTAGGTCCTCGGGGATACCTTTTCGCCCGTCGGACAGAAAAATCGCCGATCGCCACTGATTGATTTTAGACCATTCAGGATAGGATAGACCTCCCGATCTGTTTGGTCTGGATCATGCTGTGCCGCGTATGCGACGTACGAGTCGCACGAGATAGGATAAGCCTCTTGGGTCTGGGTATGTACTATTAATGCTGTGGGAAGATCCTGCGCGACACCTCATGACGGCAGACTAGGGTCTAGATGATTTAGATCATGATCTGTCCGATCTATCTGTAGATAGATGATATATCTCTCCGGCGTGTGGAACGTTCGACGCTCCTTAAATTTAGCCCCCTGCTCATAGCGCGGTTCAGTCGAGATATTGTAGGGGCTCGAAGAGTCTACTTGGAGAGGTTGTGTACAGTACAGTGACCTCCTGAAGATCAAGGGTGCGACAGCTTAGGACATCGCGCGAGCATGTTTTTTTGTGTGACTCCCCCCCCCCCTGCCCCGCCCCGTGCCGGCCCGGAGGAGCATGTTGTGTGCGGCATACTAGACGTTACCCCTTTTAGGAGTCACGGAACATTTACTGCACCTGCTGCAGGTGGCGGATGGCGCTGGTCTCGCCCATGAGCGCTCCGTTAACGCCGTCCATCCTGTAGTGAACTCCGATGTGCGACCTGCCCATGATCACGTTCGCGGCCAGCTGAAGACGTTTCGCGCGAAGCAAGAAAGGGGTCGAACGCGCCAAGATAGGGGCGGGGGGGAAAGTCATCGGATCAACGCATCAGCTCGACGAAGGCAGCTGAAGGAATATCTCAGTGCGTACCTGGTAACCCTTAGCCTAGCGGTGACACCTCAGTGTCGATTCCCTCCTTTGATGCGTACTACGACAGAAGTACAGTAGCTTATCTTGGCTAAAATGGTTTCTGAAAGACGGGGCTGGGGCGCCTTAACCCAAAATCGTTGGAATCCTATTCTCGCTGCGCAAAACTATTTTGTTGTATGCCTAGTTCATGGGAATATTCGTCAACCATTGCACATTGATGTTTCTTTTAAAGTCAGTTTTTGGGGGATTTTGGATCTCCGCGAGCGGGGAGCCTTCAAAACAAATGGTTCACTTCGACTGTAGCCTGCTTCCTTTGGCAAGATATATTATTCCACAGAGAGCGGCTCAAGTTGTTAATAAAATTGCTATTAATAGTTTGACCCACCGGTGACTATACAATTTAATTGATTTTTTTTCTAACATCTCCTAAAAACAAACAACTGATCCAGAGTAACACTCACCGGGGTCACTCATCTCTTTAACGAACGAGCAATGAACTCTCACTCACTCGAAGCCAATGACCGTACTAATTTACTGTATTAACACCCCCCTGTGCAGCCTTATGGCTTGTTCTGTCACCCCACCTTGTTGAGCTCTCCCTCGTACGTGAGACCGGTGGTCTCCTTGCCGTGTTCGTCGATGCACACGTCCAAGTGTTCCGAAAAGGAGGGCACGTAGGGGACCCTCTCCGTGCCCTCGTCGTTAGACACCACGGGAGCGGGGTAGCACCTCTGCCCCATATCGTGCCCGAGGAAAGCCTGCCCCGGGGGTGTTTTGAGGGGGGGGGGGGGGGGGGCGTTGGGAGGGGGGGGGGGGGGGCGGGGTATGCACGAACCGAATTTGAGCTATGTTAGGCTTCTTCGACGTTGAGAAGGGAGAAGGACGCACACAAGACATTGTTGGACTGTGCTAGACATTAGCGACGTCGGAGGGGGGGGGGCGGGAGGCTCATGTTATGTATCGCCGTAGCCGTACGGTCATAGACACCTCGCATCCATGCAATGCCGGGACGGAGCACGTCGGGTTTTCGCCGGCCAGGCAGACGCTACTCCCACCAAGCGCGAAGCGCCGGGAGGCACTTCGGCGAGTCGCATGAAGGGTGGGCCGCATCCTAACTAAGAATCGCTTGTGTGGTGGACTTCTTTGCATATAAGCGGATCACAAGGCCGGGATGAACTGATCTGGTTTCCGGCGTGGCCACTTCCAGAGACATGAATGGGCATACTATTAATATATAGCTTCCTTGTGGATGACTTACCCTATGCGCACTACGGGATAGAGCAAATCCCCTGTGGGGCGGAGTTGAGGTTCTCCACCCCGCACGTACAATTCGTCGCGATCGCTATCGGTGGTGGTCGCCAAAACGACACAAACAAGAAGTTTCGAGAGAGAGGGGGGGGGGGGGGGGAGTATTCATGGGCCATGCTTGGCCTATGCTGGATATCGGCGACGTTGGAAAGGGAGAAGGAAATGTTCGAGCGACTCGCAATAATTCCCGGCAGCGACAACGAGGATCACCTTGAGCGCGGTGATGTAACCCCCGAGATTGATGGAATGCCCGCTGGGGTACGCCGGGTGCGTGGGAGAGCCCTCGGCTACCGCCATGGGGAGGAGGAAGCTCTTGTCGCAGCCTGGATTCAGTTTCTGGTTGTGCGCCGCCACCCTGCGAAGAAGCTCCTGCGATAAATCGATCGGCAAAAAAGAAAAGCAACCCACACAATGATCGGGAATTGCCTCAGCAAGATTGTAAGGGATCAGGGGGTGGGGGAGGGGGTGGTGATAGCCCCCCCCCCCCCCCCCCCACCCTCCCCTCCATCCCCGATGTTCGTTCCTTAGAGGGAAGACTCTGTTTTACAACAGGGTCGAAAAATTCCAACCGTCCCCCCTCCCCGCCCCCTGCTCCATAACAGGTATGCTTCCCACCCAGACATAACACCTCCCCCCCCCCCGTTCGCCCTGCACTATCATCGAAAGGAATTTTTCTAGTCTTGTAGCCTTGAGGATCGCCTAGTTTCGGCAGCGAGATTGACGTAAACCCTTGCACTAGGCCGATCAACGCATCCGACAGTGGTTAAACCAAATCGACCGATGGGGATCAACGCATTCAACCATGGTTAAACCGTTGCGAAGGATGTAATCAACACACCCAACTGTGGTAAACGCGGTTTTAAACAATGAGATCCAACACGTTCAACCATGGTTTAACCGTTTATAGCGATGGGGATCAACACCCTCGACCATGGTTTTACCGTTTCGAACGATGGTGACCGACGCATGCAACCATAATCGAAGCGCATTCGGAGGACCCAACCATGGTTGAACCGTTTCGAACGACGGTGACGATGGGCCTGACCGCTGTACGCGTCTGGTTGCCACCCGAGCAGTTTGGTTGGGACCTAGATGGCTGGGTTACTGCCAAGCCGCACGTTTTGACTTGTTGCTGTCTACAGCAGACCATCACGTCGCTTCAAGTTGATAGAGGCATACTTCGGAGGCGTTCTAGGATAAACGTTCACCCTAATTTTTCTGAGGCTCCTTACTTGAGGAGCTCCATGCCTCACCCGAAACCTGACTTCGGAAAAATTCAAATTGCATCCCGATGAATAATTCCATGCCCCAAGTATACTACAACGTCCTCTTTCGAAACACGATTGGCATCGCGACGATTTTGGGTTTAGGAGCCCCGTCACCCAAAACCCATTTGAGCAGGAATGTGCCACCTCTATCGACGAACGCGTCTTCGTAACACCTATGTTCTCCCTTTTCCGTCGGCGCCGCCTGCTATCCCCTCTCGATCCGTGCGGGGTGCAACCAGGTTAAAATATTACGGGGGACCATAGTTAATAGGACCAAATATTGTCAGTAAAAATGGTTCACTATATAGGTTTTTATGTATACCATAGGTCCTACCAGGTATTAACTGTGGTCTCCCGTAATAGTAGTGCTTACGTGTGGGGAACTGCAAAAAACAAATTGTTGTACTACGATAGAGGTATGGCACATTGCGGCCGAAATATTGATCAACTGACGGATCTGCCGCAACTGGGGGTCTACCCGGTATAATCCCTTTCTTTTGTGTTCCTGCACAGCAGTCTTCGTCTGCGCCTAGGCCTTGGGACCGACTTATTCAACGGATGGTTTCTACCTATTTTCTCGAAAGTCAGGGCAGGGTGGCCTACTAATAGAACTAATATTTTTTTAATAGTACCAGTGACGTAGTATTAGTACTAATGACTTACTTATGGTACCAATGACTCACTAGTGGGACCAATGACTTACTAACGGTCCAATGACTGAGCAAAAAATACCAATAACGCACTAGTAGTATGGAACTCCCTGAGCGAGGGGCCCAAGACAACGTAGGTGCAAAAGTACACCACTTTCGTAGCACGCGCCGACTACCCTAACCCTATCCACTCCTTGAGGGCAGAGCAACATTTTTGTTCATTTGCGATAATCTGGCATTTTGCTGCGCGAACAAGGGAAAACGGTGACTTCCACCCATCGTGTCAAAACTCGGCGTAACGAGAACGGGCGCTCGCGCCAAGCGAAGCGTACCGTACCACGACAGTATTAGACCGCAATCGGGAACGAGGGTAGCATGCTAGGTGCTCTGACGATGTCCTTACTAACCTTGTTTTTCAGGATAGAGTGCGGCAGCGGAGTAAGGACGTCCTTCAAGAGCGTGTTGTGCACGAGGCCACCGTACGCCTCGGGCCTCAGAACGCGGTGGACTTGCCACTGTCGTGTCGTTCAGCAAAACGTGCGAGGGGGGAAGCGGGGCGGGGGGGGAGAGGAGAGGAGAGGAGAAGAAATTAGTCAAAGTCTCGTCGTAATTATAGACGGGGCCGTCATTCGCCGCAAGCAGAAATAAATATGGTATGCTGCTGTGGAGCATGGAAGATATTCCACCCCCTGGGACACTTTTCGGGGCCATTTTGCTTTTCGGAACAGATGAAGGCAGTGCGCAACAAAAGTGTTGGCCTTGGAAAGACCTCGTGAAGACCTTTCCAGAGACGCATCGCTCGACGTTTGCACCCTCTCCGCTGCGGGGAAAATCGGCTACGAAATCCGCGCGACCAGGAATGTAAGCACCAGTTTATCTCTAACAGGAATATCAAAAAATATTATATTCCCGGTCACGGTGGTACGCGGGTAGCAACGCACCAGAAGTCGGCAATAAGCAGGGTTCACTGAAGAGGCTTTCTACGAAAGAAGTTAACCCTGCATTTTTTTAGGCTCCTCATTTTAGGAGCTCCATACCTCACCCGGAAACCGACTTCAGCAAACCTCATACTGCATCTCGATGAATGATCCCATGACCAAAGTACACTATGAATGCCATTTTTAGAAACAAGATTTGGCATTCCGACGATTCTGGGTTAAGGAGCCTCGTCATTCAGAAAACATTTCAGCGGAAATTTGCTGCCTCTATCGTAGAACGCGTCTGAAGAGGGAGGGCATACGGGAGTTAATATATAAGGAGTCGTTCAGCAGAATACGGGTGCGTCGGTGAGGAAAGGAAGGAGGGCGGGGGGGACGGGGCAGAAGAAAAAACAGGGTAGCATACTGTTCTCCGGTGTGACTGGGGACGCTGCATTAATAGGTATGAGCCAAGGCATAAATGAGCACCGTTCGATGCGGCATTGGGGAAGGAAGCGCGGGTTACAGCGGGAAGGTGTATCAAACGTTGCCCAGTGACAGTCTTGGCTCGTGTACCAAACGGTGTTTAGTGGCGTCTTGGCTCGTGCCGCGGTGAAGTGTATCCCAGTCGAAATCTCGTGGCCTGTATGTGGCTAGACGCAGACATGTTAACTCGAGTGGTACAATTCCCGCATGGTCTTCCACGAGCAGAAACTAATAATTTATGTACGTATCTCTCACTACCTCTGGCGGTTGTTATCCTCCCTTTCGAACATTGGTGGAGAGTAGCAAAGGAGGAGAGGACGCGCCTTTCATCGCTAAAATCGCGGCAATGTTCTCTGGGGATTTTCCTCACGCCGCGTACTACACACCCGAGTTGCAGCCGTCGACTCGGTGCGCTTGGAGCTTTCACTAACTATACCCGGAGGCATACAAACGAGGGGACGAGCATCACGGCAGGGTACGCACACCTACATTCCCGAGGCTCCTCGTTTCAGTGGAGCTCTGTACACACCCTCACTCCACGGCCGACTACCAGGTACGACAAACGTTGCCAGCTAATCCCGATGGACAAACTCTTGATCATATCCCGGGAGGGATCCTTTCTACCCCACAGGGCATGGGGTGGGTAATTTAATCGAGGAATCACTTGAGCTACTACTCGTGGTGTGAATCAGTGAATTGTGGTGGTTTTTCATGGGCTCGGTATGCAACGAATACCAGGTAGCATTTTGTGAAGTACCGTAGGTAAAGAGCGTTGGGTTCGCGCGGGGGTGAGATCGGTGTTTCAGCGCTCGATTTTTCCAGAACGGCAGGGTCAAGACGAATATCCGAAAGGCCTCAAGGAGGCGTTCTACGATAGAGATTCACCTTTATTTTTTCTGAGGCTCCTCACTTAAGGGGCTCCATAACTCACCCGAAAAACTAACTGACCACAGCGAAAATCGAAATGCATCGCGGCGAATAATCCCATGGCCTAAGTCTACAAAAATAGAAAAATCGAAAATCAAGATTGACATCCCGACGATTGGGGTCAAAGAATCCCGTCTTTCAGAAATAATATAGCGGAAATGTGCTACCTCTATTCTATCGTAGAACGGGTCCAAGGTTTGTTCGGAAGTATCCTGTCGAGAGCCTTCCGAAACTATACGTACTCGTAAAAACTGTTCGGCTGTTGTTAGCACCCCTTACCCCGTCGTCCAGAAAGCGAGCGCGATGAAAAATTCCGTTCGGATCCCCGTCGTGGTAACTCAACGGTACATTTACGGTTCGCATACGTCTGATCCCCAGCGATATTGGGTGTGTGCCTCCTCGTTTACAATGGTTGATGAAGTGGCTGATGCGATGGTTGATGCTACGGTTCAGAAGAGCTCCGTCAACGGCAAATTTTTTGCGCAAAAAAACAAACATGTAAAAAAAACAAAAAAAGTGCAAACCCCGTACGCCGTGCGGCTTGGGGTGTGCGCGTGTGCATGCAGAGAAGTGTCCCCTTTTTTGCCTCGTGAGCGGCGTACCTTAGCGTACCACGCATGGCGCGTAGAAGAGCTGGCCGAGGCCATGGCAGTGAGGATATGCGGCGCACCGAAGGTGGCGAACCCCTCCTGGCGCTCGGAGTCCGAGTAGGGCCCGACGGAACCCCCAAGAGCGCCTTGTTTGAACAAGATGAGCGCGGCGCGGACGGTCTCCGTGAATACAACATCCTTGAAGGCGATAGTGGCCAGGCCTCGGCCGTTGCGGATAAAGAGGGGGGTTTCCTCGTCGAACACAGTCTCCTCTTTCGAAGCACCGTTCTGTTTTGTTGATTTTTCGTTGTTTGCAAGAGAGAAACGCGTCAGGGCGAGAGGTAAAGTCGATGGAGCAGTCTGGCGAGAAAAGAAGAAACGGATACGTGAACCAAACGTTCGTCGCCTTCAAGGATCTGTTTGGGGCTTTTTTCATTTGAGAGAAACACGTGAGGGTGACTGCCTAGGAGGGGTCAGCTCATAAAATCGACCTTCTCCGGACGATATGAACGAAGCCTGGCGCTATACACCTATCTATGCCAGCTGTTAAGGAATGCAATGTAGTGAATTAGACCTGTGAGCTGACTGATGAAAAAAAAATAGTAGTTGCCGACACGTTAATTGCTGGCTGGGTATCATAGCAGCAGACTACAGAAGTATCAAGAAAAGATGAAACAGAGAGAACTAAGAATGCGTCGGGAGGGAGGGAGGGAGGGAGGGAGGGAGGGAAGGAAGGAGGGGGGGGAGGGAAGGAAATGCGGGGCGGCCAATGGCGCCCGGCTGGTTGGACAAGCTAAACGTGAAACGCCATGCGCCGGCAGATTATTAGCGGTGTAGCGGGCAGATATTCAAAAGTTTAGCTAGAAAAGGCGCTCTAACGGCATCCCATAACGGCAGGTCATACGGCTCAGAATACGTAATTGTAGATCGCGGTGTATCCGACGGGATGTGCACCACCGTTTTTTCCTATCACAAATGCCCACATACCTGCACGTCGAGCCACGACTGGAAGGATGTCATGTAGTCCATCCCAGGGACCAAGGTGGCCTGCTTGGGCTCCACCACGATAGAATCGATCTCGAAGTCCGACAGCAAGAACTGAGACACCACGGGACCGGCAGTTACACCGGGCCAGTCCGTTCGGAAGAGATCCGTGGCCGGGTTGATCGTTCCCCTCCAGCTCTTGGGGATGTTGAGCCCGCGGAAACTCGGCATGTCCTGCAGGTTTTCTGCTCGGGTGAAAATCGAGCAGCATCGGAGCGGCAGTACAATAGTGCTGAGCAATACCTCCTTGTTTTTCAGAATCTCTAACAAGGGGAGCTCTCAAAGTCTCACCGTAAACATTAATTCGAAAAAAACTGTTGGCGCAACCCGACCAACGCCTCTATGCGCTGCGTAGTCCTGGGATAAATACACACGTAAAAGTGTCATATGTTACGTAACCCGTGGTGGCTTATCTTGAGGAGCCCAAAAAAAGCGTAGCCGCTACCGTGGGAATAGAGTCCGCTTGCAGCTACGGTAAGAGGAGTGTATAATATTTCTCGGGCTCGTCTGGACGCATGCCGACGTTACGGGGTGACCACTAATATTTCTAAGGCTTCTCACTTGATTCTAGAGTAGAAGCTCTGTGACATACGACCTCACCCAAAAACTTTCTTGCGACGGATATTGTGCAACAATCCCATGGGCTCGGTTTGTTGCGGACCATGCGGAAAACACACACACCGTATTCCGAAGGGACTGGGCGGTTATTCAATTGAGCAACGCCGTCAGACACTTAAATGTAACGGTAAACAAAGCTGCGCCTATCGCAGCACGCGTCTAAGATGAGGCGCTCCAAACCTCGCTCCGGAGCTGATTTTCCTTAAGCCACGTTCTATTTTTCGGGCACCCCACAAAATATCGAAACTAACAGTAGGGTCTCCGCGATCGTTCAAACTGGTTTGGTTTCTGAACATAACATTTGGAACCGACAAACACGAGAAGCTGATTCGGGTGAGCATGTGCTTCGTTCGCGAACCAACCCACAGAGTTACTCAACTCAAGAATACGTTCGGTTAACAAAAACATCATTTTTGTCACCTTTTCCCACAGCAATTAACGTTATGTGGGTTGGGATTGCTAATATACAGCAAACAGACTACAAGAGACCAATCCCAACCAAATTCTTCGCAAGGATCCTTGGTACAACCCAGATAGATTTGAAACATATGTCGGTAAGATCGACCCGTTAGACTAAAAGATATTTCCCGAAAACCGCCCCCTGCACCAGAACGTGGCTCTCCAGCCTCAGCAAAACGTTTGGTGTTCGCTTCGATGTGAAACGATGTCGATAAATATTTCTACACCTCGATCGGATCATCGATTCTCACTTTATGGTCTAACGTAGATCTCTCAAGGAAAATATATTCCCCATCTTGTATGATCCTGCTCATGTCGTCGGCAGATGGGAGCGGTAAAATCTGCATGATCTATTACGGGGGGCCATAGTAAATAGGACCAAAATATTATGAGTAAAAATAGGTAAATATAGAGGTCTTTGTGGAGACCATAGGTCCTATTAACTATGGTACCCCGTAATAGCACCATATCATGTTTCCTGGGGCTGGATTATGTCCTAAGCAGATCCTGTACAAATCCCTCACAACGACGGGCGGGGACATAGAGGACCTAGCTCATGATCTGTATGATCTGTAGATTGCCTGTGCGAGATGCGGGTATTTTCAAATCCACCAGTTTTTGTAGTGTGCGCCCTTCTGGCTTTGAAAAGCGTCGATTGTGAAAATAATCCCCCAAAGAGGGTTGTGCGCGATCTTGTCATGTTGTGCGGTAGCCGAAACTGGTACGAACCCGCCAAGGAGATGCCCATGCGGCGCGGCTTACCTGCGGCGAGCCTGGTGACGTCGCTGTGGCCGTACTGGGAGAAGGGGATGTCCCTGGCCAGGGCCATCCAGTACACCTCCGCCTGCTGCGCGGCCTGTACGGCAGACATGTACGTTGGTGCCACAACAATCAGCAGCAAGAGGGATGGAAGCCGTGTTTCTTGCCGTGGTTGTGCGCAACTCTGCTCGTTTCTTGTGCTCGCCAACACCCGCGAAGGTGCCCGCTGGACTGCTAGAGATTCACGGTAATACCCAATGAGATATAGCAAGCCAGCGCTGACTGCTATACCGCTAGATCGTTGGTTAAGGTATACGGTGGGTGTCAGAGCCAGCTGACTGGTTGCTGTGGTTGTTTATTGTTTGTCGGCAGCGACTGGTGCTACAAGGCAAGGGGGGCTAACCTAATTTTCAATGCCGCGTTTAGCCCACGCTGGGGGCGTCTCCCTCTGTACCTCATCAGAATTGAACTTGAAAAACAAAATCGTTGGTGCAGCGTGATGAAACAATTCCATTGCGATGCCTATCGCAAACCCAAAATCAGCGTGAAAAAAAAACGAAACAAAACGAAAGACACAAGGTAGCCGCTCGACCGAGTGGTTTTGAGCGGCTGGCAAAAAGGGACGGAAACGCGATCCCGTAACCTTGGTCCGGTGGCGAGCCTTACCAGCTCTTCGGAGAGGACGCTGTCGGGTGTGGCGATGAAGATGTTGTCGCTGCACAATCACCAGATACGGCGCCAGATGTGACCAGATATGACCAGAGTGGGATGGCACGTGCGATAATCAGCGCGGACAACCGAAACAGACAAGAACGAACGGTCGCAACGGATCCGAGAAGTAAGGAGCGAGTCGAAGGTAGGCCGCTGTGCTCGAGTGCACAACTCCCGACCTACCAATACAACAATAGTGCAGGGGAGGGCGGGGGGCAGGGGGTTACAGACCCGCGCTCATACACCCATGGCGTGGGAATAGAGCCTGGTGGCGGCTTAGGATGAAGAGTGCAAGATTCGTCCCACGGTAGGGGTTGCACTGCTTTTCCTTCTGAAGCAATATTTTCTGACAGGTTGAGCTTAATGCGAACAACTACGTTCGCTATGATGATTCCACTTAGTAGGACTAGCGCACCGAAGCGCTGGTCGAGTTCATATCTCGGGTAAGATATTGAGCTCCTGATGTGAGGGACCAAGGACACATGCCACCACCCCTGTTGTAAGGCATTGCTCAGAAGATATAGGTGAGACTACAATGAGAGCGGAGCGCTGGACGGGGTAGATATATATATGGTAAGCCGGAAGGAGGTACCGAAGGGAGTTACACTAGGAAAAAAAACGTGCATCACATGGTTCCCTTATTGATTTTCGTTTCCCTTGGTGTCTCTTTGTCGACTGAGGAGCTCCACTCCCAAACCAACCTTAAACACAGAAAATCCGGGAGTACTCTCACCTTAAAGTCGCGTGCTACGATAGGGATAGCGCTTTTTGCCTTACAAGGCAGATGTGTCGGGATTCTTAACCCACATATCGTTGGGATATCATTTGTGCTTTGCGTTGTTCTTCGTGACGTAACTACAGTATATATCTGTATTTCAGTATGTGAAGATGTGTATAGGCTTTGAATTTGGGGTTTCTCATCGGATGCCGCATCTAAATCGTATTTTTGTGAAGGTATACAGTAAAGCTTCTGCGCTATAATCAAGACAAATCATCGGATGTTGCACCTAAATCGTTTTTTTTGTGACGGTATATAGTAGAGCTCCTGCACTATAATCAGGATATCATCGGATGTTGCATCTTGATCGGATTTTTTTAGAAGGTATACAGCAGAGCTCCTGTCCTAAATTTTAAGACGATAAGTCAGGATCCTCACAAAAAATAACGCGCCACATTGTAGCCTCACCGTCTATGTTTGGTAAGGTAAGGTACGCGAGCTGCTACAGGGATACCACGTTTTCGCCAAAAATAGGCAAGGCTGAGGAAGGAGAAGGGGGGGGGCAAGTGAGGGACTGCACAAAGTATGTGGAACTCCATTTGCCTTTTTGCAATAACACGCGACATAGAACTACATAGAACTACATACTTAGATCACAACCCCTGAGCGTGCTCGGTTGGTGCATCCCTGGCCTCTCAGAGCTCCCACTTCCAAACCGCCTCCTTTCATTACTTGCCGGACCTTTCCAGCAGTTCTTTGTTTTCTTGGTCATTTCTTCCTTTTTTCTTCTTTCGTTTCGTGTGCGTGCGTGTTCTCCGAGCACGGCATCGCGGGAGGACCCGGCACCGTCGCGGGTGCCAGCGGGTGCTGGCGGGTAGAGGGGGGGTTGCAAGGAGCGCGGTCGCCGCTTTCGTGCCTAGGCGTCGCGTGTGCCTCGAGGCACGAGGGATGCATGAACGGGCTTTGTCTGGCTTTGATTTATGATTGTTGATGGAGTATGTACGAGTTTAAAAAGGTCGTTCGGGAGGGCAGGATAATATTCAAGCGGTGCATATTTTTGCGGCCACGCTGAAGTTGAAAGAGGGAGGTGTGCAGTTCGAACACCAACGTTATCGAGCTGGCGACGGGGCTGATTGTGGCAGAGAGTGATAAAAGCTTTACCCGGACCGAATCGGTAGCGAGGTGGTCGCGAGAGGGGCGGGCGGCGTACGGCGGCGTACGAGGCTGAGAGAGAATGGGTTTTTTTTTTTTCCTTCTTTTCGACCGGGTGTAAGGTGTTCCAATCAGGCAGAAAAATATTGCACGAGAGGGGACGGGGATTTTTTCCCTTTCCGAGTTTTCGGTTTCATTTTCATTGTTTTTGCTGCTGTGCCGTGCTGTGCTTGCGCTTTCTTCGTGCATACAGTACAGACATAGAGCATATCGAGAGAAGAAAATAAGTACAGACAGTAGTACCCTACCTGGGGTGTATGTACGTACGTACGACATCCGCGACGCGAAGCGTATAATATGTGGCACCCAAGCTGATGTCGGAGCTGTTTTTTCCTGAAGCATGGCGGCGGGACTCTTGGCATTATCAAGTCGCCGGTTTGCAATTACGATCCTTGAAAAAACTAAACTCAATCGTGGACCTCTGTTCGCTTCGCATAATTTCATGTACTTTTTTCCTTCCTGAGCGAGCGTAGCGGGCGGCGTAGGCCGCCCGCGGAGCGAAGCGCCTTGTATACACCCACAATAGTCGAGGCAATGGCTCACAAATGGTCATCGAATTAGGCCGTTGGCTCCACAAGTGAGGAGCAGCGTAAAGATATGGAACTCCCGAACGGTGCTACGATAGAGGTACGTGGCACGGTCTGTTCTGAAGTATCCGTTATAATTGACGAGGCTCCTTGAAGGCATTGAGAATCTACCCAACAAGGCATGCCTTATCGTTGAATTACTATTCCCCTTTGGCACCACAGCAGTAGTACTAGCTGCATATCTATACAGAACGTGCGACTGCTCAACTTGGTGTATTTCGTTTTTTTTTCGGGTCGGATAGCGAGAACATTGTAGGAATGTCTCGCCCCTTTCGGTAGCACTAATCCTGCCATTATTAGCGTTTTTACCACAATACGCGACATGCACCTATACGAGAATCCGGGTGAGAAGCAAAAGAGCGAGTACAGTAGTACCAGGTTCAATTGAACCAGGGGGGGGGTGGGGGCGACACGGGCAGTGTACCTAACGATGCAACCAAGTGGGATGAAAAAAAACGTAGCGCTTTGATTGATTTCTGTTTTAGTGGGGGGTGAGAGAGATAACGGTCCAAACGGATCCGAAGAACTTTTGGATCGCGTTGAGAAGATTTTGGTAACGTAGTAAGGCCCCCTGCCGTGACGGGTTCCGCCACCCGCTACGAGAAGGACGCTCTCAAAAACGGGGCGCCTCCAGCGTGATCCCCCCACGCCCTGGACGCCGCGCGCCCGGAGACGCATCCCGCTGGGAACAAATCAGTCAACGTTTGTCATTCGCTCCGCAGAGCATCTTGTCTTGTTGGTAACGCCCACTAGCCGTGTTGTGTGCGTGTGTTCGAGGGTAGCATCGGGAGTCATCTCGAGACGATCTTACTGCCCATAAGGCGTGTTGTGTACACCCTATACGGCGTGTCTTGTAAACCCAGTAAGGCATGTCTTGTACACCCATAAAGCATGCCTTATTCGTGGGGTATACCGCACATTTTTCCTTGCAAGGCAAACGTTTTTGTGCATAATGGCCTTCCTCAACTGAAGAACCAGTCAATACAAGGAGCCATGCGCTATCGTTGGAATCCCGTCCCCGCGTAGTTTTCGATGTCAATCGCAATTCACCTACAGCACGTAAGCCATGGGATTACCGAACAGCGTTTTCTCGAATAGTCGGTTTTTGCTGTGAGGTTCAGACTATTCAGGCGGGCTAGATCCTTTGCCGCAGCAGTGCACCCCATGCGCACACCACCCGAACCTCCCCCACACCTGTCAGCACCATCGACCTGGTGCGCAGCGCCCCCAAGCGGATTGGTTAACTTTGCGCCCGCCTTGCTGTGGCCGGCGCCAGAGGGCACGTCGTCGCACACGTTTATGTCGGTCGAGTAAACGCACTCCAGCAGCTTGTGGTAGGCGTGCGGGTCCACCTGTTAGGCAACACGTGTAGCGCCGTGTGTGTGTGTGAGTCGCCAGCGGGTCATGACGCCACCCATACGGTAAGGAGGTAGTTCCTAGTCGTTGTGAGGTGCTACTGACTGAGGCGCGTGCTACACACGATGGGAGTACACCAGGGTAGACCTGGCACCACTTTTTGGACCCGAGTATTTCTGACACTGACCTGATTTCTTGACCCATTTAGGAGTGCAGTCCCGTTTTGAGGACAGACTACTTGGAATTTGAGAGGTATACCTCCAGAACGGGACTGCAGGTCCTAAAAGGGCTCACCCAAACACGTTGGGATGCCGATCACAGTAGTGCTCAGTAGTGCTGTACAACACTATCCGTGACATACTAGGCAGTTGTTGATCGGGTGTTTTTCGCTTTTAGATTTTCTCAGAAAACAAAAAAGCTGAGTTAGGTATAAGGTTCCTATTCTATAAAGAAGTGAGGAGGCCTCAGGAAGTGTAGGTGCTACTACCTGTACAATGTAAAGTACACGCGTTGTCGCCTACGTGCTGCAGATGCGCCATGATGAATTTGTTTTTTTCTTTCAGTGTTAGTTTTTCCACGCCAACAACGTGCCGTGCTACGGTATACATGTCGAATCTCGACTTTGAAAATGTATCATGACCCCTCAGGAGTACCTGGGAGGAGAGGGAGGAGGAGGAGAGGGGGGAGGAGGAAGAGGAGGAGGAAGAGGAGGAGGAGGCGGAGGAGGAGTGGGGGGGGGGGGGGGAGGAGGAGGAGGAGGAGGAGGAGGAGAGGGAGGAGGAGGAGGAGAGGGGGGAGGAGGAGGAGGAGGAGGAGGCGGAGGAGGAGTGGGGGGGGGGGGGAGGAGGAGGAGTCTCTTTTTTAAAAAATACAGTGGCAGTCAAGTGGCCTTCCAACGATGTAGGATATGTTTACAAAATTTGAAAAAAAAAAAAAATTTAAAAAAACTGGGAATGAGATCGAGGATAACGTCATATATATGCTTTGATCGTGCCTACTATGGGTAGTGTATGCCCTCATGCGGGATATACATTCCGTGTATGTATGAGGAGGACAAAATCTGTAGCAGCAGAATTTAAGGATTGGGTGCGTAGATATGAAATAACTAAAATAATTTGTCCGAGGCTGCACGCAGCTCGCCAAAAGTGGGGAATCTTTCCGGTGTGTATTTCATTCCTGGTACGTCGTACTACTGTTTTGAATATATATATATATATATATATATATATATATATATATATATACATATATACATATATATTTAATTATCATCCTCACTAATAACGAGCAGCGTTAAACAACAAGGACACGTGTCTACCAGGTATATTCTAGAGAAAACAAAAACAATGGGGCATCTACATACTTACTTCCACTCTTAAGGAACCCTGTCCACCTGAAAAAACAAATGGCCAGAAAACGGTATACCGGTATCGTGACAAGCGTCCAGACTGTTGAATCGCACCTGCCCGTACTCGTCGTGAGGGAGCGACTTGTGGAACTGACCAGCGTACGCCGGAACCTCGTCCTCGTCGCAGTTGGCGACATGGCACGTGGGTCCAACCGCGTGCTCGTCGTAGGCGCTGGCCAGGCGCTTGTCAAGGGTCGCGTTGGCGCGCCGGCTCGGCTGTGTAAACGAACATGGCGGCGGGGGCGGCGGCAACGAAAGCATCTCGGTCGGTCGTGGTCGCTGCGTGGGGTGGGGTGGGGGGCGTGGCTACGTATTACCAGGTATTTGTTTTGCGAAACACATACCACCCCCCTGCCCGGTATTATAGAAGTAATTTTACTTCCGATGTGAATACTGAACGTGGTTTATGTTCGCGGTCGGAGTGGTATCAGGTATATGCGGTGGCGTGGTCGAAACGGGGAGGGGGGGGGGGGTTGCTCTTTATCAAGCATGGCCGTAGCCGTACGGCCATAGACCCTTGCATCCCTACAATGCCCGGACGGAGCACGTCAAGATTTCACAGACCAGGTAGACATTGATTGCACCAAGCGCGAAGCGCGGTGGGATGGACTGGCTAGACGCTTGAAGGGGGTTGTGTAGGCGTGCTGGCTCAGCTACAACTGCACGAAGTGGCGCATGCGTGGGATGATTGAACCGGTGGTTGCTGTAAAAGGCCAACAGGAAGTGTCGTAGTCGTTGCGGGGGAGGAGGAGGGCTGGGGGGGGGGGGGGGGGGGGGGGGGGGGGGGGGCTGGCGGGGGGGGGGGGGCGCTGGCCAGGCGCTTGTGAAGGGTTACGTTGGCCCGCTGGAAGGTTGTGCTGGCGACCTGATCTGTAAACGTACATAGCGGCGCGGCATCGAAACATAAGGGTGATTTACTCAGCATTGCATGCGGAACGCGCATACATGGAATGTCGAGGTTGTACTGGAGGAGGGGGGAAAGGTGGAGAAGGGAGGTGGGGGGGGTGGGGGGGGCGTACTCATTTGCTGCTTGCCTTCGTCATTTCACCCTTGGGGGGTTGCGGGGGGGAGGTTGAATCAACTGGCGTTAATACTAGTGAAGGGAAAATGTATGCACAACAATGCATGGAGAGAAGCGGCTTTCATTTTCCGATCCCGTTCGATACTGGATTCTAGGGGGGGGATGGCTGATAAGGCGCCACTACAGGGGTACGTTGGGGCTCTGGGTCGGCTGCAAAGGTACGTAGCGGCGCAGCATCGAAAGCATCGGGCGTTCTCAAGGCATGGGGTGAGATCGAACGGTGATCGCATACACACATGCAAGTAAGTATCGGGGTGAACCCGGGGCATGCTGATATTTTCAACAGAAGAACAAGATCTTGTAGTTGCCCGTACCCCGACACGCACGTCCGAGCAGCGAAAGTGCATGTTCTGTATTGACACGGGCATCCAGCATTATACTCGCACGAACACACGACACGCACTACGTTACATCCCCCACCGCGCACACAATCTAAGTGAGGCAGTGGAGGGAGTCTACGCGTTACATTTTATTGGAGTCAAGTGAGAGCATGCGTGCTCACGCATGTCCCCCACGAACGACTATATGCCATGCGATATGCAATGGGCGATGATCCTGCACTACACATCCTAACGTCACCAGGTACAAATCGGAAAAATGGGAACGAAACCAAAAATGAGAACGGACGTTTTTTTTTAGAAAGCAAATCATTTGTGTACAACTCCAAGAAAAAAAGTTGACAGTCCTGTGGGGCTGTACAGCAGCCTTCGAATGAGCTGTCGCTCAGGCTGGAAGTCCTCGGCATCGCCGCCGTAGCCAGCATCTAGAGAAATCACAATAGAGCCAGCGTATATCGCTTTTTGCGCCCACCCGAAGGCACGATATGGAGCATGACCGTTCTGACGAGCTCCTCTCACAGGGCTGGCCAAGGGGTTTCGCAGGATCATTTTGGTTCTCTGATACACCACATGGTTCTGGAGATACGGCTTGGTTCTCATTTTAGGCTTCGTTCCCATTTTTCCGATTTGTCTCTACCTGGTAGAGATCTACTGGTACAGCATGACTCCTGGAACAGTAGTACAGTGTTGTTGTATGTATGTTAGATGATCTGCAATTGCACTGTAGATCACGATTCCTCCGATAGGTGCAATGTGCAAATCTACTCACATCTAGGTAGTCGAGGGCGTGCTGAACCGCGCACGCGTGTCCGCTCGGCACCGACTGCGCTCCTTGGTGATCCTTCCAGTCCACGAGGAAGTGCGAGCCGCACACCAGCAGGGCGGCTGCCATGGCTATCATGCAGACGCGCGCCCTGCGTTTTGAGGGACAGAAGTTACACTGGGACAGGGCAGGGCGCAAGACGCGCGCCACGTGTACATACGTGGGGGGGGGACGATGAAGGTCAGGGCACCTTACGCTGCGCGGACGAAGCGGGATCCAATTCGCCAAGTACGTTCTGCTCCTACAGGCATATCATCCCGTGTTTTACTACACTGCGGCAGTACCTGCGAGCCACAAGTAGTACTCGCATACCTTGCTGTTGATATATATTGCCTGGGGTATCAGGTACCTGGTACCGTACCTGCTCTCGTTTCAAGTTTTCGCCATAGATACGCACGCATGAGAAACGTGTTGCTGCTGTACGTACCCAGAGGTATCGGAAAAATAAAATCCGTCCTCGAGAACGCGGCGCCTATCCGGGTTTGCGCGTGGTGAGGGTCAGGGGGTAAGGAGTTACCCCCGCCGATGCCATGATCCGTACAGCATCCGGTACGAGATACCTAACGAACTTGCAGGCCTCTCATCATGATGAGGAGGTAAATTGTTGGACAGCTTGGCGGCGAGCTACCTGCAGCCCCCGGTCAACATCACCCTCGCTGCCCTTGGGGCTACCTCTACTACCGTACTTGCTGCTGCTGCTGCTGCTGCTGCTGCTGTACGGACGCACTCCCACCTTCCTCAACCTCGGCATGACAGGGTACATGCTGCTTGTGCTTTAGAAATACGAGTGGGCTCTTCTTCTTCTTCCTTCTTTTCGTGTACAAAAAGTTCTTCGTTCACTGGTAGCTCGCTGTACGCAATAATATAGACCTGATACAGGAGCGTGAACACCTCTCTCTCTGGCTCGCGGTCTTCACCGTTTGCTGCGTCGGAGAAGGGACGCGAGAAAAAACCTGCTTGCTACTCGTATCTCGATCCTGTTGGTTACGGAATGTATTGCGACTCGGTGACGGTCATCGTTCGGATTCTTCGCCAGAAAAGAATAAATTGCGGTAAGATACGAGCATATTTTTTCTTCAGAAATAATGATATTTTTTTCCAAGAATTTTCTGAACGGCGAAAAAGGCCGGGAATGCGCCTCTTTCCTTCGTTTCCCCTTGAGAAGCTCAATCTCACAAGCTTCCCGTTGACCCTGGCGCCATCTAGGGAGGCCACCGGTCACCGGCCTGTGCGTACCCTTCACCTATAATAGGAGCGTAGGGAACGCGCCACCACTACTGGTACATGTCACGCTTGCAAAGTCGGGTGCAGTACCGACCGATCGGGGCAAAATTCACAGAGCTGATGATGATGCCTTCTTTTTTTGTTTTTAACTTTTTTTTAAATGGTCGCAGCAGTTTGTTATACTACATCCACACCCAGCAGTCACACTCCTTTTTACCTATCAATGCACTGGCTGACAGTGAAGGAACGTTATAATTGACTCTACAGCAGTAATTCCAAGTCACTTGTCCCCGAAATGGGAGCGCACTTCATGAAAAAAAAGGAAAAGTCGCGAAACACCTCCTCGTAAGCTTGTTGTGAAGGCTGAAGATGATGTCCTCGACCCCCTTTTGTGCATAATATCCTTCTGCACTGCGAATCGGAAAAATGGGAACGAAACAAAAAATGAGAACGGACGTTTTTTTTTAGAAAGCAAACCATTTGTGAACAACTCCAAGAAAAAAAGTTGACAGTCCTGTGGGGCTGTACAGCAGCTTTCGAATGAGCTGTCGCTCGGGCTGGAAGTCCTCGGCATCGCCGCCGTAGCCAGCATCTAGAGAAATCACAATAGAGCCAGCGTATATCGCTTTTTGCGCCCATCCGAAGGCACGAGATGGAGAGTGAGACCCTTCTGACGAGCTCCTCTCACAGGGCTGGCCAAGGGGTTTCGCAGGATCATTTTGGTTCTTTGATACACCACATGGTTCTGGAGATAAGGCTTGGTTCTCATTTTAGGCTTCGTTCCCATTTTTCCGATTTGTCTAGAAGTCTGGGCTCCTATAACCACAGCAGCAGCAGCAGCAGCAGCAAGCAGCAGCGGCATGTTTACTGTTGTAATATAACTACTATACTTTGCGTACTACTACGTACTACTGCAGCTGTGCTGGCCGGTGAGCTGTTTATTACTATTAATAATAATGGGGGGGATTGATCGAACAAGTCGGGGGCAAGTTCAATTTTTTTTTTTATCGTCACTTTTACTTCGTAAGATATTTTACCCTCTGCCTTCTTCTGGACAAAAGAAGCCGTGTGGCCACAGGAAAAGGTGTCGTGTCTTATGTAAGTAAGGACGTGCTATGATTTTACTGGACATACATTACTTCGTGACAATTATTTAATAGACGAAATAAAAAAGAAAACAACGAAGAAAATGCGAGGAGAAGGAAACGTGGGCCTTGCAGGCTCAGTCCCACACTAAAAAGATCACAGTATAAAAATGGGCAGAAAATCGAGCGCAAAATTCTTCGCTACCGGATACTTCGTGAACTGCATCCTAGGTGCGTACAGTGCTTAGACGGCCCCAGTCCAACGCTTACCCTGCTCTTCAGCGGTCGTCTATCGGTAGCCGCCCAGCAACGGCTCACTTCAAAAGAGTTTAATCCCCCCAGCACCCTATACAAAAGTGCCTTCCAATGCCACTAAAACCCAAACTCGCCAACTGCAGGGGTTCAACTTACAACTCGATCTACAGCGCTGTGCGAAGAGTTCCGCAGAGTCCGTTCTGTCCTCAGTTGCTCCAAAACTTGGCATCAAGAAATGGAGAGGGTTATGATAGGGCGCGGTTGCCTGCGGAGCTCTGCAGGGGCAACCCTTTCCGCCCTTGTGGTGCTGCTGCTGGCTTTTCACCAAGGTGAGGAATGAAGAATGAAATGTACCAACTTTGGTCGAAAATATAATTTACGTTTTTACTCTTTTATCACTATCAACAGTATATTATAATTTCGGCAGTATGTAGTATTTTTCGTTCGAGACCAAAGACACACACGCAGCAGTGCAGGCTCCGAGCGTACCGCTGCTTTCGATACCTTCGTGTAATCGTATGGTATGTACGTGCAGTGCTGCTGTGGTGCTGCCGTGCGGACGTGTGCGATCGTGGTTGGTGCCTCTTCAAGGCACTGGCATCGCTATGGTAAAGAACGGCGTAGAGTTTGGTGCTCTCGTCCTACCAGGTATCTACTATGTACTGGTCTACCATCACAGAGCAGTACCTCCAGGTAACATCTACGAGTATTGCTGTAATACGGGGGACCATACACATATAGTAAATAGGACCAAACATGGTTATGTAATATAGTAAAAGTCGCGACTTATATACCTGGTTGGTTTTTGTGCATACCGTAGGGTGCTATTGAGTATGGCCCCCCGTAATAGTACCAGCATCATACTGTACAGCAGTTTCGTACTATTGCTGTAGTGCCCCTGGTATGTCCGGAATACCTGCTGTGGTAGGAAACAGGAACGCTGCGTATACTCGTACGAGTACGGGCCAAAAGGCGAAAGGCGTCGTAACGACCTCCTTACGGGAATCGGCACATACAAGAGTGCCGGTCCGTCTATATAATGCCTGTACCAGGTATGCGCTAGCCAATAATACCGGCGCTTTTCGTAGCGGCAATGGGCGCTATTCCGCTCTCACTGCCGCCCTATTAATAGCCATTCCTATTTTGTGCCGAGCGATTTCGCAGGCACCATGGCCGGCAGCCGGCACTATTATTATACTCAAGCGGCACTATATAGAGGGGACCACTACAGCAGTACGTACGCGCACTGCATAAAAACGTACGTATAAGTTGCCGCCGACAGGACTCACCAAGCACCAAGCCCCCTGATCTCACTTTGACTTTCAAGCACCAAAATCGAGGTTTCTACGTGCGTGCATGGCCACGACAAGAACGGAATTATCACCAAAACTGCAGTAGTGATAATGGTGTCCCAGTGCCCCCTTAAGGGAGGGGGGACATAGTAGTACATAGTATTCAGAACCCTTTATGGAACGGAAAATACGTGTATCTCCGTATGCGAAAACACGTTATTCGGTTCTGATTACTATGCTCCAGTACTTTGCAATGATACGAAGAATTTTGGGGTGGGAGTTGGCTTGATTTCAAGGCTGACTATCACCGCTTTGTAGGCGAACATATAAGGATCTTTGTTGTACATTCATATGTGGACCCAACGGTCCTTACATTTTCCGCCCACAGAGTGATGGTTGGATGTGGCGAAGTATGCCAATTTACTGCATGTTTTATTCTAGTGTTTGCTAGCAACGGAAACGCAATCCGAGCTACACGCGCCAAGGCAGGCCAGATGCCAGAAATTAAGAACTCCACAAAATTCCGGACGTAACTGCTGTATCTGTGATAACTATTAGTACTCAGCTAGCTTATAACTAGTCGGCGACTTATGGTCAGCTAACTCGCAGCCCTCTATAGTATTGTAGTCGTGACACCTACTGAGCCAACAAATAACTGGTCGGCGAGCTGACATCCCTATATACTAATCATGGAACCTACCTGGCCAACTTGTAACTAGTCGGCCACTTACAGTCAGTCAACTCTCGGCCCTGCACACTGTTAATAATCCTCGAACCTAGAGTTCCTAAGCCAACACGTAACTAATCGCGACGTACATATAGTCAGCCAACTCACAGCCCTACTAACCTTGGAACCTACATATGACAGCGAACTAAAAACTCGTCGGCGACTTATGGTCAATCAACTGACAGCCACTACCGATATAAAGTGTTCGCGAAGAGTTTGGTTGGGTTTCTTGTGGTCTGTTTCCTACCTGGTACCTGGTACGTAAAAAGGACCCCAACCCGAGAAACAGACCTCGAAAAAAAAAAAAGTCATTTTGGGCACAGTCAAATTATTCGCAAGCACCGTTTTAACCCTTTTCGAACTGCAGCCCCGTTTGGGGGACGGAACACTTGTGCGTAGAGTGGTTTTTCCCCCCCAAAAGAGGACTGCAGCACTGAAAGGGTTATAGCCCGTTTTGGACCCCCCCCCCGAGAGCGCGAACCTAGGCAATGATAGTTGCAATGCTACCAACCGTCTGCGAGCAGCGTCAGGGGGGCAGAAGTATGTGGGTAGGATACCTGGTTGCCTCCGTGCCGCTCGACCCCCTCACTTTTACAACTCGGACTCCGATTGATATCCCACGCCCCAACATTCGCTCAGTTGCCGTCGCTGTAAGTGGCCACTTTTTTCATCTCCAAATTTTCGCTGTGTGTTCCCTCGAGGTTCGACACCATCGTTACTCGTGCTGCTCGTACGGTTGGCGCGTTGCCGTACTTTTTGCGGTAGGATGCCTTCTCTACAGTAGCTAACATCCTTCACGCCCCCCCCCCCCCCCCCCCCTCCGTTGTCGCACCGCCTCCCTCCTTCCACGACACCCTCACCGCCGCCGCCACCACCACCACCATCACATTATCCTGAACGTGTTAATACTCCATGGTGTGCTGCATCAGTCGGAGCGGAGGACCCTTCTCCTCCAGTCTGGCCTGGGAGGTTCCACGCCACGATGTCTCAAAACCGAGACGGAGACCTGGGCATCGTTGATCTCTGGTGCGTTCGTAGCCCCCTCGGCGTGCTGGCCTTGAACGCCGACGCAGCGTTAGCTATAAATGGCGGATGATACTTTTGGTTGCGTGTTATTTGCAGGTAAAAAGGAGTGTACGTAGAGAGAGCGTAGGGAGTACATAGAGAGAACGTAGGGGGTACGTAGAGAGAACGTAGGGAGTACATAGAGAGAACGTAGGGAGTACGTGGAGAGAAGCTAGGGAGTACATAGAGAGAACGTAGGGAGTACGTAGAGAGAACGTAGAGAGAACGTAGGGAGTACGTGGAGAGAACGCAGGTAGTACGTAGAGAGATCGTAGGGAGTACGTAGAGAGAACGTAGGGAGTACGTAGAGAGAAGGTAGGGAGTTCGTAGAGAGAACGTAAGGAGTACGTAGGCAGAGCGTAGGGAGTACGTAGAGAGAACGTAGGGAGTACGTCGAGAGAACGTAGGGAGCACGTAGAGAGAACGTAGGGAGTACGTAGAGAGAACGTAGGGAGTACGTAGAGAGAACGTAGGGAGTTCGTAGAGAGAACGTAGGGAGTACGTAGGGTGGTATTATTATATGTTCGTGGCGTGTTGGCCTTCACTGCCATGCAGTCCAGTGGATGGTGCTTTTGATTTCGTGGTTTCCAGAGAAACAGGAGAGAACGTGGGATTTACGTCGAGAGGGCGTAGAGTGGTGCTTTGTGTTTGCAGCCCCCGGCTTGCTGGCCTTGTCTACCGCGCAACTGAGTGGATGACGCATTTCAATCGTGTATTGTATTTTGCAGAGAAAAGGGTAGAGAACGCGAGAACTACGTAGAGAGAACCTGGAGTGGTATTCTATGCTCGGAGCCCCCGGCTTGATGGCCTTCCTGGCATTCAATCTTCCGGGTGGTGATTGTGATCGTGAATTTTGTGGTTTTGACCCTTTTAGTTACGGGGGACCATAGTAAATAGGACAAAATATTCATAAAAAAAGCGAAATATAAAGGTTTTTGTCTTCACCGTGGGTCCTATTTACTATCGTTCCCCTTAGTAGGGCAGTCCCGTTTTGGGGGCAAGCCAGTCAAATTACAAGTAGTTTGCCCCCAAAACCTAACTGCAGTTTTTTTTCCCCCTGAAAGGGCCAAGATAGGTGCACACCCCACTGCTGCTGCTGTATCAAGTTTGTAGCCTTCCCGCCTTGCGGGTTCAATGTTTTTTGTGTGTTTACTTTTGACAGCGACAGTGATTTGAAAAAATATTGACGGCGTCTAATAACACGTTGAGCCTCTCTCGAGTTGCGTGCTGGGGCGGTAGTGATGCAATACGTATGTATAATTTCCTGAGGCTCCACACGTGAACAGGTCGAAAACGTCGCCCAAAAGCTTGATTTTGACAAAAGTGCGCCCGATGAAATTGCCCCGGGTATGCCACACGAGGAATAGCGTTTAGCACTTTTCCAAGTGGTAATTCGACGATATTCGGTAAAGAATCCAGTTCAGTCAGAAAGGTTTTTGACGAAACGTGCTATCAATAGGCACCCCAGTAGTTGCACGCGTCTCTCGAGACCTGCCCCAAGAGCCTCCGCCCAACAACGCCCACGAGTTGGAAACCCCTACGCTGAAACTACAGCGGTATATATGCGAGGGCCAGCAGAGCCCTTATTTCGCCCTAAGATGGGGTTCTCCTCCCAGCGTCTCTTGTTTATCAACAACTTTCGAAAAATCAGTCAGGTTTTTTTTCCTTAATCTTCTCGTGCGAGAATCACGTTTGCTTTCCATCTCACTCCGCGTGAACAGTTCACACATCGGACAGCTCATGATCTATCTAATCTATCTGATATATATATATAATATATATGTCTACTGTACGTCATCTACATGATAATCTGCCTTGCTGTGAGGTTTTGTGCGGGGTCCCGGGAAAGACGTGCTAGATCATGCAGGATACACGCCTCCCACGCGGAAACCTAAGCTACTGCAGTATCACACCGATCAGGAAGCTACAGGTACCCGTCCTGAAACTTGTACTGCTGTAGATCTTCAAGTGGAAATGGATCATCTGGCCCAATTTCGGAACGGTTACAATTATCCTGCTGCTTCAATTTCCTACCGACTCCTGAACTTTTTCTCTTGTTTTTTTTTTCATGTTCAGGTACGACTATGCGGCGGGGCGCAACCTCAACATTATCCAGACGCAGAGCGGGGAGGAGGATGGGCCGCTGTTCGATAACGAGAGGGAAAACGGGACGACGTACTACTATCTGCCAGCCAAGGCCAAGGCCAAGTACTGCAACGTGAGAGAGTCAAAAAGAGATAAGACAGACAGACAGACCGGCAGACACAAAACGAGAGGGGGAGGGGGGGGGGGGGCTGCTGTAGGTGCTGTTGTTGTTGTTGTCTCAGTGTTCTGTTGCGTTTTTTTTCAGCGGCTGTGGTCCTGTAACGGTTGTGCGATGATCGCGAATCTCGGTGATGTGTAACGATCGTGAATCGGTGATGTCACGGCCGTGCAAGCGATCTTGAATCGGTCGTGTAACGGCTCTGCATCGGTCGTGTAACGGCAGTGTGACGACCGTGTAGCGGTTGTCACGGCCGTGTGTCGGTCGTGGAAGAGAATTGCGCGCAATCGTCACGGCCGTGTAACGGTCGTGGTGTGACCTTGTAGCGGTTGTGTAACGGTCGTGTAACGGTCGCGTAACGGTCGCGTAACGGTCGTGTAACGGTCGTGTTGTGACCGTGTAGCGTTCTGTAACGGTCATGTAACGGTCGTGTAACGGTCGTGTGGCGGTCGTGTAACGGTCGTGTAACGGTCGTGTTGGTAAGGGTACAGGTACCCGCCTTTTTTGTGATTTTTTCCCCACTTCAAGAGGTTTAAATATATATATATAATATCGCCCCCGAACCTGATTTTGATGAAAAGTGCGAAGCTTAAATCGCTGGATAGCCCCCCCATGGTTGAGGCATATACTATTAACACCAACTATAAAACTCGTGTGGACTGGTCGGTCGGTGCTACTCATCCCATGGTGTCTAATGTGTACCTCGTGGATATTTGTTGCCGCAGTCCCGTTTTGGGGACAAACTACTTTGAATTTGAGTGGTTAGTCCCCAAAACTTGGCTGCGGTCCTATAAAGGGGTCAATGCTGTCCGTTCTTGCCCGCTGGTAAGAGTGGCTGGTATGCATAATATATATACGAGGAACGAGCGAACGCCTGCTGTGTACTCCGTTTTCAGCTTGCGACGCCCCCTCTGCTTTGGCGGGGGTCGTGTGATGCTGTTGAAATGATCGCGTACGCGTAACACGCCCTTGTTGCGATAAAAATGACAGATTATCGATTTCGGCGTCGGCCTGATCAAGCCCGATTGGCTGGCAGGAGCTACGTACCTCGGGGAGGAGAAGAGCGGCATTTACGAGTGAGTTTGAGTTTTAAAAAATAAACGTCTCTGGACGCCGGCAGCTTCTTTTTTTTTCTCGCCGTGGACCCGTGCTACGTACAGAGTAAGCATCTAACCAAGGGTGCCGCCACTGCAAGAGAGGAAACGACGCACCACGCCTCCGTAGGTCAGAGCGGAAAACCAACCGGACCGTTGTATTCGCAGGACGAAATAAGAAAAATAGAAATATTACCAGGTATGTTTGTCGGCATTCTAGCGGGGTTGTAACGTATTTCCCGTCGTGAGTGCTAAATTTTGTGAGGCACCTCGCGTGAGGCCTGTATAGCCTTTTTTAGACGCAATGTGTCGGGCGCGTTTAAGAAAAACGTCTATACGGGTTTTTTAACTCCTTTAGGACCGCAGGCCCGTTTTGGGGACAAACCACTCAAACTCCCAGTAGTTTGTCCCCATAACGGGACTGCACTGCTAAAAAGGTCAAGACCCCAAAGTCGGAACCTTTCTGAAAGCAGTATATGTAGCCTTTTGAGA
This sequence comes from Nereocystis luetkeana, assembly GCA_031213475.1. Classification (NCBI taxonomy): domain Eukaryota; class Phaeophyceae; order Laminariales; family Laminariaceae; genus Nereocystis; species Nereocystis luetkeana. The sequence continues at coordinate 3,154,691 of JARUPZ010000022.1, forward strand.
CCCAAATTCGGAGCATATATATAAGAAAAACATCTATATAGGCTTTCAAGACCCGAAGTTGGGGTATATAAGAAAACATTACCAGGTATGTATTTATCATAGGGTTTTAAGACCCAAGGTATCGGGGCACCTGAGAAAACGATATAGAGGCGTTTAATACCCAAAATCGGGGCATTTGATAAAATAGAATGTATGGGCTTTGAAGACAGAAAGCCGGGGGATATAAGAACGCTAGATGTATAGTATTCTAGTACCCAAAATCGGGACATTTGATAGAACAATATTAAGAACACTAGATGTATAGTATTCTAGCACCCAAAATCGGGACATTTGATAGAACAATATATGTAGGATTTTTAAGACCCAAAGTGGGGCTCCATTAAAGAAAACACGTTTTGTACTTCGCATAGGCTTTGAAGACCCGAAGCCCGGGCACATGAGAAGAAGGTCTACAGCACCCAAAACTGGGGTATTTAAGAAAAAATGCAAGCTTGACCCGATACGCAATCCCGTGGCCTAATACAAGAATGCAACGAATACTGCCGTAAAAGCGAAATATGTTTCCCCTGGGGCGGTAAACCTTTTTAGAACCGCTGTCCCGTTAGGGGGACAAACCAGTCAAATTTCACGTAGTTTGTCCCCAAAACGGGACTGCGGTTCTAAATGGGTTAAGCCCCATAATAAGCAAGAACGATTTTGGCCGAAAAGTGGTACGGTGCGTACGTAGGCGGAGTTCCTAATTTTTCTGAGGCGCCTCACTTGAGGGGCTCCCTATCCCGCCCAAGCTGACGAAGAATAAATCAAGCTGAGAACATCCCAGGGTCTAGGTGTACATCGAAAACTACTGAAAAACTTGATTGGCAGTCCCAGTGATATTGGGTAGTCGATTTTTTTTTCATCAAAGTAGTGCTGCCCCTTTGGTAGGATGGGATCATGAGTCGGCAGCTGTTTGGCCTGAAGGGCCTCGCTGTGCTGCCCGATTTTAGATTCGACTTATTTCGACATTTGTCGGCTGCGTGTCTGTTTCTTAACCGTACTGACTGATCGAAACTCTACTTCTGTTCAACCTAAAACTACTGAACATGATTTGGTGTCTCGCGGGAGTGGCAATTGTTGCCAAGCGGTGCGGTGCCGCTGGCAGACTCCTAGAACACGCGAATAGACAGTGATGTTCCTGCTGTTTTTTTGTAGTTGTCCGGAGTACTTGCCGGGGCAGGCATGTGCGGTTGTTTCCCGGTTCGCGCGTATTCTACCCCCGCACAATTTCCTGTCCGAGGGCGCAGGCCGGGCGCCTCCCCTGGTATTATGGCGTTTTGTTTCATCGCTCCTCTCCTCTAGAAACGGGGCGCGTACAGCTCGAGCAGATCATGTACAGATCTTATATTCCTACTTGTTGATCCAGATCTTGAAGGGAAGAAATGTTCCCGATATGTATGATATGTATGATCTGTATGATCTAGCTCATGTTGCCGGGTGGGACCGGTATAATCTGCGCGATCTGCTGTCGGATATGTTTTCCGTAGGTTGGGCATGTACTTCGTTCAGCAGTACACATGTCCTGCAAAACATCTCATAAGCGGCAGGGTAAGATCTACCCGCTCTGTCCGGAAATATAGGGGTCATTCATGTACTAATGCTCCATACAAGCGGCCCTTCTATTTAGGGACAGATTGGTAGATGCCGCACCAGGTATCTGTATATGATCTGTCCGTAGGTCATCTATATGTGTAGATGGTGTGTGTATCTGTAGATGTATCTATCCGTTCGGCGTGTCGAGAGATGGTACGTAGCAGGTGGCCAAAAAAACACATGTTTCGTCAGGTCAGATCTGCGGATGCGTTCAGACCCGCACAAGCACCCGACAACTTTTCGTCTCGTGTGTGGTCCTTTTGGCCGGTCCTTTTGGTCCGCCACTTGTTCGCCGCTAGCAGCCAATCCGAACAGCAGCATCCCTCGAAGTAATCTCTCTCTTTGTCCCTTGCGCATTCAGGCTGACACACGTATACCAAATGAATCACCGGTTCTACGCACTCTTCCGCCCTCTGAATCCACCTACACTACTCCCACAGATTACCGGTTTCGCCGCACCCCCCCCGCCATCCCGAATCATGCCTCTTCCATCCCCTGTATCCACCTATAATACTCGTGCAGGAATCCCACCAGTTCTACCGGTTTCATCGCACCCCGCCCCATCGACTACTCCCGCTCCCGTGTACCCACGTATATTACTCCTGTAATAATCCCATAGTTTTTTCTAGTCGCACCCCCCCCCCCCCCCCTCCTCCCCGAGTAATGCCCCCCCCCCCTGCCGAATAGTGCTTCCGCCAATGTATCCACCAGTACTACTTCCGTAGAGTTTTACCAGTGTCGTCCCCGCCCCCGCAAGGCCTCTCCACCCAAAAAATAATGTATCTTCCAACCCCAACCCCGATCCCTTACCCCCCCCCCTAAGCAATGTCCGCCTGGCCACACCAGAAATTAAATCAATTAATTGACGCTATCATCCATATGCCAGAATATCCGCCTTAAAAGCGGCTCTTGGTAAAATCCAGCTCACCCCTTCATGCGACTCGTCCAGCACCTCACGGTGCTTCGCGCTTGGTGCAAACAATGTCCATCTGGTCGGTCAAAACCTGACGTGCTCCGTGCCGGCAGTGTAGGGATGCGAGGGTCTATACTCATTCGCCGACGGCCATGCATGACTTCACCCCCCCCCCCCCCCCCTACCCTACCCCCCCCCCCCCCCCCGAATACCGCCTCTTCCTCATCCTTTGACGAAGCTGCTACAAGTGGGAGCAGGGGGAGATCCCGGAAGCGCACTCAAAGTTCCTCGGCCTACGCCCCTCCGCCTCCGGCCTCGACTCCTTCCCTGACTCGCACGCGGCACACCACCCACACATCGAGGGGGACGGCTCACCCCCCGCCGCGTCGAACGAAGAGAGCGATCAGTCTTCCGGCAGAAAAACGGGGGAGTTACAACAGCAAGACGGCGCAGGCGTGTCGTCGTTAAGGGGGGAAGGGGGTCGGGAAGCCGAAGGAGCAAGAGGGAAGGAAACGGAGGGTAGGTTTCTGACTTACTGGAGCGAGAAGGGAACCGGCCGACCCGTCAAATGGGTGTTTTTTTCCGGCGGCATTTTCGAGGCAAGCTCACACGATGGCAGCAGGCTTGAAGGGGGGGGGGGGGGGGAGGGGGGTCCCCCGCATGCTCCGCCTTGTTTATGTTGTCCGTACTACCAGAGCAAGCTTTCTTTTGAGAGGAACAAGGCCGTGATTTGCCTTTGTTGGCGTTTGCCACAGTGGACTATACTGTAGGCGTGAGTTCCGGGGCATCGTCCATCCAGCTTGAACTGTCGACGTGCGCTCTGTTGCTGCCGCTCGGTCGGTATCATCAAATACTTGGGCACTCATACTCCTAAAACTCGTACATACCCGGTAGCAGTTTAACTTGAAGGCAACTTGTAGTATGAGCAATAAGCATTGCTGGGCAATGGATTGGCGTTCGTCATGTCGAGCTTACAGACGTCGACTGGCCGACTGCAGAGGAACGACGAAACGCCTCCTCCATCGCATTCGGGGTGGTGAGTCTTCCAGCCCCCCCTCCCCCTGTTACGGGCGTTTTTTTTCTTGGGCGTTCTCTATGTGTGCGGGTGATCAATGTTCGATGCTGGGACTACAAACGCCTCTTATTGCGTTCGGGGTATTGACAATCCCAGCCCCCCCCCCCCCCCCCACCACCCCCCCCATTTTTTTCGGTTTTTTTTTCTTGAACGTCCTCTTCTGCCCATTTTTTGTTTTGTTTTTTCTCTTTGAACGTGCTGTTGTGGGTTTGTCGCAGGTGATCAGGTTCGACCCTGGAGCTACAATGCCCGACGATGCATTCCAGCTGCCAGACTACTGTTTCTCGGACGAAAACGCAGACGAAGAGGCCCTGCCATCGGTAGAGATCGTTTGGTCATGAACCGGGCCCTGTCGAGCGCTAGCCATTGTCGACCATTGTCGAAGCGTACTTACTGCGTCAGAGGTACTGCTGTAGTAGCACTTTTCGGCCAACCTAGTTTCTGGCGGATGAGGCTTTAACTCGACAGTTGAGAAGTACGTGCCCTGAACACCGTTTTTTTTTTTCACCCAAGAAAAAAAAAAAAAACGTAATTTACGATACAGACCTACCAGGTACGTACGTAGGCCACGGGATATGATCGCCGGGTTAAGCGTGCGCTGCTTTCTTAAATCAGGTTCTGTAACTTGATGTTAGTACAGAGCTCCTCAAAGAGAGGAAGTTTTTCAGAAAATTCTGTAAGAAGGTGCACCCCTCGATGTTACCCCGCGCCTGCCGAGAGGGCCATAAACCGGGCCCTTTCGAGCCCTACAACTACTCGTTGTCGAGGTCAGAGTAGGTTTAGCAGGTTGGGAGAAGGGATTTTCAGGGATGTTTTTTACTTGAAAAATGTGTAGCGTGGTCTGCACTTCGGAATCGTCGTCCGCAACTGAGAAATTTCCTGGTTCGATGCTAACGCGGCGCAGCCGCGTTTATGGCGAGTTTTGGCCCGTTTTGGCTGCGGTTTGGGGTCAGGGTGAGGGTTAGGGTTAGGGTTAGAGTCAGGGGTGGGGTTGGGTTGGGTCTTCGCCCGTATCCTGGTCCCAACAGGAACCAAAACACCCGAACAGCCTACCAACCTAAAGATCCCTTCTCCCAGATTGTTAAAGATCCTCCGATGTCATGAGCCACAAACCGGACCCTTTCGGGGGCTACCCAGGTGTCGGGGGGTCGTGACCCGGACCCTTTCGAGCGATTTTTCACCACTTTTGGGGGCCATGAACCGGGCCGTTTGGTGCGCGACTCTATTTGCCGGGGTCATAATAATGCGGACCCTTTCGAGCGATTTCTATCGGTATGCCTTCGTCGTACCTTATTGTGTCGACAAAGCGGCTTGTTACGGGGGACCATAGTTAATAGGCCCAATTATTGTCAGTAAAAATGGTCAAATATATAGGTGTTTATGTATACCATAGGTCCTACCTGGTATTAAGTATGGTCCCCCGTAATAGGACGTCTTGGCGGCATACATGCATGCCGGGAGCACGGCCGGACAAGGCGGGGTGGCTCAAAAGATTGTGAAAGCTCACCCGTGCCAGACGATACAGCCGGACTGAACTAATATATTATGGGCCTTCACATGTATTGACACAGCAGCTAGCTGGAGATGAAGCATGGGCGTCTGATATTGCGCAGCGGAGACATGAGGGGAGGTGAATGAAGCGCCCGCGTCATGTACCACAGCGGGAGGGCTATAAGATATGACGAAGCAACTCGTCAGATTACACCGCGAGAGCTTAAGCGTGGGCATCAGATTACACAGCCGGGGGGGGGGGCGAGAGACGATGAAGCATCAGCGCGCCGTGTTTTTTTGTTTATTTTTTCAATTTTTTGGCACGATTGTTCGCAAACTACTGGAAGTGTTGGCGCTCTCACGTGACCCCGCGACGAGTGATGCCGCGTCATTCTGTGCTGTGTGCCGCCGAAATTGCTTTGTGCAGACCTGTAGAGGAGTCTGGCGGTCGTGATGAGCGCAGGGTTCTTTTTGGGGAGTGGGGCCCCTCTTATTCCAGGCGTAATCGGATGCGATTTATTTATTTATTTATTTATTTATTTATTTATTTATTTATTTATTTATTTATTTATTTATTTATTTATTTATTTATTTATTTATTTATTTATTTATTTATTTATTTATTTATTTATTTATTTATTTATTTATTTATTTATTTATTTATTTATTTTTTTTTTTATTTATTTTTTTGTATTTTGCTCCTTTCTCAATAGTTTTTTTTTGTGTTCTGATGTCTCGCCACGGCTGCGCGCTGGGAACGTTGGCGTATACCATATCTCGAAAAACGTGTATACTGCTCAGCGGCAGGGGCTGCCATTGGTGCTGAGAAAAAACGCGTGCAAGTATGATAGCACTTTTTGCCTTGCGAGGCTGATATTTCTGGCCAATGGGGCTAAGAAAACTACACCCCTTTAAGGCATGCCTTGTCGTTTGCTTTATTGCCGCTTTTAGCGTGAATAAAATTTTCTACGTAGGTTTACCTGGGGTTTCTATATAGGAGCAAGATTAAAAACCTGTCCCACTCAACAAAACGACAAGAAAACGTTACACCAGGGTCATGTTGCCGATTTACGATACACAAAATTAAAACCTGGTCCAGGTAATCGGGGTGCACCAAACCCAAGATAGATGACGTTTTCTGTCATGGTATGCCATCTTCTGGTATAAAATAATATCCGCCCGTCCGTCCAAGTCACAATAATAAAGAACAAAAAAGGTACCAGGTATCAGTGTATTTTTGCCATTTTACGGTACAAAAAATTAAAACGAGGTGATCAGCGCACACCAAACCCAACTTATTAGTTGACGTTTTCTGTCATGGTATACCCACCAGGAAAAAATTTCTTGTAAAAAACAATAATTAATTGTCTTGTGTAACAATAACGAACAAAAACCGCGTTTGTTCATGAATACAAACGCTTTCTCGTATTCATAGTCAAGCGTAGCTTATATTTCTGAATAAATACCTCACGAATGAGAAAAAAAAAAAAAAAAACGAACGAAACCGAGAAAAAACGTCAAGAATCGGTAATAGTAGTAGTAGTAGTAGTAGTAGTAGTAGTAGTAGTAGTAGTAGTAGTAGCACAGCAGCAGCAGTAGCAGTCGCAGTAGTATTAATAGTAGGACACATGTACGTATGCACGTATGTACTAGATTATGCAGATTACAAGGAAGGGTCACTCCCGGCATCATGATGAGCAAAATGATTACCAGGGTATCATGCAAGACCGGTAATATAATGTATCTTGAGCGATCTACAGCAGTAGGTCATGAAGTAGGAATCGATTATCTGTCCCTCGGGTGAACATGATGTACGAGATTATCGTCGCTGTGTGGAGGGGAGGGGTCGTGCCGCAGCAATGGAAGGATGCAACGATTAAGGTGCTGCACAAGAAGAAAGACAGGACGGAGTGTGGTAACTATCGTGGCATTTCCCTTGTCGCGCATGCCGGCAACGTGCTCCTCAAAGTCATCGCGCGCCGACTCAGCGACTACTGCGAACGGGAAGGCATTCTGCCAGAGGAGCAGTGTGGCTTTAGGCCCGAACGATCGACGGTCGACATAATGTTCGTGGTGCGACGCTTGCAGGAATTGGCAAGGAAGAAAGACACTCCGCTGTTCATGTGCTTTGTCGACCTCACGAAAGCCTATGACTCCGTCGACCGAACCCTCCTGTGGGCTGTCTTGGCTCGCTTTGGCGTGTCACCTAGAATGCTCACCATTATCCGCCAATTAATTCCACGACGGCATGCGAGCATGCGTGCGGCTGGGTGACGGCGAGTGCTCAGATATGTTCGACGTGAAACAGGGCCTACGGCAAGGGTGTGTGCTCGCGCCATTGTTGTTCAACATGTTTTTTACAGCGGTGCTGCGTGTGGCGGAGAAATGTTTCGCTGCTGATAAAGCCATCACGGACAGCTTGGTGCAACTCCAACAGAAGCAGGAGAAGAAGAAAAATAAGAGGGGGAAGGCACGGGCCGGGCACGCCGACGGACAGGGGAATGATACAGAGGCCCAGACACTGTGGGCTATGCTCTATGCTGACGATGCGGGCATAGTATCGAGATCACCCAACGGCCTGGAGAGGATGATGACGGTGATCGTGTCTGCATGTGCCGCTTTCGGCCTGACGGTCTCGGAGGCCAAGACGGAGAAAATGTGTCTGCAAACGAAAGATGGGGGGAACGTGCCGTTCACCGTCACCGCAGCCGGCCAAAAGTGTACAAACAAACGACCGAGTTTGTGTATCTGGGCGGGGCTATCAGCGCAGATTGGACGGGCAGAAGTGTCGAGGTAACGCGTCGACTCCAGAGGGCATGGGCATGCTTCGGACGGTATAAGATGGAAATCTATGACCGCCCGGGTGTGCGCCTACGCCTGAAGGTGGTGAGAATGCTGAGAGCCGAGGTGATCGAAACGTTGCTCTACGGTTGCGTTACTTGGAGCCCGAGCAAGACTGATTACGGTAGGCTACGGGAGGTCCACCACAAGATGCTCCTCCGATTCATCGGCTGGCGAAAACGAAAGCGCGAAGACCACATTCTATCCTATGCTAGCGAGCTTCTCAGGACAAAATCTGAAAGCGTTGAGACGACGGTACGCAGACGTAGGCTCTTGTTTGCGGGCTTTGTGACACGCATGGGAGAGGAGCGTCTGCCGAAGAGGGTGATGTTTGGGGAGATGGTTGGGGGTAAGGGTTACTCCGGAGGACAGGAGTGGGACTGGATGAGGTACCTTGAGGAGGACCTCAAGGAGTTCGGCATCAAGCTCGAAGGGTGGCGCGAGGCAGCACAGAAAGCCGGCAGATGGTTCCGACGGGTCGAGGAAGGGGCGGAGGCCTTCATGCAGAAATGGCATACATATGAGAAGGAGGCATCGGCAGAACGGCATAGAATAGCTGCAACCACGACCACAGCCGTTGACGCCAACGCGAGTGCGCAGAATGGCGGGGAAGAGGGGGGGGGCGAAAGGGGGACGAGGGGGAATGGGGGGGGGGGGGGGGGGGGAGGCGGTCTGCCCAACAGACTGAAGCCTGGTTCTGGCCATCATCGTCATGATGCACTCCCTTCCTTGGGATCCAAGTAACTAGCATGGTGCCACCTGGGCAACTGTGCGTGTCTGTATGCTCCAGTGCCTGCCTTTCGTATTTTCTTTCCCCCGCGCCCGTGATTATCGCTTTTTTGTCCCTTTTTTTCATTTTTCTTTCATTCCCGTCTGTACCTCTTTGTGTCTTTGTAGTATGGTCCGTTTTGCCTTTTTTGCGTTTTGCTACGTATCTGCGTCTGTTTTTGTTTGTTTTTGTTTTTGTTTTGCTTAGCTTCATCTTCTTTTTTTAGGTTTTTGTCTGCTATTAATAGTCTCCTTTTTGCTTCCCTGGTGTCCGCAGTGGTGTACCTGGTAGTGCGTACCTGGTATGCTTGTTTTTGTTTTTGCCTCTGTTTTACTTGAGGTATTGCTTCCACTCCAGAGTTATTGGAGCCTATCCTGCGACCACGGACTGCGTTGTTTTGTGAGTTAATGTGAGAACAACAACAACAACAACAACAACAACAACAACAACATGATACTCGCGTCAAGCTGCATGCAGCACAGCAGGTGTTCGCGTGTTCACTGCAGATGCAGCCATAGGTACGTATACGCATCATACGTACGCATCATACGGCTGGCCAATAAGAAACGGCCAACAGATATGGAGGTGTCGGCGGATTTTCATTTTTCCGCCTCGAAATCTTAATCTTTCAAAAAATCTCCGATTTTCCACCGGAGAACCGGGAGGAGAACCAGAGAACCTCAAGAACGTTCCGCAAAATTCAAAAAAATAATTTGTTTTTTACACTAGAGCACAAGTACCCACCTCGCCCACACCCGCACACACTGCACAAGCACGCCCTACACCTCTCAGCGCCCAGCAGGAAGCAGGAAGACAGCGCAGTCAGGCGAAGCGAGAGAGAGAGAGAGAGAGAGAGAAAGCAAGATGTGCGTAGCAGGACAACACGACGGCACTTCGAGCAGCGACTACTCAAAGCTAAGCCCTGCTGCGATGCCGAGCAACGAATCTGACAACGTTTTCATTGCTGGCGGTGGCGGGGTTGGCGGTTCACCTTTAAATCTGGACCCGGATTCCAAGCAGCAGCAGCAGCAACTAGAAGAGGAGGTCATGGCACATGACCAAGGTAATGGGTTCGTGGTTCTCGGAGCCTTCGTCGCGGGCACTTTGGTAGGGGTCATCATCTGCGCGCCGGTGTTCGTGGTGCTGCTGTTCGGGACGGGCGCCGCGGCGCTGACCAGCTCCGACAGCAAGGTGGCGTGTGCTGCTTTTTTTTAGAATAATGCGGTGCGATACCTCGTAGATCCATGCGTATGTATGTATGTCGAGATGCTCCCGCACAAGCAGTCGCCGCTTGGCCCGAGCTGCAGCACAGCAGTTGTACCTTGTGACAGCAATGAAGACTACAGCACTACTGTAGCATAGACTGCTACGACAGCAGTAATAGCGCCGCAATGGAGTGCACCATCTCTGCCTCTCGCTGTGTATATCCCCACGTATACACTGAATCTCGAGCTTTCGTGTACACGTGTACACCTCTTCTTCTTGCTGAGATTTCCGGACCACTTCCCGAACGTGCTACGACGCAAACCTCGAACCTCCACGCGCTCTCTCCAGTCAGTGAGCTTGAGCGCGAGCTGTGGCCCGGAGGGAGTTCACCTACAGCTGCGGTAGCAGTATCGCCAGAATGACCTACTTCTCTCGCTGGCTGAACCACCTGCACTAATCATCGAGTTTGTTTGTAGAGAGACCAACCTCTTTCAGCTTGAGATATCGGCACTTACTTACTTGGACGCCCGCCCGAGGGTACTCGATGTTGAAGTGGAAGACAGGTCGAATCATTGAAAACCTAAATCTCGCCGCCGATTCCTGTCGGCATCCTGGTACGATCCGACCTGCGATGCTTGCATGCGCTAGTTGCGTGCACTCCCTGAATTTTGCTCATGGCAGTTGAATGCGACTGCCTGCGAGCTCGCATGCAATTGGCTTGCACCTGCGCGCAACTGAACTGCCAAAAATAAATTGAAGTACGACGATGGTACATACAGTCCGTACGCACACAGCAGTAATGTGCAGCAATGTCACTCCTTTTTGTTTTTTTCAGTATCACTTTTACTTTCCAGCCTTTTACTCGTGGGAGGTTTTTACCCTCAACGAGCTTCTCTGGGCAAGCCGTGATCACAGGTGTCCACCCTTCTCCCCCCCCGATATGTGTGCCTTTATGTTTTGTCGCGCATGGGGTTCAGCATTCATCCCCACTGCTCGTCGATTTTCATCTCTCTGGCCGAAAATATAGCCTACTGTACCTGGTGTGTCTAATTAATATGAACGTAGAAATAGTTTCTATTTCCGGTCATTCATACGAGTATAGTGGTACCTATCTATATGACTGGAGTCTGTTTAATACCTGGTACGAAGTGCTTACCGGGGGCGGGCGTGAATCGTGCGTGAGCTGTTGAGGCTCATTTTTCCCACGATGATCAAGAAACTTGACCGAAGAAACCGTGCTCAGGGCCGGGTCCCATTCTAAATCCCATACAACAGTCAATAATAATATTACTATTACGGGGGGCCATAGTAAATAGGACCTACGGTACACACAAAAAACTACCAGGAGGTACCTGGTACCAGGTATATATTTACGTATTTTCAACCACAATATTAGGTCCTATTTATTATTAGTATACTGGTATGGTCCCCCGTAATATTAATAGTAGACTTGGTGCATGGGTTTCCTTTTGTTTCCGAGGTTTTCTTCTTTTCGGGAAAGTTATTATGAGTGATCCATGTTGAAGATCATTCATGCTGCACATTGTCGGATGGCAAGAGAAATAATAATAATAATAATAGTAGTAGTAGTATACATAGCCTGTGCTTGGTGACGGCAACAAAATAATATTTTGAGCTTCGACGCCAAATTAACGTATACCAGTACTCCTGAACAGCGGTATGAATATCTTACTGCTTTTCGCGTTCGTATACGTAGCTCTCTCCGTGCACGCTATAAATATTACGGGGGGGCATAGTAAATAGGACCAATTATTGTTAGTAAAAATAGCGATATATATAGGCTTTTGTGTGTACCCTAGATCCTAGTAATATGGCCCCCTGCTGCTGCTGTAGTAGCTGCAATTTAACAACAGCAGTGTGGGCCAGCTAAGAACAAACACCGTTGTTTACGTGCGAGCACGGTATATATATACCGTACCAGGTACCACAGGTATACCGTAAAGAGCAGTTCTCCGCGCGGTAAGTCGTGCTACGGTATGGGCCCGCCTACAAAAAACATACAATCTGGGCAAGCCTGAGATTCTTATTGGGGCGCCATCTCCAAACAACCTCGAGCATAGGCTATTATATAGGATTTAGTGTAGATTTCTTCACCACTGAGCCGTTTTTTTTTAACCCAATTTTCTTAGCGCCCTCCAAAAAGTGAGCATGATGTTCTTATTGGGCAGGCGTCCTCCAAAAAGTGAGCATGATGTTCTTATTGGGCAGTTTCTTTTTGGGGGTCTGCGGGTCTACACTGTTGTTCTATACTGTACACTTCAGTCTGTAAAGAAATTGACCCTTTTAGGGCAAACTGCTCATGTATGTATGTGCAGTCCCGTTTCGGGGACAAATCGGTCAAATTCCAAGTAGTTTGTCCCCCAAAACGGGACTGCCTGCGTGCAGTTCTAAAGGGATTCATAAAGTCGAGGATTTTTATATCTTCGGAAGGATTATGCGCGCTCGAGCAGACCAGACCTTACCGAAAAAAAAACCATCCAAGGTCGTTCGTTCGGTACATATTGGCGAAACCTTCCCGTTGTCCTGGATATATATATATATATATATATATATATTATGGGAAAAAAAAAAACTTTTAGGACTGCAGTGCTCATTCGGGGGCAAACCGCTCAAATTCCAAGTCGTTTGTCCCCAAGACGAGACTGCGGTGCTAGAAGGGTTGTACATTTTTACAAGCAGTAGAAGCGCAGTCCCGTGTCGGGGACAAACCACTCTAATCCGAAGTAGTTCGTCCCCAAAACGGGACTGCAGCGCTAAAAGGGTTGTACCTTTATACAGTAGTAGTAGAACCGCAGTCCCGTGTTGGGGACAAACCACTCTAATCCCAAGTAGTTCGTCCCCAAAACGGAACTGCAGTGCTAAAAGGGTTGTACCTTTATACAGTAGTAGAACCGCAGTCCCGTGTTGGGGACAAACCACTCTAACCCCAAGTAAATTGCCCCCAAAACGGGACTGCAGTGCTAAAAGGGTCAAGTTAAGCCGACGAACACGAAGGAAACCTCAACAGGAATGATAGCGTCAGAGCCGCTACCGAGAAATTTGGGCGCGGCGGCCAGCGCTATGATACAGTGAAAAGCCCACCGGTTCCAGGTGGTCAAAGAATAAGCAGATTTTGCGCTTTTGTTTTGGAGAGTGCTTCACCTTCTGTTCCTTGGTCTATTTTTTTCTGGAACAACACTACGTACACATTGTCGGATGGCGAGCATCGTAATAATGTGTAGACTATTTTGCTATTCAAGGTTGATCAAGGCTGTGGTGTGTCGCAATAAGAAGTTTTCAAGCCTGCCCTGCCGTAGCTCGGATAAGGCGTTTCTTGTTGGCAGGCCAACAACGTCTTATTACGGGGGGGCATAGTTAACAGGACCAAATAATGTTTAATAAAAATGGTTAAATATATAGGTTTTTATGTATACCATAGGCCCTATTAACTATGGTCCCCCGTAATAGCTAATGTACGGTGTACCGTCAATGACCCCACCCTGTTCTATTTCCCTGTGCGATCATGCCGACACCGCTTTTCCGCGACGACAATAAACAGGCCGGAAAGTTTTCCCGCAAGGTGGGCAAGTTCTCGTCCGGCATTCTGATCGCCGCCTGCAGGAAGGCAAGACAGTTTAACAAGACGCACCAAGTCACGCACAGGGTGAGGATGCAACTCTGAGCTTGTTTTTCTTTGTGTTCTCCATTCATTCATCTGTTTTCTGTTGGCCTTAGCTCTACTACTACTCCCTTTCGTATCTCAGATCCGATTCGACATCGACGCGTTCTACGATGGAGGTGGCACATTCCCGATAACTTTATTTCTGAATGACGGGGTTCCTTAACCCAAAATCGTCGGAATGTCAATCTTGTTTCGAAAAATGACGTTTTTGTGTACTTGGGCCATCGGATTATTCATCGGGATGGACATTGATTTTTGCCGAAATCAGCTTTCGGGTGAGGGATGGAGCTCCTTAAGTGAGTGAGGAGTCTCATGAATTTTAGGGTGAACCTCTTTCGTAGAACGCCTCCATCACATTAAACCGTAGTACCGTTTACCCTTCCGTACTCTGGTACTGCGGTGCACCTGACATTTATTTTGTGCTTGTTTTTTTGTCCCCCATCGCAATAAGACGCCAGTCGGCGAGGGAAGAGAGAGTCTTCTCGCGATGAAAATGCAAGGCACGAACCGTAATGGGGAGGGGGAAGGAGAACCCGCTATATATATATATGCAACCCCGGGTCGGAATTAGGACTACAGCAGGAGAGCGGAGAAAATAAATGGGGAAAGAAAAAGAGTATTGCGGGGGAGCTTAGTAAATAGGACCTACGGTACACTCAAAAACCTATACCTGGTAGATTTTACCTATGTTCACTATCAATATTTGGTCCTATTCACTATGGTTCCCCGTAGTAGTAGTATAATAGTAGGGAGAGAGGGAAGAAAGGGCTGAAGTATTTTCGCCACAAAAATGCAAGGCATAAACGGTAGTGGGAAGGAGGGAGGGGAGAGGTGAGCGTCGTATAAATGTGACCCCGGATCGGAGTTACTCCTACTACGGGGGGGCATAGTAAATAGGACCAAATATTGTTAGTAAAAATGGGGAAATATATAGGTTTTTGTGTACACCCTAGGTCCTATTTACCAATGTCCCCCGTAATAGGAGGGGAACCACAGTAAATGGGACCAAATGTTGTTAGTAAAAATGGGGAAATATATATTTTTTTGTGTGTACCGTAGGTCCTATTTACTATATTCCTCCGGAATACAGCAGTAATATAGTAGGGAGAGAGAGAAGAAGGGCGGAGAGAGTAAATGGGGAGAGAAAAGCAACGCCAATAATCGAGGAAGGTTTTATTTTTGGCCTGTTTAAGTCATCACGGGCTGTATATTTCATGGAAATAAATGAGCTATTTACAGTGTGGGAGCATCATCAGCGGGTAATCCTCCCCCCTTCCCACTGCCTACTGTGTTGGATATCGCATCGAATATTTTTGTACATACCTTGATAAACTTCTGATATCAAAATATCGATATACATATCGTATCGAGCGCGCTATGTAAATGCCCCTTCATCCCCGGGATTTTCCCCCTACATACTACCAAGTATTTAGGCTCATTCTTATCGGAGAGCTTTTTTTCCAGATTTTTCAAAGTTTGGAAATAATTGGAGATATGTATCGATATACGGAGGCGTTCTGTCACTATTATTCGTGAAATTCTCCAGAAGAAGCAAAACTATCAAGTTCGTTAGCATTCCAATATTTGGAAAAAAAAAACAGGAAAATATGGAAGATTGAAAAATTGCGCGAAGAAAATGTCGAAATTTTGGAAAAAAAAAAACTCCGATAAGAATGACCCTTAATAGGTACATAGGGAGTACAAGGCGCTTCGCTCCGCGGGCGGCCTACGCCGCCCGCTACGCTCGCTCTGGAAGGAAAAAAGTACATCAAATTATGCGAAGTGACAGAGGTCCACGATTGAGTTTAGGTCGTAATTGCAAACCGGCGACTTGATAATGCCAAGAGTCCCGCCGCCATGCTTCAGGAACAAACAGCTCCGAATGTATGCGCTTCGCGTCGCGGATGTCGTACGTACGTACATACCCCAGGTAGGATACTGCTGTCTGTACTTATTTTCTTCTTTCGATATGCTCTTATGTCTGTACTCGTACCTGGTATGTAGGAAGAAGGTGAAAGCACAGCACGGCACAGCAGCAAAAAAATGAAAATGAAACCGAAAACTCGAAAAGGGAAAAAAATCCCCGTCCCCTCTCGTGTAATAATTTTCTGCCTGATTGGAACACCTTGCACCCGGTCAAAAAGAAGAAAAGAAAAACATCGCACAGAAGAGCTTCTCTCTCAGCCTCGTACGCCGTCTGCCCCTCTCGCGATCACCTCGCTACCGATTCGGTCCGGGTAAAGCTTATCTCACTCTCTGCCACAATCAGCCCCGTCGCCAGCCCCGCGTGAAGCCCGGTGCTCACCGTGGCCGTCGTTCGCCAGCTCGATAACGTTGGTGTTCAAACTGCACACCTCCTTCTTTCCACTTCAGCGTGGTCGCAAAAAAAAGCACCGCTTGAATAGTATCTTGACCTCCTGAACGACCTTTATAAAATCGTATATACTCTATCAACAATCATAAATCGAAGCCAGACAAAGCCCGTTCATGCATCCCTCGTGTCTCGAGGCACACGCGACGCCTAGGCACGAAAGCGGCGACCGCGCTCCTTGCAACCTCCCCTCTACCCGCCAGCACCCGCTGACACCCGCGACGGCGCCGGGCTCTCCCGCCGTGCCGTACTCGGAGTACACGCACGCACACGAAACGAAAGACGAAAAAAGGAAGAAAGGACGTGCCAAGAGAAATGGAGAAAACCAAGAACTGCTGGAAAGGTCCGGCAGGTAGTAATGAAAAGCTGCCTGATTGGAGCACCTTGCACCCGGTCGAAAATAAGAAAAGAAAAACATCGCACAGAAGAGCTTCTCTCTCAGCCTCGTACGCCGCCCGCCCCGCTCGCGACCACCTCGCTACCCATTCGGTCCGGGTCAAGCTTATATCACTCTCTGCCACAATCAGCCCCGTCGCCCGCCCCGCGTGAAGCCCGGTGCTCACCGTGGCCGTCGTTCGCCAGCTCGATAACGTTGGTGTTCAAACTGCACACCTCCCTCTTTCAACTTCAGCGTGGTCGCCAAAATAAGCACCGCTTGAATAGTATCTTGACCTCCTGAACGACCTTTATAAAATCGTACATACTCTATCAACAATCATAAATCGAAGCCAGACAAAGCCCGTTCATGCATCCCTCGTGTCTCGAGGCACACGCGACGCCTAGGCACGAAAGCGGCGGCCGCGCTCCTTGCAACCCCCCCTCTACCCGCCAGCACCCGCTGACACCCGCGACGGTGCCGGGTCCTCCCGCGATGCCGTGCTCGGAGAACACGCACGAACACGAAACGAAAGAAGAAAAAAGGAAGAAATGGCCGAGAAAACAAAGAACTGCTGGAAAGGTCCGGCAAGTAATGAAAGGAGGCGGTTTGGAAGTGGGAGCTCTGAGAGGCCAGGGATGCACCAACCGAGCACGCTCAGGGGTTGTGATCTAAGTATGTAGTTCTATATACGACGTACCTGATGATATGTTTTCATGTTGGGTGCCGGTATGAACGAAAAGGCTCGAAGGACGACTACTGCTGTAGCCGTGCGGTGGGTGTGTCATCATGTCATCTCAGGCGCTGGCGCTAAAAGCCCGCCTGCTAGCAGCTGCAGGGGAATCGTGCTGTGCATCGTCGCCTGCTGTCACACCTGCGAACACTAAAAGCCAGCCTGCTGGGGCGTTTCGTACCGACCGCCTGGTACGAACCGAAGAGCTATTAATAGCAAGCAGCACCGACCCTGAAGTGAATCCTGAGAGATTTGGTTTATTTATGTACGTATATACGTACCTACCTGATGATATTTTTCATGTTGAGTACCGGTATATATTTTCATATGAACGAAAAGCTTCGAAGGGCCAACTGCAGCATCGGAACTATATACCAGGTAAAATCTTCTTTCGGGAAAGTTATGAGTGATCCATGTTGAAGATCATGCTGCACATTGTCGGATGGCAAGAGAAATAATGATAATATAAATGCGATCGGTATATGATATATTGACGATGTTGGGGGTTTCGCTTGCCGATATCTTATCGAGGTCGATATCCCCAGTCTGACCGGTGATATAATGATCGTTTCATGCTGAAATCATCTTCCGAACGTTTATTACAATTCCGGCCAGTGTGATACGTATCACCAGTCTGCCCCCAAATGTAAGGTTAGTTTGTTTATTAATATGTGTACATATTACAACTCTGTCCTTTACAGTTCATGTATTAATATTAGTATACAAACGGCTCTAATATTAGGGGCATACTACGGCTGGAAATATAATTACATTTTTATATTGAAATCATACTCCTACCGTTTATTATAATTCCGGCCAGAGCGATGCATAGTACCTGATGCTACTGTTAAGGTCTTGGTCCGTTCGGCTATTGGTAAAAGGTTAACCACTAGCCCACCCAATCACACTACATAGCGTTGCCGCGGTTGCTACTCCTCCGTGCGTTACCTATAGGACCCGACGTATGACTACTGTCGCGTATGGCTACGACTGCCATACATCCCGACTCATAAGAAAATGCCCCAAGGGAACCTCGGCCTCTGGTTTCCGGAGGACTAAAAAACTGAAGGGGTTATGTTCTATTGTTAGCGTGGATCACACCCTTTTACTCCGACGAGAAATCTGGCCTGGAACGGTTTCGCTGTTTCTTATTAGAGGGTCGGTGTTTTTACTGTTTAGCATGACTCTGCAGCGTGCGTCTGTACCGGGGTCGTTCTCTAAAGGGTTTGTTTCTGCAACGGTTTCGTTCCGTCACGGTTTCGATATGTAACGGTTTCGTTTATGTTACTTTATTTCGTTCTGTAACGGTTTCGTTTATGTGACCATTTCGTTCTGTAACAGATTCGTTCCGTACTATATAACGGTTTCACCCCGTACCGGTTTCTCGGTTTCACCTTGTCAAGGCTTCCTTCGGTGACGGTTTCCATATCTACATCTGTAATGGGGTGTTTCTCGTAACGATTTTCCTTGAACTTTTCTCGCAGGCGTCGGAAGCCGCGAGGGAGGGTATGGCGAGAGCGAAGACTGAAGTGCAGAAGCGCGATCTAGGCGACAGGATCAAGGCCAGGGCGAGCGCCATGTGGACTTCCTTCGAGCAGGTTAGCCTTCCAGTTCTTGTGAAAACTGGGGGCGCATCAGAATCACGTGTATGATCGTAGGCGCTTTTTGCGGGGACGGGCGGGCGGGCGGGCGGGCGGCGAAGCTGAAAAATCAATCAGTCAGTTCACTTTCAGGACGGACGCCGAGGGTGATATTTCTTTATATCTCTTTATATCCCTTTGCTACTGTGCAAAATAACCATGCTCCAACTCCCAAGGGAAGTCTCTCGCAAAACAAATGTTGCAGTTCTAAAGGGGTTAACGTCGTGTGTGCGCTGCCTCTTTTTTTGTCGTCTTCCTAGAAGGGTTCATACACGAAGTAGTGATCGAACCCCGCTCGATCACTCACCCGGACCACCGCTCCTCCTCCTCCTTCTCCTCGTTTTCTCGACTTTTTGCGCTCATGACCTGGATGAATGTGAATGCAGTCGCTCACAGAGAGTGATGTTTCGAACGCACCCCGTCACCAACCCAGCCGCCACACTCCTTCCCGCTCGTTTTCTCGTTTTTTTTGCGCGCGCGTTCGTGAAATGAATCCGTGTGGATGCAGCGCACCGCCCCCTCCCCCCAAGAAGAGCGTTGGGAGGAAGTCGGTGCGGAATCGGCAGCGGTGACCGATGGAACGCGGCTGCCTTTCGATGGCTCGACGGGCGAACAAGAAGGGAAGGGCTCCCCCAAGGTTTTCCATACTTGAAAACCAAACTGTTGTTGGGGGGCATGTCTGTCAAGGGAAAACCTAACCATTTCTTTTAGGAAGGCGCCCGTCCCCTCACCGTCGAAAGGAAAAGGGCGGGTGGGAGTAACGAATAAGTGTATCCCCGCGAGCATTAGGTCGGCGAGAGAGAGAAGTCTACACACAGCCAAAAAAACGTCTGAGGGATCAAAAGGGGTGTAGGTAGGATCGAGTGTCCCACGCACAAAAAAAACAAAAACTCCTCGGCTACGATACGGTACGCTAGTAGTTCCCCACCCGTCAAAAAGTGACAAAAATTAGGGAATGTTGATCTCTTGTCAAAAACACCGACCGGTGTTTTGTCTTCTTTCTGTCTCTTGGCATTTTTTCTTGACACACTTTATTTCTCGAAAGGGTTGTGTAGAGTAGGGTCCGGGTGGTTTCACAGGTACGGCGCAAGGGTTAATATACCTATACCAAAAGTGTGTTCCCTACCTTCTACGGGGTGTATACCGTAAAGAGCGTTGGGTTTCCACAATGAGCTGCGAGCGTTTTTCATAGCTCGCAGGTTTTTTTTTTTTCCTTTTCCAGAAGGAGAAGGTCGTCTGCCATAATACCGAATAGCGAGGTGTTTGTATGGAAATATTGGGTCTAGAGAGGCTTCCGAGAATAGGTTGTTGACTTGACTTTTTTGCACCCTTTTTTCCGTTGTAAAGAGAAAGCGATGCGCCGAAAATCGGTCGCACGCACCCTCCTGTGCGAAGCCATCGCTCTTCGTAGCGGAATTCTCCTCCATCTCGTATCACGTACCTGGGATATAGCACGGAGATACGGCGGCGCTGAGGGGTCGAAATACAGGTCGGCATATCCCCGTTGGTGGGAAGGTTGTGCCCGGGGGGGGGGGGGGGGGGTGGCCAATCAGATCAACGCGGGTGGTGCGTGGCGCTTGTACACCCTCGAGACACGTTGTTCCTCTCATACTCAAGAGTTCGAAGTTGCTGGCGTCCGAGTGGAGAAGCAGAGTCTGCGCTCTACTCCTGGTTCAAGGCGTGTGCCACAGACTACAGCTGGGCCGTTTCTTTTGTGAATACCTTCACGCCGTCTTTTCCAGAGCTCTCCTTACCGGTCAGGTTTTTTTTTCCGATATTCTCGAGGGTCGGATCAGGATTTTCTGGAACTCTTGACGGATCGGATCGGGTCATACGTAAACCGGGTCCAACCCGTCAGACCCGCGAGGTTTTGACCCGTCCCGTTAACAGCCCTGCTCTTTGGGAGTGCAAACGGTTGTTTTTCTGTTCTATGTATCTGCATCCATATTTTTTTTGGTGAAAATAAGCGAGTCGTATCTTACGAGAGAGATACCGGTATGTTTTATAGGGGTGTGTAAATCGATCCTTCCTTGGGTGTTTTTTTCGACACGCTGCAGAAAGTGCCCCACCTCTGGCATCTTCGGGGAGCGGCTTATTTTTTGTATGATACCTGCACCCAAGCGTTGCAGTAGAAACTTCGCAGCCCAACAAGCGCGTGCTCTCCGTTGTTTTGGTTGTTGTTGTTGTTGTTGTTTTTTATGTTAGTACTGTGGATGAGGGTTTGTTGTTGTGTACAGAGCCTTTCCGGCCCGGCAGTCGGCCGACCGATTCGGAAGTGCAGAGGACAATCGACTACGTTGTTTGCGCAGCTGTGCCCACCCTGTTGTCCCAATTGTCGAGCTTAGGGTTGCCTGTTGTTTGCCTCCTCATACAGAGGGGCGTCGATCTGGCGTCTGAAGAACTCCCGGGCTTAGTGTCTGCGTGTATTTTTTGCATATCATAGCGGTGTGTGTGTTTTTGGGGGGGGATCGACGCGGTTACCGTCCTCACGGCGTGTACTGATACTGGTGCCGATACTGGTACGGGTACTGGTAATGATACTGGTGCTGGTACTCATACTACTGATATTACGGCTGCCATACGTAACCATGACTGCTGCCATACGTACGTAGCCTGTTGTGCCACACTGTATCATACAAGTAGTTGTTTTACGCGCCATGCGGTAAGACAGTCTGTGAGTATGTGTTATGTTTAACGCTGCGTCGACAGTAACAGTATGTTATCGTGTTGGTAAATATGCGGATATCGATCTGGGCATGTTAGAGTGATAACGTACGTGTTTGATCAAAGCCTAACACTGTGTTACCGTGTTACTTCAAGGACGGATCACGGCATAACATAATGTTGCTGTATCAGAGCTGGACGAGATCGAGCAGAAACAAAACGTTAAGGCGTGTGCACGTTCGTGGGATTCCAGCTAACACTGTGTTACCGCGTTACCGTGATTGCTCCTCCAGTGCTAACTCTATGTTAGTACGTTACCACGTCCCTGTGTTAGGCCCCATAACGTAGATAAGTGTTATCCGAGTGTTACCTTATCCGAGGTGTGGAATATTGCTTAGAATTGGAGGCTGTGAGTCAGCGAGCGGTGCGTGAAACGGCTATTTTTTCTCGCAAGTTTCGTCGACGAGGGTAAGAGCAGTACGTAGCAGGCTGCGAGGTGCGTGCGTGCGTGCGTGTGTGTATCGCGTTTTTGTTTGTCCATTATAACTCGTAATTAACGAAGAGGGTGAAGTGCCGAGGTCGGACGGGGCGTTTGGAGTGAACACCTCAGAGTCCGTTTTATTTGGTGGGGGGATGATCGATAGATTCAATGCTTGCTTGCCGTATGGGGGCGCTACTGCACGTTGTAGATTGCTTTTTTAGGAATCGTACAGCTCTTTCAAATCTGAGGTGTGGAGGTCCTGTTTATTGCAAGCCGCCGCCGTATAGCAAGATATAACGTGGAAAGTGGAAACGGGAGCCCCCGTGGTTCTTTTCTTGATGCAGGCGTCACTTCCTGTTCTCCTCGAAGTTTATCTTGAGTATCACAGCATCACAGCTCGGTGGTGATGATCGGCGGCGTTTTCCGACTGCGTCCTTGTGGCGCTCTTAGTGGGCTGGTGCTACGATATTTCTTTTGGGACTCCCCTCTGGAAGAGGTCCTTCACACCTGCCGTAAGGCCGAAGCACCCACAACGGACTTTTGAGAAAACGCGTATACCAGTACCTGGTAGGCTTCATTCAACCCTTTGGGACTCCGAGATAGCGACCACAACAATGGTTGACAGTATCGGAGTTAATCAACCATCTACGAGCTGCGGGAACACCCAGCAGTACAGGTATAGGATTCTGTTGGGCCCGTGCCGCCGCACGACTTGTATCAACCATCGTAACTCGGACACCCGCTTGTATCACTCCCCAATCACGCAAGCGCCCGTTGCTGTGATCGCCAACATTGTATCGTCAAGTTTCCTCTCTGAAAGCCCCAAGAGGATTAATAATAAGTCGACGAATATTTTCCATGGCCTAGGTAGTTGCCAACGACAATATTGTGCAACCATAAGGCGCATGCCTTATAAGGGTAATGCCTTATTGGGTAAAAAAGTGTGCGTTTTTTTATGGCCTTTTAGTAGAGGGGGGGGGGTACTCGATAGGATAAATGTACTCGATCTCATGCATGCCCGCAGTCGTATGACCATGGGCCCTCGCATCCCTGCAATGCCGGGACGGACCACGCCGGATTTCCCCGACCAGATAAACATATTGCTTGCACCAAGCGCGAAGAGCGGTAGGGTGTTCGGCGAGTCGCAATAAGGGAGAGCTGCATCCTACTAAGAACCGCTTGTGAGGCGGACTTGCACATGGATGATGGGGCTGGTGTGGCGGCGGTTGAGATCTCGTGCTCCGTGCTGCAGGACGAATGGTGTGCCAGTTACACGACATACATACCTGGCACTATGTGCGACTCGCATAGCTGGGGTTGGATGCGTCTCCCACATGCTCGATGGCATAACAACCATCCACCCGTACGTACGTACCTCCTTTTGTATCCTTTCCAGGTTAACTCGTGCATGTTTTCGAGGTTCTTCGCCCTATTGACAGCTACCTGGTATTTAATAGTAGCCTTCTGGATAAGCTGTTGTCTTATGTTTACTGCTGTGTTGCAATAGTAGGTAGGTAGGTAGGTAGGTAGGTAGGTGTCGTGTCCTGTTGCAGTAAGGTAGGTGTCGTGTGACAGCAGTAGTATAGTAGTATTAATAGTACTCGTAGGTAGAATGGGTGTCGTGCCTTCACTTCCATCGCGCAGAGGGCTCTCACCATTCCCCGCTGTTTATACTCGCACATCTGCATGGAATTATGTACCTGGTACCTGGAATGTGTGTTCCTGCCCCGTTTGAAGCTCCGCGACATCATCAGCTCCGGGGCGATGCTAGGCGTTACACCCGCCCTTTTTATATCGCGCGGCGTGCATATCGTTTGTACCACGTGCGACAGCACCCGCCAGCTGTAGGCAGAGAGCGAGCAGCCAGCAGTGTAGGCAGGGAGCAGGCACTGGGAGCAGTAGGCAGCAGGTACGCGAGTATCGATGTATGTGGTGTGATGCGTACGACGAGACGACGAGAACACGCGCTGGTGCACTCGATTCTTGCGTCTCGAGTCTCGCCCGTCGCACTCAAGGATATCAGAATCAGGATGTACCTTGTCAGGTGCAACGGCCGCAAGCAGGACTACTACCATGTGATATCATGATATCATACATGTGTACAACACCAAGATCAAGATATCCAAGATATCAAAGGTATCGGAGATTGTGTTGCTATGTTATATAGAGGCTTTTTCGCCCAGGGCGTGATACAGCTTTGAATGTTCGGCACCCACGGTGCCTGGCACCACTTCGCGATTGGGGGGCCGACGACACTCCTCTGCTGGTGAGCAAAACTCCTACCACGAAGTAGGTGTTATAGTCTCTGGAGCAGTCTCGCTTCTCTGGCGATGCCTTGGTTGGCAGAGCTGCATCCGATCATGGTGCCAAGGTACAATTTCGTGGCGGGAATTCGAAATTCAAAACTACCCAAAACAAGTACTCGTCGTTACTCTTAGCATCCAGGTACGGCTGTACTCGTACATACGGCAGTAGTACGACAGGAAGCAGCCCATCGCGAGCTGGAACAGCAGTACCAACAGCAGCAGTGCAGCTGCAAGCACAGAAAACAGCCCGTCGCGATCTTGAAAGGAACGAGTGGTGCCTGAAGACCTATTCGATGGGTGCCTGTTGCATGGTTTTTTTTCTGCGGGCGTGCTGCGTTGTAGCAACGGGTCAGCACGGTGAGATAGATGCCTGCCAGGTATGCCACTCGTATGTTATTTTTATGTACGACCTCGCAGATCTTCGTCTCTGCTCACCGCAGTCTCGACTCGTTTTTTTCCCAATCCGAACACAGCTCCTCGTCAATGCGTGCATGCGTATACACGATGCTTTCTCGAGTACCTGCAGCCTGGTACGACCAAGTAAGGTACCAGAGGGTGCGTCTCAGGTGTAGGTACGGGTTTCTGGTGCACTACTACGAGTACTATTAATATTAGGGCCGTTTTTAACGACGCATATTTAGCAAAGAACTTGCTAAATTTCCATAAGGGTCGATCTTAACGAGGAGTGTTTTTCAGTTTTCTTCCGTATTTTCCCGAAATTTCGGTATTTCCCGGGAAAATATCAAGAAATACCGAAATTTCGGGAAAATACCGAAAAAAAACAAAAAAACAGCCCTCGTTAAGACCGACCCTAAGACCTATGCCAATGGTACAGCGAAGCCGCAATAAAAAGTTTGAATTTCAAAGATACCCGCCAAAAAATTTCAGGACACGCTTCCTATGGGCCACCTAAAAAAAAAAAAAGTTCCTAACTTTTGGAAAAGCCCGAAAAAAGCAAATCTGGGGCCGATGTTGGGCCAACATCGGCTTGAGAAAAACTCAGGCCGATCTTTGGTTCGAAGCGGCGAGATTCCGAGTCCTCGACAGACATCGATCAACAAAACCAACGATTGCGTCACGAATTCAGAACGGAGTGCGCTCGTTAGGGGCTCCGACCCACCCTAGGGTCACCGTCTTCACACCATGGCCGGTGTCATGTGGCGGGAGCTGACCAGGCGTGTGATAAAAAAACATTTGGCCGCTGGTTTGCACAAAACAGAAGACAAAACTTCTCCATCCGTCTCGAATGGCAAAAAATAGACTTTTTTTCAGGTTTGGGAGGATACCGTAGGACGCCGCCGGCAAGCTCTCGCCCCCTAGACCATGGATCCGCCTGATATCTTCGAGGCCGTCATCTATACTCGTTGGGCTTGCCAGATACCGAGTGGGTTGGCCGTGGGCTGAGTCTATGTCGAGATCGAGCGTCGATCGTCGCACGAGCTGGCTTCGATCACCGTGTTGACAATTTGCGACCAGAAAAACATAAATTGCGCCGCCTGCAGCCGTTGGGGAAAAAAAAAGAAAAAATCAAACATTTTTCTCTTTTTTCCCCACAGCGGCGGTACGAGAATTTTTTCGGCTGTTTTTTGAAAGCGATATATTTGAAAAAAAACTTTCGAACCTCGCTGTACCATTGGCATCGGTCTAATATGGGATTTTTTATTTGCCAAAATAGCAAAAAAAAACTTGCGAAAGTGTTTATGGAATATTTATTTCCGGTCTGCTCCTTTGGCAAGTCTATGGAAAATGATATTTGATATTAGATATTTTATTTGCTATTAGCTACCAGGTATTTTATTTGCTATTTTAGCCCAATAACGCCAACGCAAGGTTGTACAAACCAAACCACCCCTCTGCAGCAGGCGCCACGGCAAACCCTCGCGGTACGTCACGGCAAGCTCCACGGTAAAAAATGTCAAGTCCCACGTTACGCCACGGCATTGTCCATGGCATATCACGGCAATGCCCACGGCGATACCCGCGGCAAGCCCCGCTGCCACGACCACGGCACAAGGCTCGCGGCACAACCAGCCCGGGAAGGCCGTCAAGGTGCTGTACGGGACACCGTGACGGCGGACGCTTCAGGCAACTCGAGAGGGGCCTCTCGCTTTTTGACGCCGTCAATGTTACAACGTTTTCACAGCCTTGGACAGATCAGACAGATCATGATCTATCTATATATCTATATATATATATATATATATCTGCAGATCATCCAGAACCTAACACGCCGTCATGAGAGGCTCGAGCAGGATCTGCGTACGTATTACGGATACAATCCCAGGGAAACATACCGTAGATCGTTGAGGTTTTTACGGCTCCCACCCGGGAGCGCGAGCTAGTAGAACGTACAGATCATACTGATCAGGAATACATATATGTATACGTATCTGCCCTCTGGAATGATCTAGATCCCTGAGTGAAAAGGATCTATCTGCTCTGTCCGATGTGTCAAAGTTTCTAATTTTGAAGTAAAAATATGACGTTTTCGTTTATTTTTCAACAGAAATGACGTTTCTTATGTACCTACATTTTTGAGTATTAATTCATTCGTTTTTTTTTTCCCTTATCTCCGTGTTGACAAACAGTCCAACAAGAAACAAGGCCTTTGTCGTCTTTTTGCAGAAAACGGCGGGAGAAGGGGCATAACGACGCACTTGGGGTTTCCACGATATTGCTGCCGTAGAGGACCGGGGAGGCGGGAAGGACCGGACAGGAGGGGACGGGACTGGGCTGACAAGAGTAGATCCTTGGACAGCGGGCATTTGAGACATGGAAGACGACTTGGCTTCGGAAGCAGGGCAGGAACAGGATAAGGTGGGGAGGTCGACTGGAGAACAAATATGACTCTGGTATGATAAACCAATCAAGCCTTCCTATAAATATTGAAACCCAAATCGCCGGATGAAGGCAGACATGCTATCCCTGCATTAATCTGCGTTTGAGGCATTTTGTTGGATGACTTGGGGGCACGAGTAGGACAAGGTGGGGAGGTTGAGTGGATAACCAAGGTCGTGCTGTCATACACCAACCAAGCCTTCCTACAACACGAGAAAACCCTAAAATTAGGAGGCAGACAGAAATAAGTCCCTCTCTTTCCAGGTGTCTGAGACGTAAGAGGATGGCTTGGCTTTGGGAGCAGCAGGGGGGCAGGGCAAGGTGGAGGGAGGTTGGGTGGATACCAAACAAGATAGTGTGGTAAACCAAGCAACCTTCCTGTTATTCAAAGGAAATCCAACGTCGTCGGAGGGAGGCAGAAACGAGCATCCCTCCATGTATCCACGTTTAAAACTTGGAGGATGAGCTGGCTCCGGGAGCAGGACAGGGACAGGAAAGGGTGGAGAGGTTGGGTGCACACCGTACACGATATATGATGCAGTGATGAACCAACCAAGCCTTCCTGCGAACGAGGAAACCCCATGTAGTCGAATGTAGGCGGGATTGTCTCCCTCCAGCTGTAGGCGTTTGAGACATGGAGGGTGAGTTGGCCTCGATCGCGGGACATAATAAGATGCCACACTTTGTAGATGTGTGCTGCTGGCGACGGCTACCGGTTGTGGTCACTGCTGAAGTTTTTTTTTTTTGCAAATTTTTGTCGTCCGTTCTAACGATTTTGTTGTTGTTGTTGTTTGTTCGTGGTGTTGTTGCTGTTGGTGTTGCTTGTGGTGTTGGTGTTGGTGTTGTTGTTGCTGTTGCTGTTGTTAGGTTCCTGCTGCTTGTGCGTTTGTTATTGCTGCTAATGCTGCGTTTGTTGATTGGCGATGTTGCCGGTGCTGCTGCTGTGTTAAATCTGTTGTTGGTGATGATGTTGGCATTATGGAAGGACCCTTTACTCGATTTGGAGGATTCGGGAGCCGTGGAACTGGACGAGTCGGACCTGAACGAAGATGTCTCCAGGTTAAGGTGCGCCGTACTGTTGAAAACACTGTAGGCTGCTGTCGAATATACAGTAGCCTATTGCTCTGTGCACTACTGTAGTAGAATACACCTGGGAACATGTGGCCAGGTCAAGGTCCGCCATACTGTTGAAGCTACAGTAGGTACCTCTACACAGCACAGTAGTAGCCTTTTGCTCAGTGTAGCAGTAGCCTATTGATATATGCAGCAGTAGCCTATTGTCATATGCACCGATAGCCTATACAGTAGTGGTGTTGCCATTTTCAGAACACCCCGTGACGCGATAAAACTACCGTAATAAACGCCGTCCCATCGCTATTACGGGGAACCATAGTAAATAAGACTAAATGTTGCTGGTAAAAATGGCGAAATATATTGATTTTTTGTATGTACGGTAGGTCCTATTCGCTATGGTCCCCCGTAACTATGCAGTCTTATCCTTTACCACTAAAATAATTACCCTATACTTGTTCCAAGCACTAATAGTCTCTCTCGTGACAAGCCGGGTCACCTGGTACTATCTCTTCAAAGGCCTTGAACCCGGTGGTCTGAGAATGGGCAGATCACTGCACAATGAAAACCCCGGCGATCGGGGGTCAACACGCCTACTCCACAACGGACATCGCAAAAAAGCGGGGGGCGGTAGGGAAATAAAACGTCCGACTCGCGGCCGTACACAAGCCTTGGAAAAAAATTCCTGTGCCTTTATTTTTGCCGGTCGTCATTTTTTAACCACGTTTTTGACCCTCGGAAATTTCCTGTATTTTTATTTTGCAGGTCGGCGTGGCGGAACGAGGTGAGCGCGCCGGAGCTCCTGTCGCTGGACGAGCAGTTGGTGGATGACCTGATGCAGCAAGTGCAGAACCAGCAGGCGATCGTGGACGACGCTAGGTGACTATCTGTTGTTCCGGTCAACGGAAAGAATGTGGCGGGGCTTTTGAACCCATACGTATGTACGTCCAGATATCCCGTGTGGCGTTTTGGATGCATACGTGGAAAGATCTCAGCATGTTTTTTTTTCATTTCGGGCATGGCGGGGAACTGATCTTGTGTGTCTTGTCATTGTCGTGTGCTAGTTTTTTTTTTTTTGTGTTTTACATACATGCATGCACTCTCGACAACAACAACATCACCACCACCAACACCAACAACAACACCACCACCAACAAGAACAACGACAACAACAACAACACCACCACCAACAAGAACAACAACAACAATAACCGACAACAACAACAACAGCAACAGCAACAACAAAGTGTACTGCTATTAGTATACTAGTAGTAGACTCCTGCCACGATGGAGGGAGTAAGGTCTGGCCGAACAATGGTTGGACTGACGGGGGGCCTCCTCCAAGGCTTTCAGCCAAACAATGGTTGAAGCCATCAACACTTTTCGGGGGCAAAGCGCTTGGAATTTGAGGAAGTTCATCCCCAAAAAAAACAATGGTTCGGCTGACGGGGGGCCTCATCCGAGGCATTTAGCCAAGTAAGCCAACTAGGCCGTCAACCCTTCTGTTTAATTGCAGCCCTGCTTTGGGGGCAAAACACTTGGAATTTGAGGAAGCTCATCCCCACTGAAGGGGTCAACTCATGCCTTGTCGTTCATGCCGCACAGTTTTTCTCGGCACAGGAAGGTTCCTCTTCCGGAGGGGTGGTGACTCGAAATCTCGGAGGTTCTCGCAAGCTGAAAACACAGCAGGCGTTTCGTTCCTCGCGCCAGCTATAACTCGTACGTAGCCACCGGGCAAGAACCGACACCTCTCGAAAGCTGCGAACGCGAAAGAGAGAAAAAAAAACAAAAAAAAAGTACGTAGCGACCGTCGGACGAGCAAGCAGGCAGATAATACCGACCGACCGGCTTGAACGAGTTTTGAAGTTGGCTGTGTATGCCTAGACCATAGGGGAACTATCCAGCGATTTAAGGTTTGCAGTTTTCATCGAAATCAGGTTTTGGGTGAGATATGCATACGTAAACCTCACCTGAGGTGGGAAACGCCTCATAAACAAAATGCGGCCACCACTACCGTCACCACTGCCGTCAGCACACGACCGTTACACGACCGTTACGACGGGCGAAGTTTCTCCCACGACCGATGCACGACCGTGACGTAACCGTTACACTCTTGTCATCCTGTCGGTGTAGAGCTTCTCGAGGTGGGAGACCTCAGGAAATTTCCTGTATCATGGAGCACCCCTATCTTGAGCGGAGCGTGCATCAACCATGTTGCTTTTGGTGGCGAAGCCAAGCCAGCCGATTAATCAACTGACGTTGTTGGCTAAAGTCAGGCGAACGAAACGAGCCTCCTCTCCCAACCCCCCCCCCCCCCCCCCCCCTCCCTGCTCCGTCTCGAAAGAGACGCGTGGTCATTGGTCCAATGACTAAGGCAAGCAACAAATGAGCACCCCCACCCCTGCGCCCCCCCCTTCGCTCGACAATTGTATTTCGGCGCCCGATTTTGTTTTTTTCCAGTTTCCGGAGCGAGAAGCATTGCCCGTAGATACCGAAAAACGAGTTTTTTCCGGGAAAATGTCGTCGGGAGAGAGAGAGAGAGAGAGAGAGAGCCCTCCGCAAACTACAATGTTCGACCTTATCTACAGTAACCCCGTTACCGTTGCTAAGACAGACCGAGCGCTGCATGAAAAACGACACCGCACCCCCCGCACAAAGCCAACGCGCTCTGCGATATTTATTGTCGGCTACTTCCGTATCGGTATTTTGTCAGCTTAACGCACAGCCCTTTAACGATTTCCCTTTTTATTTGCTTTCTCTTTTCGGGCGGGGGGGGCTGTGGCTGTGGCTGTGCCAAGGGGTACTCCTGAGGAGGCGTTTTCTGCATCTCTCTACCAGATGGAGCTCGATCGCCTCCGCTACTCTTTGTCGAAGTACCTTCGGACACGCCTCCGCAAGGTAGAGAGGGACGCCATGCACGTGCTGTCCGTAGGGGAGGAGGAGATGGAAGGCCGTCTGTCGGACAGGTATCTCTGTGTGTGTTCGTTTGTGTGTGTTGTGTTGTATTGCGACGAGATGGGTATACCGGAAAATCGCGCGAGAAATCGAGTTCTCGATATGCGATAACTTCAAAAAAGACGTTATCTAACTCTCGTCTGTGAGATCCCGACAAAGTTATCCTCGAACTCGGTATTCGCTAACTGTGTGTGATACAGGGTGTGCATGTATCTGTTTTTTTTTTTGCGGTGGTCTATTAAAAAATCTGAGCGTTTTTCGTTAGCAGCAAACTCGCTAGGTATTGACATGTCCCACTGTTGGCCTTAAGTCAGGACGGTTTAGTCTTCATATACATATACCTGGTTGTACAGACGCGTGCTATGAAAGGTGTTCGTGCGTTTGGAGAAGGAAAAAAAAACTGACTGCCGGAGCTCCTTAACCCAATATTATTTGCCGCAAGTCGAGCCCATGAATACGGATGAAAAGCGGTGGGTATGTAAACAAAATCTCAGTCGAGATCCTCCTGTGTTGGACCCATCGCTCGGCGTTTGCACTCTCCCAGGGCAGGGGGTGTGCTGTATTATCACCCGTTTGATAGGTACAGGATAGGTACAGCAGTGGTGGTCTGTCTATAGTGCCGTCTGAGTATAATAGTGCCGGGTGCCCGCTATAGTGCCTGTGATGACGAATCGCTTGGCGGAGATGGGGTTAACAAGTGTGTCAGTGTGCGGAGTAAATAGTGCCGGTTGGCGCTATAATGCCAGTATTGTTGGCTGGCGCATATCATACCGGCACTATAGAGGGGCCACTATTACTAGCACTGCAATGTACACGATAATGATCAAGGAAACAACAAATCGATATACGATACCACACGATTCCGATATTCGGCAGAGTATGATATTTGAGTATGATATTTTTCGGAAACAATTGTTCGGTACCGACAAAGAAAAATAACACATCGATGGTGCTGTGATGATGTATTTATTTATTACCGGAGAACCCAGTGGTCAGGACGAAGTACGTCTACTATTACGAGGGACCATAGTTAATAGGACCTTTGGAATACATAAAAACGTATATAGTTAACCGTTTTTACTAACAATATTTGGTCCTATTAACTATGGTCCCCGGCAATAAGAACACTGGAATGTATAGATTTTTGTGCGTATGATAGGGTCCTGATTGTTATGGACCCTCCCAACAGGCGGTTTCGATGTTCGGTAGGATAGTTCGGAAATTTCCTTCCGTATTGATGAAAGTAAAAATCAAATCGATACAATATTATTTATACACGTAGAACGATTTCGATATTCGGCATCTCCAAAGGAAACCCTAATCGGTACGAGGTACCCCAGGTATGCATTTGTTCGTGCGGTTTCGGTTTTCGGCAGGATGGTTCCCTTTGTTTTCGCTCGTCGTCGATGCAGGAAAAATCAAATCGATACTGTATGATACGATATTCGATATTGAAAAAAAGTAGCTTCGGGTACCCGTGTGTCCGCTTAAAAAGTGCGAGGTTGTCAGGAGAGGGCGAAACGCTTTCGGTGCGATATATCGAAAGTCCGATATATCGCATTATCGGCAAAATATCGATACGATATCCAACACGTGGGTGGGTGGGTGGGAGGGTAGGGATGTGGGTGTGTGGGTTGGAGGGGGGTGTATGGGTGTGGGGGGGTGTGGGAAGGAAGGGAAGGGAAGGAAAACAATGAAGTCAAGTTGACGTGTCATGCCTAGGCCAGATCGTGATCTATTTATCTGTGCAGATACATGATCTACTGTAGCTCATCGCCTACCTTTGTGAGAGGTTGTGCAGAATCTGTACAGTACATGTCATCTGCAGATAGATCGTGATCTACGGTGTAGCTCATGACCTTCCGTTGTGTAAAATGGTACAGATCCAACCCACAAGGACAACATGAGCTACGGTAGTTCATACAAGATCAAGAACAGAGGATCTGTCTATATATAGTACAGCTCCGACCCAAGAAACATGCTCTACTGTAGATCTTGGAGATTATCAGACACGACCTGTTGTAGATTTGCCATAAAAGGTGAAAGATATTGACCATGACGTAGAAATAGATGACCCGGCCGAGGTTTAATGTTCAATAGTTCAACATGTTGCCCGGCTGTTGGTTCCGTGATTAAAACCAGCCCATGTGCTCAGAGAGTGAGCTGGGGCACTTATCAATGCCCTCCCTGTACGAGTTTTCAATACTTGAATATATACGAAGTATTTTTCAATACTTAACCCCCCCCCCCCCCCCCCATGGTTGGCCTGGTTTATTTGGCCCGGTGTTGTATCAGAGAGCGAAAGCATGCCCAGGAGTATGTGGACATGCTGGAAGACCACTTCGGGAAGACTTGCCTAAATCAGGTGAGGCTAAATACACATCTCTTGCTGCCCCCCCCCTCCATGTTTTCCGAGTACACCCCCCCCTCCCTCGTCATGCCCGACATCATAGGGACGCGAAGGTCTATGGTCATTCGACTGCGGCCAACCATGGCATGAGTACCCCCCCCCCCCCCCCTCCATCACGCCTGCTTCCCTCCCTGATAACACGCATGCCTCATCGGCGGTTGTTATGCAGTGTGGTCCGGTATGAGTTTTTACTCCTGTGTTTATCAGGCTGGGGTTTTGGTAATCTGGGTTGGCTTCATCCTCTGAGGAGGAGGAGGGGGGGGGGGGGTCTCGTTTTTGATATATATACGGGTCTCAGAGTAAGACGGCATGCATGCCCAGGGCTATATGTGGATGTGGTGGAAAAGCGCTTCGGGAAGACTTGCCCATTGGAGCTGTACCCACGTTTTTGGGTGCTAACTATTTGGAATTAGTGTGCGTTGATTTTTGCCGTAGGTGAGGCCAAAAATATACACTCCTTCCCCTCCCCCCTCCCCCCCCCCATCATGCCTGGCCCTTCCCTGTATAGAAAATACATTCTCCTCCTTACCCCCCCCCCCCCCTGCTATACATAGGTTGGGTTGGCGTCGGTTGGCAACGACATTGTAAAACATGCCGCTCACTACCTGAGCTAGACAACCAGGATACCGCTTTTTCTTCTCCTTTTCTTTTTTGGCGGTCGGTCACAGCTGGTTGTCGAGATATATCATTTGTGCGAGGTGAAGAACCTTTGCTCCGCACAAGGGGAATGATCGTATCACGCAGTGTTTGTGCGAAGGCACCCAAGAGGCAGTTACATGGTACTCCAATCGCTGTCTCTGGAAGTGGCTACCAGGTACACCGGTAATTAAATTAACTCATTGAAGCTGTCATCCATATGCAAGTCCGCCTCACCAGCGGTTCTTATTAATAGTAGGATGCAGCTCACCCTTCATTCGACTCGCCAGACACCTCACGTTTCGCTTCGCGCTTGA
Organism: Nereocystis luetkeana; assembly: GCA_031213475.1. Classification (NCBI taxonomy): domain Eukaryota; class Phaeophyceae; order Laminariales; family Laminariaceae; genus Nereocystis; species Nereocystis luetkeana. The sequence continues at coordinate 3,189,095 of JARUPZ010000022.1, forward strand.
TGCAAGCAATGTCTGCCTGGTCGGTGAAAACCCGACATGCTCCGTCCCGGCATTGTAGGGATGCGAGGGTCTGTAGTCATACGTCTACGGCCATGCATGATATCGAATACCCCCCCTGCCCCCCCCCCACCGCCTTTACGCCTCTACAACTACGCTGCAATCATATCCTATTATAATTCCAAGTGGTTTGGACTCTAAACATTAATCCGGTCTTTTAAAAATGATCACCCCCCCCCCCCCCCCGCGTTATGCCTTTTACAGTGATGCTGCAAGTATACCCTATACCAAATCCGAGTGGTTCGTCCTCAAACCATGAGTGTTCTGAATGTTCTCGAGAGGTTAGTATCCCCCCACCCCCCCCCCCCACATGCCTCGTATATTGTGGAACAGATGCCTTCCAACTTCCGATCGCTGACCAATACCAGTCAAGAGGAGAACATGGTGCAAGAACCGAACCTGGATACGTTTGTCGTCTGCCGGGCGAAGGAAGATGTGGGCTTGGTGCAGATTGGCGAGGTCAGTTCGTCTCTATGTCGGTCCTGTCTGTCTGTCTGTGTCTGTCTGTGTCTGTCTGTCTGTCTGTCTGTCTGTCTGTCTGTCTGTCTGTCTGTCTGTCTGTCTGTATGTCTGTATGTCGGTCCTGTCTGTCCGTCTTGTCTGTCTTGTCTGTGTCTGTCTGTCTGTCTGTCTGTCTCTGTCTGTGTCTGTCTGTGTCTGTCTGTATGTATGTCTGTATGTCGGTCCTGTCTGTCTGTCTGTCTTGTCTGTGTCTGTCTGTCTGTCGGTCTGTCTGTCAGTCTGTCTGTCTGTCTGTCTGTCTGTCTGTCTGTCTGTCTGTCTGTCTGTCTGTCTGTCTGTCTGTCTGTCTGTCTGTATGTCTGTCTGTCTGTCAGTCTGTCTGTCTGTCTGTCAGTATGTCTGTCGTGTCTGTGTCTGTGTCTGTCTGTCTGTCTGTCGGTCGGTCTGTCGGTCGGTCTGTCGGTCGGTCTGTATGTCTGTCTGTCCGTCCGTCTGTCTGTCCGTCTGATGTTTTGTTTGTCGTTGTTCTCACATTAACTCTTATTAAATCAAGGAGTCGGTGGTCACACAGAGGTGCTGGAGCCCCAGGAAGATCCGAAAAAACATTTTTTTTAAATCGGAACTCGTCTGCAATCATAAAAATACACGAGACGAAGAAGGGGCACACAAGATTAAATCTACGTGCAAACTAAACTAACATGGCCGCGGGTGTATCCTCTCACCTACGGCATAGAGTTCCCCCCGTTCCCACCACTCACCAACTCGTGGCTTCTGTCTGTCTGTCTGTCTGTTGATCTTCGTGACTTTGATTGATTGGCCAACCCAATCAAACATTCACACATCGGACAGACGGCAATATATAGTCTATACAGTATATACATATAGGTCCATATAGAATATATACCAGGTGTACCATTTAGACCATATACCAGATAGATCTTAAGGGTCATACAGATCATACAGATCAGGAGCGTACCTTCCCTGCAAGATCTAGTTAACTGATGTGGAAATCAAGGATTCGTCCGAAGGTTGAATTGTCCACGTTTCAGAGAGACACGGTAGAGGGTTTTGCATGAGAAACGCAGGCATTTTTTGTGTCACTGGGAATACCGCCCAAACCAAAAAAGGGAGGACCTTCAACAGTCTGGAAGAAGGGATCTTTAGGTTGGTAGGCTGTTCAGGTGTTTTGGTTCCTGTTGGAATCAAGGTACGGGCGAAGACCCAACCCAACCCCTGACTCTAACCCTAACCCTAACCCTAACCGCAGCCATAACGGGCCAAAACTCGCCATAAACGCGGCTGCGCCGCGTTAGCATCGAACCAGGAAATTTCTCAGTTGCGGACGACGATTCCGAAGTGCAGACCACGCTACACATTTTTCAAGTCAACACACATCCCTCAAGATCCCTTCTCCCAGATTGCTAAACCCACCTACGAGGACCTTTAACAGTCTGGGAGAAGGGATCTTTAGGTTGGTAGGCTGGTCAGGTGTTTCGGTTCCTGTTGGGATCAAGGTACGGGCGAAGACCCAACCCAACCCCTGACTCTAACCCTAACCCTAACCCTGACCCCAAACCGCAGCCTAAACGGGCCAAAACTCGCCATAAACGCGGCTGCGTGAGGAAAAAATGAGTCAAGAAAAGTGCCCTCAGCCTGATGGGCAATCATTCCCATTACCTAACGTCTGTATCGCTATTTCTCTTGGTCGATGTTTCCTAGTGATAGCGGGTAGCTGCTCAGTCGAGAGAAGCCCCCACATTAGATACTCGGAAAATGCTTGCCTTGCAAGGCAAAAAAGAGGGCTGTACCATTTAGTAGCACGCGCCGTCTCCGCTGAATAGGTTGATGGATTGGGTTGCTTCGACTCCGTCTGTGACCGCCCAATAGTTTTTCCTCTCTAACCTCTTCCTTTTGTCCCTCCCTCGGCCAGGCCTCAGGTAGGGACGACAGGTCGATGAACCTCAGGGGGGGAGACATGTTCATCGTCCGATATCGCCCCATCAGGACCCTCGTGCTAGAGGGACGCGTCGACCTCATCTAGCTCCGTCGCAGAATCCCTGCTAGAGAATGAGTAGCAGTAGCTTGGTCAAGGCACAGCGGTAGCTTTGTCGAGGCACAACAGAAGCTTTGACGAGGCTCAACAGAAGCTTTGACGAGGCTCAGCAGTAGCTTGGTCGCGCACAAGTAGCTTTGTCGAAGCCCAGTAGGTTTGCCGAGGCACAGAAAAATATTTTCGTCGAGGCACTGCAGTATATTTGTCGGGCACAGCAGCTGTGTAGAGGCAACAGTGGTGAGCTTTGCCGAGGCACAGCGGTAGCTTCGTCGAGGCACAGCAGCAGCTCTGTTGAGGCACAGCAGTAGCTAACTTCATCGCGGGACCCCTTGCTAGAGAACGACAGCGTTAACCCTTTTACAACCGCAGTCCCGTTTTGGGGACAAACCACTCAAATTCCAAGTAATTTGTCCCCAAAACGGGACCGCGGTCCTAAAAGGGTTGAGTTAGCTTTGGTCTTGGCATTTATTATTGTTAATAACAGATCAACTCCGGACTCTAGAGGAGGGGGTGGGTGGGAAATTACGCTCAAAAGTGACCTTGATGATTTCACCAATGGCAACTGCGTGATTGGGGAGTGGTACACGACTGGTTGGTATCAGAGTCTCAATTGTTGTGATGGTTGACACAAAGTCGTGCTTCTGGGCGCTCACGCTGAGGCCTCAGACGGCTGATTGTCACAAAAAAAAAACAAAAATCGATCTCGGTCTCAAAAAGGTGTTTTTTTTTTCACCGCGGAATTCAGTTGTGATCGCGGAAGCTATGAATAGCTCGATCGGGCGGCATCACGATGAACCTCGAGGCGGGGGTGACGCGTTCATCGTGTGATGTCGCCCGATCAGGACCTTCGCGCTATATATATATATATATATATATTATATATATATATAGGGTCGCGTGAACCGCGTACCTCATGCCATGGTACCTGGTATACCTGGTAGGTTATTGGCGACACCCCTGCCTGAGAATGAATGCAGTAGCTTTGTCGAGGCACACCAGCGGGTTGTCTAGGCACAATAGCTTTACCGAGGCACAGTAGCTTTGCCGAGGAACAGCAGTAGCTTTGCCGAGGCAAAAACAGTAGCTTTGTCGAGGTCCAGTAGCTCTGGCGAGGCGCAAACACTGGCTTCGTCGAAGCACAAACAGTAGCTTTGTCGAGGCACGAACAGTAGCTTTGTCGAGGCCCAGCAGCTTTATCGAGGCGTCTATCAACAGTTTCATCGCGGCATCTGTTCCTTCGTTACCCGCGGTGCCTACAATAATCACGCCTCGGCGAGATCATCGATTTATCTATTGGTAGCATACCTTTCAAGGAAGACTTGTTCCCGATGTTGCAAGGAAGACTTGTACCCGTTTTAAGAGCACCCCCTGACACGCCAATGAGCGGGGTCTTGCCTGGTAGGTCATCTAGTTAATCGCCGACCGTCGCGAGAGATTGTGCAGGATCTGCCTTCTAGGGCAAATCCAAACCAGGAAACATGTGCTGTAGGTCATGCACAGATAATACGGGCCCCACCCGGCAACATGATGAGCTAGATCATACAGATCATACATACGGCAAGATCGGGAACAGATCAGCCTTCGAGGATCTAGATCATGAGCTGCTGTGGGACTCGATGATCTCTCTCCGGAGGAGGTGTATGTTTGGCGCTAGATGGGCACACCCATCCCTGTGCGTGGCACGGCTCGGCCTCTTCTCAATGGGCACTAATACTATTATTATATCCTGTCCATGATCATCTATTGTAGTAATCCCATGCACTATATACGCGCACAGAGCGGGAAGAAAGTCGTAGTAGTCAGTCCCCACCCACGCCCACCAAGTTAGTTGGAGTTAGCTAGCTGTGCCAATAAATCCGGGGAGCAAAACAAACCAGCCAGCTCGCGGCATTTGCGGTGCCGTCGTCACCGCTGCTGCTGCTGCTGCTGCTGATGATGATGCTACATCGATTCAATCCCAGCAATAACAAAGAAACAACCAAATGGTTTCCCCTCCTCTGGTGCGATTTACAGCAAAAAAAAAAATGCAAGTATTAGCAACTTCTTCAAGCTTTTCAACCCGCAGAATGAAATGTTTATGTTTAACCCTTGAGAAACAAAAGCAATGTACGTACCAGGTATATATGTACCCTGTTTGCCGCCGCTGCCGCTGCTGCTGCCGCTGCTGCTGCTGCTGCCGCCGCCGCTGCTGAAGCTACTGCTGCTGCAACCACCTATCCTACGACGAGCGTCATCATCCACGAGTCAATCAGGCTAGTTGAGCCTCATGGCTTTTACTTTCTTCGGCGCGTCAATTGGGCATCCGCAAAGCGAACACCGGCAAAAATACAATAACGAAAACAAAATTACTGAACTCAACCCGACCCGACCCCGCCAATAAAAAACGCCTGTTTATATTCTATAAGGCTCTTGCCGCTGGGGAAAGGGGGGTTCCAAAGAACGCCACCGCAGAGGTGTATCAAAAGCATATCATCCAACCATGTGCTGATATTATGCTCATTTTGGCCATTGTCAGTAGAACAACCGATCCGTCCTGAAGATGGTTTAACAAACCAAGCTCACCAGAAACGAACAAGTAGGGGGGGGGGAAGGGGGCGAGACACCCAATCGAGAAATTAAATGGATCGATCAACCAATCAAACAATCATAACTCGACCAACCGATCGATCAATCTATTGATCGATTGATTAAACATTCGAAATAGTGTATCTACCCATCAATGAGTTGATGAATCAACCACAATCGATCAGCCCATCGACCAATCAACCAATCGATCAATGAATCGACCAGTCAGTAGTCATTCAACCAGTCGATCAATCGATCTATGAATCAATCAACCAAACGATCAAATCAATCAATTAACCAACCAACCGATCAAATCAATCAAACCAACCGATCAATCGACCAATCAGCCAATCAATCAACCAACGAATCGATCGAACGAGGAGTTAACCAACCGACCGAACAAAAAAAATCAACCAACGAACCAATCGGCCAACCAACCAACCGATCGATCAACTAACCAGCCAATCATTCAATCAACCAACCACTCAATCAACCAGTGCACCGAGCAACGGGCGAACTATTACTGTTGTTCTGTTTCAAAACAACACCGCCACCTCTACCACTACTCTGCCTTCACAGCAACCCAGCTATAACCCTATCATGACAACCCTTCGCCTCTCCGAATAGTGTGAAGGGAAACAAAAAATCAGCAGAGGGGGGGGGGGGGTGGGGGGGGGTATGCGCCCATTACAATGTGGGAAGCTTTTGGGGGGGGGGGGCGTTAAGGGTCCATCATGTGGAGCACGTATTCTCCAGACCTCAAGAGGGATGTGATGGGGGGTGTATCAACCCCCTCCCCCTATCTACCTGTATAACACACATATACCAGGTATGAGAGCATCAATATAAGATCTGGCCACCTTGACCTACCAATCAATGTTATCCCCTTTTCTCTCGTCTCCCTGCCCCCCCCCCCCCCCCCCCCTCTTTTGCTCAAAATACAATGTCGCCGCCATTTTCCAACAAACGCCCCCCTTCTCTCCCTCCCTCCCGCACCCCTTCGTTCTCTCCCTCCCTCCCGCACCCCTTCGTTCTCTCCCTCCCTCCCGCACCCCTTCCTTATTTCTCTCCCTCCCTCCCTCCCCCCTCCCCCCCAACCGTCTCCGTCTCTCTCCCCTAACCCCCCCCCCCTCCCCCCCCCTCGACCTCCTCCATACACGCTTGCTCCACCCTCCCTTCCGAGCACATAATCAACAACCGGAGGGGGGGGCTACAGTACCCATGGGGGGGCGTACCGGCTTCATCCCCGGGTTTCCCTATAGTGGATGCGGATCGTGTGCTGTGCAACGGAAAACACCGTCATCAACACGCCCGGGGGCTCCGGATAGGGCGCCACGCGCGTTGCTACAACCTGCTGTTAAAAGTAGTCAGGGAACGTACCGGCCACATCCCTGGTTAGGGGGCGCATCGCTCATATCCCCGGGTTTCCCAAAATGGATGCGAATCGTGAGGCTTGTGACGGAAAATACCGAGAACAACCAGCGCGGGCTGACAAGACGCCACGCGCGCTACTACTCCAACCTGTGGTCGCCAAGGGATTTACTATTAATAGAGCCAT